>BLSH010354637.1:78212-118320 GCA_018402905.1 Glandirana rugosa | reverse complement strand
AGATAAAAAGTTTATGTTCATTCTTGCTTAGAATTATAAAGTACAACTAACGGCTGAATTGAATGCATCACCAATGAAGTTATTGAATTGTTTAGTAAAAATATATGGGGCATAGGAGGAATGTGTTTCTAAAACACAAATATGCACTTATTTTGTAAAACACAGTGCAAAGTCCCCTAATGAACAGTACCCAATCAGATTACTTCTTTTAGTAGTTTATTGCAGCCTCCTTAATAAAAGCTGACCTGTGATTGGTTGTTCTTGGATGCTGAACAGCACATTAAATAAAGATATCAGTCCTACTTTTGCAATGATAACTTACAGATTGCTAGAAATATCATGTAAATTGTTCCAGTATCTAAATAAATATATTTACTTATAAGCAAAATAAAAACTAACATATTGTAGTTTGTAATCGATGTGCATATATACACATATTAATGTTTAAAATGGCTGAATGGTTCTAAAACATGGCTTAAGGGGGCGGGATGATTCCTGTTATACACTTACTTGATAGTTCAGTAGCACATCCTATGTGCACACATAATCCCAGTGCAAGGGAACTGAGTAGTCCACAATGTGGTAATGCTACATTTCATTTTACAGGAATTAGTAATACAAGAATATATCGTATGTTTGGCTTTCTGAACATTCATGACTATTGTAAGGTATATATTTAAGTAATTAACATAGACTGTAATTCAAAAAAGTTTCAATCTAAAAAAAATATATATATTTTAAACTCTATGTCAGCATTTCTGTTTAAAGGCACATACAAGCAGAAAAAAGTAGGAATTCTCCAGAGTATGTTTTTCATGTTATTCATTATGTTACAAGATTTCAACATGTCAAATAACAACATTCCAACAAACCACAGCCAAGCAAAATTACCCTTCTCATAAGTTAAATGCATTGTATTTACACAATTAAGTTACATACAACTGACAATTACATTTGAGGACACTACTGTAGTTTACAATACTGAAAGTCCACTGTGTAATATGCTGTAGTAACTGGTCTGGAAGATATTACACAGGATATTAACAAAGATATATAGTTCTTCTATGTCATCGATGGACAATGTTTAACTACTCTAAATCATAGCAATGTCTGGGATATTCTTCCACGTGTCTCTAAGACTGCAGAATGCTTTACATTCATTGTGGCATGCCTGCAAACTTATCTATAGCACTTAATCTATACTTCAGAATTTAGAACTTTGCAAATGAATCAAATGAATAACAATAATTAATAGAAATATTTGCATTCCCCCATATATCACAACTTTAAAAATTATTAGAACTGTGAAAACAACAGCTAAGAGTTTACAATGATTCTTTTTCAGTTAAAGCTAAATAAAGTTTTGTCATTAATGTCCAACATTCAGATTTAATATAAATCATACCTTGTAATCCTGGGATTTGCAAGAAGAACTTTCAAAGTAGAGATGTAATTTAAATATTCAGTCCAGACAAAAGGATCTTACAGGTGTGCAGAGGAGGAGGGGGTAGACCCAGTGCTGAGCGACTGTCACTTGGTGAAAACCCTCCTGCTCCTATTCCCAAGCACTGTTAGAGAATACAGTTTCCTTCAATGAACACAATCCAGGCTGACACCCACATTAGATCATATGGTAATGTCTCCAACGTCTTTAGCCAGGATTTTATCAGCCTTTTCTTTCACTTTTCTTACTTATCTGTATTGTACTTTTAAGTGCTATTTCTTTGCCCCCTGTAACCCTGCAGTTTTTGAAAGGAGGTTTTTTTTCTCTTTAACAAACTTATAGTGTACCAAACATTCAGAAAAAGGGGTGGCTGGCACAGCACATTTCTGCCAAGCTTTCTATATGTAGCTAAATAACAGTTTTGTTGACCTAGGTCACATTAGTCAGTGACCTAAAGAAAAAGTTATTATGCGGTACTTTAAATAAACTTCAGTGCTGCGGAGTGCATTTTATTGTCCGTTTCTGTTTTATACCACATCCTCCAGGGAATTATACAAGTATTGCAAGTGTACAGATATTTCATCAGTGTAAACACACATTTTATGAGACACTTACATTGCTAGCTCGAATAATTCAGCAAATAATACATGATTCAAAATTGGAAGCATATGACATGCTTCCCAGAGTTAAAAATAAATGGAGCAAATAAAAGGCTGTCTCTTTTATATGATTTAGATGAGCTTTTGGGCCCAGAATGTCTTTTCCCAGGACAAACATTAGGCTTTTCTCTTGGTCCACGTATTCAAAGAAAGCAAAACTGGATGACATCATGTGTGCATATGAACACAGAACATATTTCATACAGTAGAATAGTGAGCTTGTAGAGTAATTAAAGTGTGTGTGTATGTGTGTCTGTATATATGAGGAACAGTTATTGCTTTTCGTCCACTTTAATTTGAATTTTGCAGGCAAGCTAAACATTTACCTATAGGGAACAAATATGCATAAAGTTCAGAGACTTGACATGTACCACCATGCCTGCCCCAAGGCTAAGACCAGGTGCAACCTCAATCACGTCTGTATTTATAGAAAGCTATAGGCTTACCATTCAAAGCTATGTCATTCAATTAATAATTTCCTTCTAATACAATTAAATAATTGAATAATTATTCATATAGCTAACACACTGCTCATATGTACAACTTGCCTCACCTTTGAAATGGTTAGAGGTAATGTTCAAGATATATTGCTAATCGTGTACATATTACAGAAAGCCAGAGTTTGATAAGCTAAAATGTAATGCACACCTACAGCATATTTAAATGTCAACAAAAAACTAAGCTTTTTATGTGTTTCCGAGATACATAAATAAAGAATGAGGGTATGAAATACTCACCTTTCTGTAGAAAATAATTATCCAGGTTCCCTTTACTGCTGCTTAGAAGGCCTAGATTCTTGGACATGTGATCTCTGCTGAAGGTGAGAATCAGAGTTCAGCCTGCATGATCGTTCCCTTTAGCACAGATTATGTAGTCCATCTGTAAGCCTGTGGTAACATTTACTCAAGAAACGGCGAGTATTTTATCCCTTCATTTAATTAATTTAACAATCCTAGTGAAACTGTTAACATATCTTTAAATTCAATTTGAGTATAGTCCACATAAAAAATAGAAACATAAATTTGGCTTAAAATCAGCTTGAGCATCAAAACAAAATGTTTGGCAAGTCTACAGTTTGTTCTTTGGAAAATAACCACAGCCTGGGTAGAGAAGCCTGTCCCCTGCCAACATTCTGTAAAGAAGGATCCCTGCTATCTGTGTGAAATCAGTGGTCTCTCTGCAGCAGTGCAAGGCTGGCCATACATTATGCAATTTTCTTTCCTTCAACCACAGGTTCAAGGAAAGAATAATGGCTTGATTGCACAATTAACACTGTCAGTTTTGATGGGGGAATCCCTCCTGCTGCACTATTTTATGCTGACAGTGGGAGGTTTCCCTGTCAGAATTCAATGCTCATTGTTGACAGCTATAGCCAGCGGCAGTGATCATAGGAAAAAAAACGACAGGTTGTACTGAATTTTATCGATATATTGACTTAAGTACAACCAGCCTGTCCATAGATAGATTGAAATTCAGCTGCTTCCTGCTTAACCAGCTGAATTTCAATCTGTCTATGCCCAGCTTAAAGGAGAAGTATGGCCAAACGAGCCGAGGCCATATTTCTCCTAGGATCACAGGAAGGCAATTCGTTTTGCACTCCTGTGACTCGTTTTCAGCAGAGAGCAGATTAAAGTCTGATCACTGCTGACGTCACAAGAGTCGGGACAGGCACTGCATTATCACGACTCCAGGAGTCGGGATCCGCCAGGTGAATGGATCGACAGCCGTCTCAGCCACTCAGCCAGCTGCTGAGAGCCTGAGATGGCTGATCCCTGCCCCTCCACAGCTCAGCGCTCCAGTGAGTGTGGAGGAGCAGAGAGAAGAGCTGCTGATTGACAGCCAGCAGCTCTCCTCTTGGGGATCTGTGAGAACCGAGCCATCGGCTGTGTTTTTTTTTTTTTAACTCATGATTTATTTTCATTTAAAATAAAAAGTCATACATTTCAACATTGAACAAGTAACAAGTGCAGACATTAATGCATTCTCAGGACATTCCGGTCACAAATCACATTAACCATCTTTATGCTTCAGTAACAGTACAGGCAAAAAAACGCATATAATTCCTACTGGAGTACTATCCCAGCAGTCTGTCTGTTATTAGATCTGTGGGGTCGAGGTCCAGGCGAGCCAATCTCCCCACAGGCTTTCAAATTTGTGGGGGCATCCCCTATGTTGAAAGATAATCTTTTCAAGTCTGAGGGTGCAGCCCATATTATAAACCCATTTGTGGGTGCTCTGTCCGCTTTTCACAATTGTAATATAATTTTGTGAGCCTGAAACAGTGCTCTGGTAATTGCAAGTTGTTGAAATTCCGTTAATAGAAGGTCATCTAGAATACCTAAGACACATCTGGTGGGTTCCAGGGGTATCGAGGAGTGGAATGCTAAGTTAATAGTGTCTAATACCTTATAGTAGCGGTGGAGCTTGAGGCACCTCCATAGTAACTGAATGAGGTCACCATTCTGCATCTTGCATCAAATACACATGGGTGTCTGCAGTAATCCCATGCAATGTAGTCTATCGGGGGTGTAATGTACCCTCATGCCTATAAAGAGTTGAGACAGTCTCTGGGCTTGGACTTTGAGGGAGCTAAGGTGTACCGATTCTAGTGCATTATCCCAAAGCTCCTCATCTAGAGGGCCCACATCCCTCTCCCATCTTTATTTAACTTTGTTAGGGTATCCCTCTAGGTAGGATGGGAGTAGTGTGTTATAGCAAATAGATATAAAGCCCTTGGTGTCCTCAAAACATTGCATGTACTTGAACAGTGGTGTGGGGGATAAAGACCAGTCTGTGGATGTTCCTTGTGCATGGACTGCTTGTGCCAACTGTATGTAATGGAACCTCGTCGTATGAGGGAGGTGGTAGGCATCACTTAGATCTTCATAGGAGGGTAGTGCTCCATTGGGGAAAATTTGGGATAGGTGTGTGATTCCCACGCGTTTCCATTGAGCTGTACATGTAAGTTTAGAAAGTTCCCTATATCCCTGATTGTGTCAAATCAAACTGTAATCGGTGAAACCCGCAATGTTTTGTAGCATCTTAGCTTTTGACCAAATCTTTGAGATCAGTGAATAGGCTGGATAGAGCCTATTCGAGGAGTCAAAATTCATGGATTCCAAAGCTCCAGGAATATCTATTGTCTTCATATGATGCCTCATAATTGCATGATTAGGATTGAGAGGGGTCAACCAATGGATTGCTGCCAAATGCCCCAATGAAATGCTGCAGTTGGGACGCCAGGTAGTATATCCATGGATTGGGTAACGCAACTCCCCCCCTGCCCTTCGCCCTTTTAAGCTGTTTAATCAAGCTGTTATCCTTAAAAAGTAAAGCACGAAATATTGTATTTACTATTGTAAATATATAGAGGGACCACTGTGGGAGCATTATGCAGTAAATAGAGGAGCTGGGGCATGAATATAATCTTTATTAGGGTGGCTCTACCTATCAGGGATAGCAATAGTTTGTTCCAGATAGTAATTTTGGCTTTGAATCTATGTAGCAGGGGAATGATGTTTAGTCTACAGTAGTCTGTGATGGTGGGGGAAATGTAGATACCCAAGTATTTAAACGACTATTGGTACTGGGCAAAACTCCGAGAGGGATCTGGACTCCTCTCCGTCTAAGAGGAGCAGGGACAACTTTGTCCAGTTAATTGTTAAACCTGAATGTCGCCCAAAAATGTTTATTACTTGCATCAGCCATCTAAGGAAAATATCTGTGTATCCAAGGAAGAATAGCATATCATCCGCATAGAGCGTTATTTTTTCCCTCAGCTCACTGTACTCAAACTCTCAAATCTCATCATCCTCTCTCACAATCGCTACAAGCGGATCTATAGAAAGAGCGAACATGGGGGGGGGGGTAGGGGGCAACCCTGCCTCGTCCACCTTCCTAAATCACAGGTCGATGAAACCCTGCCGCCCTCTCTGATTTGGACCTGCGGTGTGTGATAGAGCAATTGGACCCAGGAAATAAAGGCCTCTCCAAAGCTAAATTTCTTCAGTGTCTGCCACAAATATGGCCATTCGACACTGTCGAATGCCTTGTTGGCATCAAGGGACAGTAAGGCTCTCTCACCTTTATTATCTGCAGCTGTTTGTATATTGAGGTAAACCCTTCTTATATTAATAGCGGTAGATTTTCAGGGCATGAATCCCGATTGATCCGGGTGAATAATGGTAGTGATGCATTTATTGAGATGAATGGCAAGAATTTTTGCTAGTATTTTAACATCTACTGGTAGCAGGGATATGGGTGTATAGGAGCCCGGGTCTGTTGGTGGTTTGCCTTGTTTCAGAATTAGTACAATGTGTGCTTTTGACATTGAACTTGGTAGGTATCCATTTTGTAGGACGGCTCTATATACCTTCAGTAATTGGGGAACTAAGATATCTGAGTAAAGCTTATATACCTCGATGGGGATGCCATCCTCCCCTGGTACCTTGTAGTTTGGGAAGGAGGCAATAGCTGCACTGATTTCATCTGCTGGGATAGGGGCATCTAATGCCTGCTTGTTAGCTCTTGACAGCTTTGGGAGAGTGATTTGCTCTAGGTAGTCTGCGGTATCTGCCTCCAAGGTCCCTGTCTTAGTTTGGTAGAGCTCCTCATAAAATTTGCTGAGCTCCTCTACAATAATGTTTGGGGAGTTAATTAAGCAGCCTGTTGCCATTTGAATGGCCAATATAGGTGGGGTTGCCTGTTGGGCATTAGCAATTCTTGCCAGAAATCTACCCGTTTGTTCCCCCTCCTCATAAAATGTTTGTTTTGTAAAGAACCTTTTCCTTTTTGCCTTTACCTCCTGCAACTCTTTAAGTGTCTTCTGGGCTTCCACCCAGGCCTCTTGGTTCACAGGGGACGGTTCAGCAATAAATTGTCGCTCAGTTGGGAGGGCCTGAGAGGATAGCTGTCAGTCATGCACCCATGTGGTATTCTGTACCGTCTTAATTTAATTAATGAATAGACCTCTAAGGTAACATTTAAAGGTGTCCCAACATACCAACAGGTCCTCAAAGTCCCAGTGAATTTGAAAGTATTCAGCAATATATGTAGCTATATGTGAGGAATCTGGAATTAAATTAGGCCAGTAGGCATTACGTTTCAATGGAGCCTTTACTGGTTGGTCTAGCAGCAATCCACAGCACTAAGGGAGAATGATCTGACACCGTCATATTAACATATAATACTTTAGAGATATGTGTCATACAATTTGAAGTCACAAAACAAAGGTCTATCCTTGACAGAGACATGTAGGTCTTGGAAAAACATGAAAACTGTCGCTCCGTGGGGTTTTTACATCTCCATGCGTCTATCCAGCCCATTTCCTCCACAAATCTACGAAGCATGGTTCCCTTGACGTGGGTTCCCATCTGTACCTGTGGATATTTATCCAGCGTGAGGCACATATACCCATTAAAATCTCCCAAAAGCAACAACGGGGCCTCCGGTTTGACTTCCAGGAAGATCAGTAACTGGCAGAGAACTGTTGTTTTAAATGGAGGGGGCACATACATAATGGCTAATATACAGGTTAGTTGAAAAATTCTATAATGAAGAAAAAATATACCTTCCATCCAGATCAACCTCCCGCGTTATTATTTCAAACGTAATCTAACGGTGTACCAGGAGACTGACTCCTTGTGATAATGAGGTATGAACCAAATGGCAGGCACACCCCACCCATCTGTAATTCAAACATGTTAGCGCATCATTAGTCATATGTGTCTCCTGTAAGCACATTATCGCAGGTTGATATTTATGTAAAATTTATGTCACCATTGTTTGCTTCAGAGGGTCTCTGAGCCCCCTGACATTCCATGAGATTATCGGGATGTCCGCCATGTAAAGTATTTAGACAGATATGCAGGGTGAGTGCCCACCCCCAAGCAGTGGGGGCTAGTATATACCTGGAAATATCTGCAATCTGGGACATGGGAAATCCACACAAAATGCTTGTACATACCTATACATTTACCTGCACTGACACTGGTTAGTCCTAAGAGGATAGCCTGAGGGTAATGGCTGTAGAGTGCCAATGCAACTGCGTTGACAAAAAAAAATGAAAAAAGATAAAATAAAGAACTGACAAAGTGGGATTAACCAGTGAGAGATGACCATCTTACCAGCGTAACAACTAGTGGTAAGGGGGGGGTCATTAACTTGCCCTTCTGGAGCACCGATGGCCCTCGGCTGCCTGTCAAACAGGTATGTATCTATGCTCCTGGGCATCAACATAAACAAGAGGTAATAAAAAGTTACTGTAGCATTTCTGTTGTTGCATTTTTGTGGCATAGAAATGGTACCGGCATCATTTAGCTGGATCCTAGTAAGTAGATTCAGTGTCATGTGGTCTCCCCATATAAGTCAATTAGGGTGATGTGGCAGTCTCAGCTGTTGCAGGAAAGGTTCAGTACAAATCAGCCTGTTCCAGCGGTCAGTTCCTGAACGAAGGTTCATTGACATCTAGCCAGGATGCAGCAGCTGAGGCCTTGTCAAAGAAATGCGCCTGTCCCATGGTGGTGATCCTAAGTTGTGCTGGGTATAGCATTTCGTAGAAAAGTTTAAGGTGCTGGAGTCGCTTCTTCACATCAAAAAAGGTAGATCGTTTTTTCTGCACTTCCGTGGAGAAATCAGGATAAAGAGACACCTTAACTCCATTATAGCGAATATCTTGCTTCTCCCTTGCCATATGCAGTACGATCTCCCAGTCTCTGTAATTTAGCAGGCATCAGCGGTGTTTGATGGCTCGGTTCTCGGTGTACAGACGCCGGGAGACAGATGCTGCATTCACCTAGGTAAGTACAAATCTGGAAAAAAAAAACATACTTCTCTTTTAAGGCTGACCATTGAGCAGATTCCTCAATGCACACAATTGAGGTGGACAAAGGAATCCTCCCCACTGTACCATTGTATTTTGACAGCTGGACAGTCCTGTTTAACAAA
This sequence comes from Glandirana rugosa, assembly GCA_018402905.1. Lineage (NCBI taxonomy): Eukaryota > Metazoa > Chordata > Amphibia > Anura > Ranidae > Glandirana > Glandirana rugosa. The sequence continues at coordinate 109,272 of BLSH010354637.1, read as the reverse complement.
AGGTGATCATTAGATAGGTGGGAATAGCCATAGATGGATTGAAATTCAGCTGGTCCCTGCAGAACTGGCCAAATTTTGATCAATCTACAGGCAGTTTAACACACCCATGCTGAGTTAGACTTTTGTCTGATTCAGCATTGGATATGTTAAACATCTGCAGAGCGACCACTGCTCCCACACCAAGAGCAATGGTCTTTCTCTGTTGTATGCTGGTGTCAGGGAAGAAGTGAGCCCTCTATGTTGCCAAGAGAATGTAGGCCCTCAGTTGACTCTCTCAGCTGTACTCCACCTAGAATGTTTACTGCATGCATGTTTTTAGCTCTCAAGTGAATACATTTGCATTTATCAACATGAAACCTAATTTGCCACCTAGTTGATAAATTAAATAGTGTAGAGGTTTGCCTGTAGGTCTGATACATCCTATAAAGATGTTAAATTCCACTACATAGCTTGGTGTCATCTGCTAACATAGAAAAGGTACTTTTAATTCCAAACGCTAAATCATTTATAAATGAGTTGAAAAGTAAGTAACCTTAGGGTACACAACTATTAACCTCAGATCATTCAGAGTATGAATCATTAATCACTATTCTCTTTTAGCCAGTTTTAACTGAGTTTTCTAAGCCTATAAACTTTGGAGAACTGTGCCAAATGCCTTTTCAAAGTCCAAGTATACTATATACACAGCCAGTCCTTTATCTAAATGTTTGCTTACTTCTTCATCAAAAAAAGCAGATTTGTTTGACAACTTTGATCTTCCGTTGATGCTGTCTATTGCTTAAAATATTGTTTTCTAGCAAAAACTCTTCTATGTGGTCTTTTATTGAACTCTCAAGTATTTTCCCAACTATAAAAGTAAAACTGTCTAGTCTGTATTTACTTGGTAAAATCTTTGATCCCCTTTAAAATATAGGCACCATATTGGCCTTGCGCCAATCTTGTTGTACCAAGCCAGTCATTAAAGAGTTTCTAAAGATTAGTAACAATGGCTTTCTTTGAAAGACCATTTGCCGACTGCCCTACGCAGATATATCTGATATGTGATAAGTGCTTCTGGGCAGGGGGTGCAAGCACGCACCGCCCCGGCTGTGTTGTGATTTGTTACAGCACAAGCCAATCAGTGGGTGCCAGCCAATGATTGATCGCTGGCACCCGCTGATCTGCTCTGTCATTTAGGGAAGGGATCTTTGTGTTGTAAACAACACAGATCTCTTGAACACGACAGATGATCTTGCTACTTTTTTATTCCCTGCATGGCAAGGAGAAAAACAGCAATATCGCTTAGTAAAAGCCGCACAATATACACACAGTAACATTGTTAGGCACGCATTTCACCCCTTGATTGCCCCTAGATGTTAACCTCTTCCCAGCCAGTGTCATTAGTACAGTGACATTGTATAGTATTATCACTGGTCATGCTAACAGTGTATTAGTGTCACTATTGATGTCAGTGTCAGTTAGTGTACCCCCCAGTCAGTGTCAGCTAGTATCAGATTGCCGACCATGCTATTACAGTCCCACTATAAGTCACTGCTCACCGCCATTACTACTATTAAAAAAATGTGGAAACTCCAGTATCTATACCAGAGACTATAACTTTCTCACAAACCAAATAATATACACTTATTGGGATTTTTTACCAAAGACATGTAGCAGAATACATTTTGGTCTAAATTTATGAAGAACTTTTTTTTTTTTTTGTATTGGCTATGTTTTATAGCAGAAAATAAAATATATATATTTTCTTTTCAAAATGTTCCGTCTTTTTTCATTTACATCCCAAAAAATAAATAAATAAAAAAATCAGTGATGATCAAATACTACCAAAAGAAAGCTCTATTTGTGTGAAAATAAATGATAAAAAATGAATTTGCATACAGTGACCGTGCAATTGCCAGTTAAAATAGCATAGTGACGAATAAGAAAAAAATGCTCTGGTCATTTAGGAGGTAAAATCTTCTGGCGGTCGAGTGGTTAACCTTTATTTTGTCTAAATGTTTCTGGCTCATATCAGTTTTGAGCCATTGGGGTTATTTTTGGGCTATATCAATACTACCCCTATTATGGACTTGAGCTCTACCATTTCCTTTATGTACACAGAGCTAAAAAGGTATTTAATAAAATTGCATTCTATTTGTCCCCAATCACCAACTCTAAATTATCTTGTAAAGGGCCAGACTTAACATTCCCATTTCAGTTTGGCATTCCTTGATGACAATATCCCCTCCCAGCCTTGGAGAGCATCCCTCGGCCGCTACTCTTTTAAAATTAAGTGTTTTAAAATTTTACAGCATGTGCTTGTTGTTTAAAGATTACATTAAAATATAACTAATGGCTAAACATTGTTTTTTAGCTTTGGACAGAGTGGGGAGGTATTAGGTTTTTATTGCTGTCTGTGTCCCCATTTGGGAGATTCACCCTCTGTGTTTGTCCTGTTTACCATTATCATTCAAAGTGAAAGAAAAAGAAAATCCCAAAATGTGTATCGTCCCCAAAAAAGTAATAGAGGGGAAATCTTCTAATAGGGACACTAGTTCTGATGACCTGGGGGCCCTGACGGATTCCCTTAATTTGCGGAGATTTCCTCATACTTACTGTTTTGGCTATGGGACTCCCCAATGGGACACAGATAGACCAATTACTCCTCAGACATGAAAACAAATTGAATGAAAATGAATGCCAAGAGTCTCAATGAAGGTAAATCGTAAGATAGGCTAAGTTTATATTTTCACAGTGCCGTTAATTTTATCAGATTTATCTAAGTTTGCTTAATTTACATCTTTACTCTTTATTGGGAGCTTGCTAGTCAGTTTCTTTAAAAAAAGAAAAGGGCACTACACCCCAGTGGTCTTTGATCTGCACCATGTTTTCCAGGTTAATCTTCACCTCTTCAAGTTTGCCTACCCCTTGATTAGATGTCTGGGCAAGCTAACAATGCTTGGATATATTTGAGCACATTGAATGAAACAGAATAGATTGTACTATAATGACCTCAGATGGCATGATTTTTGAAAATGTATTCATCACAGCCCATGGGAGCCATACCTAGCAACTGTTTTGAAACATAGAAATCTTAACAGGCAATTCAAAAAGTGTGTGTAAAACATCCAATGGAACATACCTTAATTTCAGTAAACTGATTATCCTTAAAGAGAGACTTAAGTCCTGTTAATTATGGCCTCTCCCCCCTCACTGGTGCCAACAATTTTATTTTTCTTGTGCATGTGCAGATCTCCTGACTACAGGACCTGACAGAGCCCTGCAGAACATTTGAACTGAGTTTAGTGTGTATGCACAGAAAAACAGGTCCTTGACCTGCTTAAAGTGTTACTAAACCCAGGACCCTGCATTCACTATATCTGCCCCCCCCCACAGTACACAGAACATGGAAACGAAATAATTTTAGTAAATATAAACTACTAAATACCCTTTCTCATCAGCAGTATATGCAGCACCAAGCTGTCCTATCAGGATCCAGGACCCCTGACCCTCTGTCTGGACAGTGCTGATTGGCCCTGTGCTGATCACATGCACCGGTCCAAGAAAAAAAAAACTCTCTAGCAATACACACCAAACTGAGCATGTGCAGCCTGACACCAAAGGCTCTGTCTTATCCGGACTTGTTCTGGAGTCAGTGGAAGAAGGGGAGGATCTGTGCATACAAAATCAAACAGCCTTTTTACACAATGCAGAGGATTTACCCCTTAGGTTCCACAGTGAGTATAACAAGCATGTTCTACTGTATATACACACTGATTTTACTGTTGTGGGTTTAGTAACACTTTAACTTCTCAGTCTACCCACACATGCTGAAGGTTCCTGCTGGCATTACTTACTAGGAAACTTTAGGCTGCATTGTGCCATGAAAGTCCTTCGAAACAGTACCCTTGCAGTATGCAGGTTTCAATGTTTCCTAATGTCAATACTGAGCAACTACAGGTCACTGGGTTACAGGGGCTCCACCATGAGCACCCTGGAATAATGTAGATGTCTAGCAAATTATACCAGTAAGTGTCTGGTGCCTGGTATTCAGGTATGTGCCTATTTTAACTGTGATGGGTTTTCCTTAACCCTCAATCTGTTCAAAAGACATTATGAAATTAGTAGAACATTGTCATCATCATTGCTCCTGAATCGTACCACTTTAAGATTATTTGATACCTCTCTAGTAAGAATTTGGTAACATTCTCTTTCTTATTTTTTCCAAAACTTTATTTTTTTTCACTCCTGAAAAGTTTTCAAATCACTGATTTTACCTTCACATTTCAATATGTACAGTATCTCAATTGTGATACATTTCCTGTTTTCTCAATAAATTAAATGTTTCCTAACAATTTACACAGGATTCTTTTCATGTTGCCACACATTATTCCTACTTTCTATTTTCTGCAAGTTTTTCCTCGAGTCTACAAGATTATCTCATTATCAAAGACAGCTGTAGCCTACTGTCACATTCAGTTACTAAATTGAAATATGGCACATGTTTCCTCAGAGACACATTTATAGTTTGCATACATAAGTTCAATACATAGTGCTTCCAAGCATCATATTTCAGATTCCCCTTTATCATGAGAGGTATTATCAGTCTTCAGAGAAGACAGCATTAAAGTACAAATTAAGTAAAAACTTTTTTTTTTTTGGATAGATTAGAGGAGGGTTAAAAATAATGTCAGTTTTTTGCCATCTGTGTCTCATTAAGGAGATTTCCCTTCACGTGTCCAGTAGAATCAGCAATAAATTAGATGATATCCTTCCAGTTTGAGGAAAATCCAATTTCGTTGTCAAGGAAGAAGGCGTCCTTTTTGGATTTCCTCTCTAGTCCTGTTCTGGGGCATCTTAAAATTTTGGATTTACCCTCACTTCCTATCCTGATTACACTGGTAATCAGGACAATTAGAGAAAGTGAGTCTTCCTAACAGGGACACAAACTGCAATAATTACCTGATAGTGCTTCTAAAGCCCCATACACACGGTTCGACGATCGCATGTACGATCGCGTCAAATCGTATGTTGGCTGTTGTATGCAGCATACTGACTGCATTACACGATCGTACGTCCGGGGAAAGAACGTTCAGGTGATTGTAATTAGCATCCAGCCATTCCTGACTTTGGGCATGCGTGTTTTGCACAATACAACTTTGTTGTACCAACTGCTCTGTACACACGATACAACGGTCGTATGAGAGCTTGTTGGTACGACCAAGTTTTCTAGTCTGCTCATACAACTCCCTTGTACGACCGTCGTATGTTCGACTGTTCAAATCGCGCAACGATCGATATCGCATACAACGATTGTGAGTACGACCTGTTGTATGCGATCATCGAACCGTGTGTACGGGGCTTAACTGCTTCCCATCTACAAAAATGTTTACTTTAGCATCAAAGAGTGCCATGCTTCAGGAATCACTCCTATAAGCATGTAGCTAACTAAAATTTCCTCCAAATCTCTGCATAGAGAGGCAAGTTCCCCTCTTATACCGTTGTCACTGGAACAGGTGTCTCCATTGTAAGATTTTCTCTTTTTTCCAATTCTGGTGAAAACTCTAAACTGTTGGATTATCAATTGCTTTCTGTCCTGGTGATAATGGCCAATAGAACAAATAGTGAAGGTGAATCTCCCCAGCTAGATAACAATAAAAATGTGACATAAAATGTGAGTTCTAATCCTCCCTACTCCATCCAACTCTAAACAAAATGTGGCTATATATGCACTTTGACACCAGCGGCGGCTTCTCCATAGAGGGCCGCCAGACCCCCGCTGATCCCCCCCCCTCGCTGATCCTCCCCGCTGATTTCTGAAAAAGAATTATTATGGGCCACCAGGACATGGCTGTCCCGGCTTTTTTGGGAGACTTGCTGTCATCTGACAGCAATTCCCAACGACCATTAGTCAGCCATTAAAGTGAATAGATGTGCTCCAGCGAGGCGAACATCTATACACTGATTGGCTCTGGCCTCAGTCACTGTCTGGAGCGGGGGCGGAACTGGCGGACGCCCGCACGCTTGTGATTCCCGCCAACCATGGGAGAGACTTGTGCGGTGATGCGGAGGTAGACAGGCGGAGTGTAGACGGGGAGTACTGGGAGTATGGCGATGTCAGTCAGCTACTGAGAGGAGAGGACGCTGCGATCACGAGCCTGGCTGGCAGCTCACACTGGTGAGTTGGAGTGACTGATGAACAGCAGCAGTCCAGTCGGGAGGGTAATCCCCTGTCACATGTTTAAGTATGGTGAGAAGCTACGGCGCTAGTGTGTTTGGAAGACAAAAAATAACTGTATGTTGTGGGTGGAGGCAGCTCCTCTAGATAAGCAAGATCCTGGTAACCTTATAGAAAGTGCTGTAATAATGAGGAGAAGAGGGCGCCAGCCTGTGACGGGTATATGAAATGGCAGTAAAGCATTGGAGTGGATAAATACATGTGTATAAAAATTAATGAATATGTGAATGTAAACAATTGTATATGCTTAATCTGAAAAAAAAAGCCTCCACCACAGAGCCTCACTGAGCATTACCACTCCAGCTTTTAGGCTTGGATTTACCCACAGTTCAGCACAAATTCACTCAGCACTCTACCCAGCACTGAACAACGCTGCCCTCCTTGGAAGCCACCCTGTGTGCATTGGGCCGGCACCCGCAGCCTCCAGCGTGTGGATGGATACCGGACTGCACCAACCAGCACAATATCCCACTGCTATCTGTGCTAACTGTGCCATTCACCACCCACAGCCTCCTCCCCACCATCTACCAGCTGTAGCTCAGCCTACACTTCTGTGTCCAGCTACATGCATTCATTTGATCTGACCAACTGTGACTGCTTATTCCACATGGAGCTCTTGGATTTCTCTTTTGTGCCATCTCTCCTCAAGCTCTGCCATCACCTGCTACCCATCCAGGAAGGGGCACGCGATCTACTGCTCCCCATGCTTTGACAGCTGTTTGCGCTCGTCCATAGTAAGTTGAAGTTTTATCTACAAAGTCCATTTTTTTGTTTGTTTGTTTTTTTCAGATTAAACATATACAGTTGTTTCCGTTCATGTATTCATTTATTTTTATACACATGTATTGATCCACTCCACCGCTTTACTGCTATTTCGTATATACCCATCACAGGCTGGCGCCCTCTTCTCCCCATTATTACATGTCTAAGTATGACAGCCTTTCTCAACATTTTCAACACAGAGGAACCCTTGAAATAACTTTCTGATATCAAGGAACCCCTGTCAAAAATGACTATATCTACAACTCATGATACATTAATGTGAGAGTCAGTGTGACGAATGCTCTTAACACTTGTGGACATTGAAAAGAATTGATCAATGGTGTCAGCAGGAACCTATCCCAGAAATTGCTCATTGTTTAAGGATCCCATAGCAACCTCTGGAAGAACCCTATATATCCATGAAACCCAGGTTGAGAAATCCTGATTTATTATTCACAGCACATAAAGAACAAGGTTGTTTGTATAGACTGGGTAAATGGTGATTGGATTCCTTTAGAAGTTGACGGAACTACATCTACCAAACTTTTCTATAACCAATGCAGTCTTCAATTAGATAAATCTTCGCAGCAAAGTGATTTAAAAGAAAATAAATTGCACAAGGAGGAATTCACCGGTACTGCTGATACAAGTCTGCTGATGCCCACAACTATTGCTTCCTCCTCAAAAACGAAAGAATGGTTGATAGTAGGTCAACAAAGATTAGTAATGGCAGAGCAGCCTATAAATTATCATAAAGAAATGTCCAATGGTCCAATCTTTTTGCCGAGACCACAGAGTAGTCTGGATTCTGCATTGTTTCTGAATTTGTTGTACATTCTTAAGTAGGCACAATTTAGGGCAAAGTGACAGTGTCTTTTAAAAGTCACCACCCTTCTCCAACCCACTGATACTCACATCTCTATTGATCCCCACTACTGTTTCCTCCATCACAGTCAGCACAAAATGTCCAGTGCATCAGGGTATAGGGGCCTTGAAGCGCCAACCATGCATTGTGAGAGAAGGCTACACATTTTATCAAATCACTGAAGGCTTGACCTCATTGCTCTCTCTATGATTCTCTATTGTGTGCTGTCTAGGCTTTTAATTTTGATATATTGTATGTGTACATCAGATACTTTATTCAAGATAATATTTATGTCAAGTAACAAAAACCTATACAATGTATCTATTTCCTTAGGTATGCAACTGGGCCTACATAAGAGTTAACTTCAGGAAGATAGTATTTTCTTACTAATTATAACCATAATATATCTTCATAGACTTTATATGGCAAAGTTATTTATAAGCCTATGCACCCATAATTACAGTTGATTCATGTGGTATTGCTTTGTTAAGGTCACTTTTCCTTTTTTGCCTGGAATACTAGTTATATGCCACGTTTCACATTAGATTCCATTTCTGCATCATCTAGAAACATTTTCCACATCTTGTGTAGTACTGAAACTTTTACTGGAAGGACAGACTGTAAAAGTATTTGGACTTATCCGTATTAGGTATAACATTCACTAATCTGTAGAATTTTGGAAAGTACGTAGATCACCTTAAAACCACTCTGTTCTGAAATATATTATTCAATTATTTGATTACCTATAAAAGAGGGCAGTGAATACCCACCTTTCCTATAGCCCATATGCTGCTGAACACTGTTCTGTTTACAAGTTCTTGTCCCCCGAACTCCACAGGGAAACCAAGGTTTCTGGGATTGTGAATCTCCTGGGTACCACCCTGTTACTGATGTGAGGTCATAGGGAGGAAATGTTGAGATTCAGAAGACCCAGAAGATTGACACGTTTTAATTACACTCATGAACCAGGGCAAGGGCACCTTGGAAGTTTAATATTTATTACCTGTTTTCATGTAATGAATAGTATTAATAATAATTTTTCATTTAATATATTGGTCACTATAAAAAAAGATTTATAGCCAGTTATATGAACAAGCATTGGAACATGTTGCAAGTAGGGATGAGCTCAAATTTTGGTGTGAATACAGGTTCTAAGGTTTGGTCTGAACACAAGTTGCAAGGTTTGGTCTGAACACAGGTTCCAGTCCCTCATGCATTTGCTTTACAATCCCTTCCCTGTTAACCTAGAAAGTGACCATTACTGATTTCAGCTCCAATTAACTTCAATGAGGTTTGGATTGGGCAACCAAACTCCCCAGTAAAGCCTGCTGAACTGTTCCCTAGTTACAGGATGCTACCATTAAAAAATGCTTGCCTACACTCTTTATGACATATGCATCATAGTTTCAGTTATTACTGTAAGGGCTTTTTTTGCTAGAGCATAGGTGCAGGTAGACCCTCCTCCCCCAAATGGGCACATCTTTTGCTTCCACCCCTCCCACTTCCCGGCACTCCCCTTTACAGAATATGGATGGAACCAAGTATCAATTTAGGGTGAAATACATGTTTTGTTAATGGAATTTTTAGATTAGCAAAAGAAATGCAGTTAAATGTCCACACCATAAGAATAACTATGCAGTGTTCTCCATTATATGTCTGAAACCTTAACAAACTTATTACAGTATTACTGCATACTGTATGTATGCCAGGATAGATGTAGCAAAAGCAGAAATTTAGTATAATTTAGGTCTTATGCATATTCTACCTTAGCTTGGTAGTGGATAGACTACAGTGACATTATGGGAGGCAAACTAATAGATGGACGCTATGTGTCGCTTTGCATGTGTTCATTTGGAGTGGACTAAGGTGGAATTCGGTCCAGGTGTTACCAGCCACCTTAGCAAGGTTGGTTCTGGACCGGATTTTGTGATCCATATGAGCCCAGTGTCAGTTGGGGTTTAAATAACCAGGAAGAGAGCAAGGGTTTTCCTCTGCCCTGGGACTTTGAGAGCAATCAGCATGAGAGAGCTTACACATGGAGATTTGGCTTATGGACTAAGAGAAAAGGTTTGCACTAGCTTTGTTTTGTGGGTGTTTGGGAGAAGCCCTATGCTACTCAGAGAGGAATGCTGAACTGTTTAGTTAAAGCCTGGATGGCAAGGATTTGTTTTATGTTTTGTTTATTTTAAATGCAACCTTTTTTTACCAATAAACCTGGCTGAAAGCCAGACTATAAAAAACTGCTGTCTGAACTGCCTTCATCCCAGGGAAGGTGATCCCCACCAGAGCTAATCCCTCACACGTGGTGGACTCGAGGGACAGTTTCCTAAAAAATGGAGGAGATGATAAAAGCCCTGTTGCAGGCCAATGCAGCCCAACGGGAGACAAATCACCAGTTTGCGGCGGCCCTGCTGGAGTTGAAGAAGGGGCCTGCAGCTCCTCCAAGAGTGTACCAAAAAATGGTATGAACCAGCTATTTCCTGCACAAGATGACACCTGCAGATGATGTGGAGGCGTACCTCACAACTTTTGAGAGAGTCACTGTACGGGAAGCATGGAAAAAAAGATCAATGGGCAGGGGTCACCAAATGGGTGCATCAGTGGACCTACTGCATGGACAAGCCACCCTGCTCCCAAATGTTTGATCTGGCCCATCTCACAAGGAAGTGGTTGCAGCCAGAGACCTTGCCAGGCCCTCAGATTGTGGAGCGTGTGGTAATGGACTGGTACCTGTGTGCGCTCCCTGCTGCTCTGAGGAAGTGGGTCAGTCATGGGGACCCCAAAACTACAACCCAACTTGTGGACCTCATGGAGAGATACACGGCTGCTTAGGACTTGCTAACCCCATCTGTGCCCCACTCCAATGTATCTAGGGGTGAAAGATCACCCGGCGGATCCAGTAAGACTGTTCCAGGGTTCAAGGGTGTGGGAAAGAATGATAAGACTGCTTTTATGGCTAATGAGACTATGGACTTTAGACCTGGAGACTATCCAAAGAAGCCAGGAAGTTCTTTGAGACCCTTGAGAGGACTGGGTATAGACCACATATAGTGCTACTGATGTCATGCATTGGGTCATATTGCTGTCAAATGTCCCCTGAATGATGAACCCAAGCAATGGGATTATGCCTATATGAATAGATGCCTTTCTCCTTTTGCACAGGTCGCATTGTGTTTAGGACGCATGGAGAGACAAATGTGTGTCATTTTTATTGATGGAAAGCCAGTCACTGTACTGCTTGATTCTGGTAGTGTTGTGACAGCACTGTCGGGGCTATTTGCAATCGTAGTGACACATGGGAATACCAGACTGCAGTGGTTGAGATTGACACTCCCTGGGGCAAGGTGACACATTCGGTGGGGGTAGTACCTTCACTGCTTCATGAAACCCTGGTGAGGAAAGACTTCCCCCATTTCTGGAGGCTATGGGAAAGCAAGGGAGTCTGGTGGATAGGGCTCCCCTTGCTGGGGAGGCACGGGAACTCACACCAGACCCATTTGATTGCCAAAATGAAGGGGAGACTGTTGTTATGAACAAGGAAGGAGGAAACCCTCTTCCTTTTCTGGTAATGGCTGGGGAGCAGGAGGAGCTGGAAGCCAGTTCCCAGCTGGAGGTTAATGAACCAGAAAACATCTCTGACTCTAACAGTGAGAGTGGACAGAATGTGCTACCTGACTTAGAGGTCAGGAGAGAGGACTTTTGTACAGAGCAACTACGAGATGTCACCCTCATTAGAGCCAGGATAAACATTAAGATGATAGATGGGGTACCTGTGTGTAGCGCTCCCATAGAGTAGGTGCATTTTTCTGGCAGGGTTTGCTAGGCAAGGTTAAATTTATTCACGCCTGAGTGTAAGAGCGGGCCTGAATGTTTTGATCTGGGGCGGGAGGAGTGGCTCAGGGAAAATTGAGTGGACTTGACAGATGAGGTCACCAGAACCTTCCACTTCTTTCTAGAAACCTGGAGGAGGCTTTCTGGTCAGAGAGCTGGGAGATAGGTGGAGTCATCTGGAGTGTTCTGGGGAGCCCTGACCAATCCCCAAGCAGGATTGGCAGGGGGCAGGCCTCCTTAAATACTCTGAGTCAGCCCAATCACAAGAGTAAACGCTGGGGTCACAGGATACAGGAACGCTGTAGAACGGACAGCACTGGTTTCAGGGTGCTGTCTGCGTAAATGGGCCATTTGGCACCAATGCCTGTGCATACGCGCGCGCATAGGCATGCACAATCTCGCACAGGCGCGCGCTACACCGCGCAGGCTTCCAGACCCGAATTCCAGGGGGCAGCAGTTGTTTCCTGACAGCTGTCTGAACTGCCTTCATCCCAGGGAAGGTGATCCCCACCAGAGCTAATCCATCACACTACATTAAATACCTTCTTTCTGGTCTGATTCAGTCACCATAGCCAAATCTAAGTAGTACAGTGATACCTCGGTTCATGAACTTAGTTCGTGAACTGACTCTGGTCACCAACCGAGGCATATTTTTCTATAGGGTTCAATGTAAATCCAGTTCTGACCTTTTTTTTTTGTTTTAGAAGCACAAAAATATGAAACAAGTACAGTAATACAGTATAGCATGAAGAGAGAGAACACTAATCTTGCTTGAGACAACTTCTGGCATGGAGGAAGGCAGGTGTGAGGCGGGTGGGAAGCAGTTATTATTTGGAGGGAGAGTCCCCCTCCATAAGGACATCGGGAGATCTCCTTCAGGAGTTTCCTCTCTTAGCTGCAGGCTCAGTTTTGCTGAACAATCTGTCCAATGTCACTTGTCTTTTACTGCGCTGCATAGCCCTCCAGAAATGAGAGACCATGTTATCGTTCATCAGATTTAACACTCTGTTCGTTACAGTTATGTTGGGGTGGGGTGTCTCAAAATTCATGGCACTCATTCCATTTTTCCATAATGGATTTTATGGCATCGCTGCTAACCTCCTCCCTGTCTTCTTCTTCCTCAGTGGAATGCTCCTCAATAAGTGCCTTCTGCTGCTCACTGTGGAGTTCACAAAGTTCTTCCGTGGTCAGCTCCTCATGTTCCTCAACAAGCTCTTCTACATCTGAACCATTAATGTCCAGACCCATACTCTTGCCCATGGACACAATCTCCTCCACTACCTCTACATCAGACCCTTCAAAGTCACGTTCAGTGAAGCATTCTGGCCACACTTTCCTTCAGGCTGAATTTAAGGTTTGGGGAGTGACTTCTTCCCAGGCTTTGTCAATGAGGTTAATGCAGTGGAGAACATTGAAATGTTTCTTCCAGGATTCTTTGAGACTCAAGGATGTATCTTCGGTGACATTAAAACACCTAGTGAAGAGTGCCTTTGTACAGCTTCTTGAAGTTGCAGATCACTTGCTGGTCCATGGGCTGCAGAAGAGGTGTTGTTTTGGGGGGGGGGGGGACTTGACCTTTATGAAGTCATACTCAGCATCCATATCATCCACCAAGACTGGAGGGTGTATTGGGGCATTGTCCATCAGAAGAAGACACCTTTCTGGCAGCTAGTTATCAGAAAGATATTTTCTGACAGTGGGTGCAAAAACCTTGTGCAGCCATTCCATGAACAGTACGCCAGTAGTGGTTTAATCTTCAGATCGGCAATTGCGTTCTCATACAGCAAAAAGGTCAATCTGTCCTTCATGGGCTTGTGCCCCAGCAGTGCCTTTTCGTCCTGCGTGATATAGGTTCTGTTCAGCATTTTTTCCAGAAGAGCCCTGTTTCATCACAGTTGAACATCTGTTGAGTGGTGTATCCTTCTGTCTTCATGAATTCTGCAAATTCTATCTTGTAGGCTTCTGCTGAGGCCTTGTCAGAACTGGAAGCCTCACCATGTCCTTTCACACTGTGGATGCCACTTTTCTTGCGGAATTTTTCAAACCACCCTCTACTGGCTTTAAATCCTTCACTTGCTACACTTGTAGAGGGTTTTTTTGCAGTAAATCACTGTGCAATTTCCTGGCGTTCTCACAGATCATAGCTTCACTAACGCTATCACCTGTCAGCTGTTTCTCATTCAACCACACTAACAAAAGTTTTTACACCTCTTCCAGCACTTGTGTCCTCTGCTTGGTTAACATCGTTACTCCTTCTGCCACATCAGCTCCTTTGATGGTAGCTTTGTTCTTCAAAATAGTTGAAATTTTCGACTTCGCCATCTTGTACTCCGAGGCCAAATCAGTCACATGAATACACAATCATGCTTTTCTACAATTTCCTTCTTCAGCTCAATGGTTATTTTCTTCACAACCTTATTCTTAGAATTCCTGCTGTGCACATTCTTGTCACCTTTATTACCACCCTGCAGTTTCTTTTTACCACCATGCTTGCTCTGCACATTCTTATCACCTTCATTACCACTCTGCACATTCTTGTCACCTGCATTTCTGCTCTGCACATTCTTTTCACCTGCATTTCCACTCTGCACATTCTTGTCACCTGCATTTCCACTCTGCACATTCTTGTCACCTGCATTTCTACTCTGTACATTCTTGTCACCTGCATTTCCGCTCTGCACATTCTTGTCACCTGCATTTCCGCTCTGCACATTATTGCCACCTTCATTACCGATCTGCATATTCTTGTTACCTTCATTACTGCTTTGCACTTTCTTCTTACCACCAAGCTTCTTTAGAGCCAAACTATCCAGTACAGTAAGCACATAAACAAGCTTTACAGCAAGTGTGCACAGGGGTGTACAGTACAGTACTGTACAGTATGTGCTAAAAAGCACACCAAAAAGCTTCTAAATACACTTCAAAATACTGAAAGTGTCTTTACAGTACACTTTCAGTGTCTCTCTGTCACTGCAATCTCCCCTACAGGAAGTCGCAACCACGTGTTAGCAGGGAAGAGCTGGGAAAAGGGCCGTGGCTCGTGTTCATGAACCAAAGTGAAAGCAAATTTTTATAAACTTTTCTGTTCATAAACTGATTTGTTTGTAAACAGAAGCGTTCGTGAACCGAGGTACCACTGTACTTTCAGCTGCAAGTGCTTTATTTTGTATAAATGTATTGTGATATAGCTTTTGGGTAGTATAACTGGCTGTTCTAGACAGTCACACATACCTAGGGCCAACACTTGAAATATTGGGGTGGGGACCTGTATAGATTCCTTTCCCAATCTTCAAACCAAAAAAGAGGACGTTATCATTTTCTGCTTGTGCAGAAATAGCAGCAGCTCCTCTTACTATAGTGCCAGCTACTTCAGCACAAGGCAATTCTGATAAGCCCTGTGCTCGGCTGTCACACATTTGCTAGATTGTATATGAATATGTCA
Organism: Glandirana rugosa; assembly: GCA_018402905.1. NCBI lineage: Eukaryota > Metazoa > Chordata > Amphibia > Anura > Ranidae > Glandirana > Glandirana rugosa. The sequence continues at coordinate 94,155 of BLSH010354637.1, read as the reverse complement.
TACTGAAATGCAAATTACTAATTGCTATGTCCAGTGTACACATATACTGTACATTGGCAGTGTCAAGTGTACAGCACAGTCAGAGATCTAGCATCATGGAGAAGGGGGCATTAGGCTACAGAGCTGCCCTAAAGTTAACTATGTCCCCTCACACTTATAGCATTGCCTATTCTTTTTTAAGTGATTAGGCTGCCCACTCATTACATTTACAATGCATCCCTCACTGTCTAATGATGGCTCTGGATAGACATACTGTAGATCACAAGGTAGATAATACTCAAATGTATTCTGATTTCTAACACCTAGTGTGTAAATCAGAATAATCATAATAATAATAAATCAGAATAAATAATGTTCACGTCCTTATCAAAAATAGAATGATGGCACAGAATCTGTCACTAAGAGAGACAAACCAGTCTCACCAGGGGTGGACTGGGCTGGGGGCAGGAGGGCAATTGCCCCTGTGCCCCTCTGATGCCCTGTAAACAAGCCGCTGCAGGTGCCTGCACAGCATGACATTTCTGCCACATCTGGGAGAGCCATGATTTGTTTGACATTGTGATGCTGTGGGATGGGGTTCTGCTCGGAACAGATTGGGGATGAATCTTCTCCCCCTGCAGCTTCAGGTGCTCTAATTGAGGACTTTGAATGCTTGAACATCTGGGAGGTGGAGCCTGCCTTCTCCTTGGTTTGTTCTGAAGTTTGAGTGTGCGGGAGGGGGTGTGGCTGGCCTTAGAGTTCACGCCCAGCCCGCCATTTTCACGTGCCTGTTCTCATCACTAGGAAGCTAGCCCCATGCTGAGTGCTTAGCCCCATCTCTTCAGAAGGCTCAAAGCTAAGCTATTTAAACTGGAATGGTGACAAGAAGGTAAGTGTGGACTAGCACTAGGATGAGGAAATGAAGGGTGCTTCTGGATAACAGCATCAACCCAAAGCACGGTCCCAAATGTGGTAAAGGAGAGTAAGGCTAGTGTATGTGGGTTAGATGCACCAAGGCAGCACTCCAAGAGAGAAGCAATAGCTCTGGGAAAGGAAAGATAAAAAGAGAAGGCGCCTCTAAGTGCAGTATTAACAAAACTTTATTGCCAAAGGATAAAAACACACTTACTAGAAGTCATTGGTAATAGGCTCATCATAAGACATAAAAAGACCAGCAGGGTAAGCGATCCTGGAAAAGAGTCCCATCCGCAGCAAGATGTGTGATCTCCCAGCCGTCCAGCAGTGGGGAGCCGCAGGGAGAGGCCAGGAAGCAGCCACGCTGTGTAGAACCAGATGGGCTGATGGATGACATCACCGGAAGTGCACCCGGGCCCATCATGGAACGCACGGACCCGGAAGGGACGTGTAAAAGGTGGGACCTGTTTCAGAACACCGATGTAGATGAGTCAGTGAGGTGTCTCCCATTTAAAGTGGCCATGGGCGTGACAAGGGGCGGTACACTGGACCACACGAGTGTCAGTAATTATGGCTTAGTGACGTAAAAAAGATATATGAAGAATACAACGGGCAAAAAAAAAAAAAACTAGGAAAACTAATGAACAAGAGGAAGGGACTTGGAAGGAGGGGAATAACAATAGGCATACAAAAGCAATTTGTGGCATTAAAAACCAACATGAAAACATAAAAAAGGGCGTAAAAGCAAAAGGACGGATCTCTGGGACTACAAGTTCCAGTGACAAAAACACACATATATCTGTCATAACACTGTTAAAAGGCTGTAAATTAATTAATTAATGAGCACCACTGGGGGCTTTTGCATATAAAATATATAAAGAATATAAAATAAGAGACCAGTATCGCAAAGTTTTATATCGCTAAAAATAGTATGGTAGCTGCACAGGGGGAGTGTCCTGTTGGACTTATTATGTGTTATAATGAGCCTATTACCACTGGCTTCTAGTAAGTGTTTTTTTATCCTTTGACAATCAAGTTGTGTTAATACTGCGCTTAAAGGCACCTTCTCTTTTTATCTTTCCTTTCCCGTGGACTAGCACTAGCAGGCTCTAGCGTTGGCTGCTGAGTGTATTCATAAAGCATGGTATGGATAAGGCTCCAATAATACTGCACTCTCTATGGATGCGTTTTACTGTGGCAACCTAACAACATACTGGTAGGCTACATTGTTAAATGTGGCTACATTGGCCCTATTGTCAGTAATAATATCATGTCATCTATGAAGAATGTGATAGGAAAGGGAGGAGACCTAAGGAATATACAGTACCTTGAAAAAGTATTCATACCCCTTGACATTTTCCACATTTTGTCATGTTACAACCAAAAACGTAAATATATTTCATTGGAATTTTATGTGATAGACCAATACAAAGTGGCCCATAATTGTGAAGTGGAAGGAAAATGATAATTGGTTTTCAAAATGTTTTACAAATAAATATGTGAAAAGTATGGCGTGCATTTGCATTCAGCCCCCCTGAGTCAATACTTTGTAGAACCACCTTTCACTGCAATTACAGCTGCAAGTCTTTTTGGGGATGTCTCTACCAGCTTTGTACATCTAGAGAGTGACAATTTTGCCCATTTTTCTTTGAAAAACAACTCAAACTCTGTCAGATTGGATTGAGAGCATCTTTAAACAGCAATTTTCAAGTCTTGCCACAGATTCTCATTTGGATTTAGGTCTGGACTTTGACTGGGCCATTCTAACACATGAATATGCTTTGATCTAATCCATTACATTGTAGCTCTGGCTGTATGTTTATGGTCGTTGTCCTGCTGGAAGGTGAACCTCTGCCCCCTCTCAAGTCTTTTGCAGACTCTAACAGGTTTTCTTCTAAGATTGCCCTGCATTTGGATCCATCCATCTTCCCATCAACTATGACCAGCTTCCTTGTCCCTGCTGAAGAAAAGCATCCACATAACACGATGCTGCCACCACCATGTTTCATGATGGGATGGTGTGTTCAGGGTGATGTGCAGTGTTAGTTTTCTGCCACACATAGCATTTTGCTTTTAGGCCAAAAAGTTCAATTTTGGTTTTACCTTCTTCCATATGACAGCTGATCACGTGATGTAAACAGAAGATCGGTAATAATTTTTTTTCCCTCATGCTGACAGCATGAGGAGAAAAAAAAGCCGACCACCGCCTTCTGTCAGTGGGACACCGGTCCCTCACACAGAGAGAAGTCGCTGCCTTTTCTGTGCCAACCAGTGCCACCTGCCAGTGCTCACCAGTGCCACCTATCAGTACCCACCTGTGCCACCTACCAGTGCCCATAGTGCCACCTACCTTTACCCACCAGTGCCACCTATCAATGCCCACCAGTGCTGCCTTTTAGTGCCACCGATCAGTGCGGCCTATCAGTGTCACCTACCAGTGCCTATCAGTGCCACCTATCAGTGCCCTTCAGTGCCAACTATCAATGCCCTTTAGTGCCACCCATCAGTGCCAACCATCAGTGCCCATCAGTGCCGCCCATCAGTGCCATTCATCAGTGCCCATCAGTGCCGCTTCATCAGTGCCCATCAGTGCCACTTCTAAGTGCCTATAAGTGCTGCCTTATCAGTGCCCATCAGTTCCGGTTTATCAGTGCCCATCAGTGCAGCCTATCATTACCCACCTGGGCCACCTACCAGTGTCCACCAGTGCCACCTACTAGTGTCCACGGTGCCACCTACCTTTACCCACCAGTGCCACCTATCAATGCCCACCAGTGCTGCCAATCAATGCTCATCGGTACCATATCATCAGTGCCACGATCAGTGTTGCCTATCAGTGTCACCTACCAGTGCCTACCAGTGCCCATCAGTGCCGCCTATCAGTGCCGCCTATCAGTGCCACCCATCAGTGCCCTTTAGTGCCACCTATCGATGCCCTTCAGTGCCCCCATCAGTGCCAACCATCAGTGCCACCCATCATTTCTACCCATCAGTGCCCCTCAGTGCTGCCTCATCAGTGCCCATCAGTGCCACCCCTCAGTGCCCATCAGTGCTGCCATATCAGTGCCCATCGGTGCTGCCTTATTAGTGCCCATCAGTGCAGCCTATCAGTGCCCATCAGTGCAGTCTCATCAGCGCACATCAAGGAAGGAGGAAAATTACCTGTTTTCAAAATTATATAACAAATTATAAAGCTGTTTTTTTTTGTTCTTTTTTTAGCAAAAAAAAAAAACCCAGTGGTCATTAATTACCACCAAAAGAAAGCTCTATTTGTGGGAAAAAATATATAAAAAAATGAATATGGGTGCAGTGTTGCATGACCGCTGAAAGCTGAAAATTGGCCTGAGCAGGAAGGGGGTTTAAGTGCCCAGTAAGCAAGTGGTTAAAGTAAAATTCTGGCATATACCTAACTAATCTTAAAACTGCTCCCACCACCTCCTAACACCTATACTAACTATCCTGTGGAGGAAAGCTGAAAATGCAACATACTTACTAATTTTCAGTCCACTCCAATCCAGTCCTTTGATACGATTCCCTGTGTCAGCCAGCGATACTTCAGGGGAGAGGAGGGTGTACCGACAACAAATGGGACATGGTAGCCTATGGGTGTCATCGCCATTCCCTGGTATTCCCAGCCATTGTCAAAGCATTCTCTCCTCTCCCCTGCAGCCAGGTAAGTATATACAGTATCGCACAAAAGTGAGTACACCCCTCACATTTTTGTAAATATTTTATTATATCTTTTCATGTGATAACACTGAAGAAATTATACAAAAGTGAGTACACCCCTAAGTGAAAATGGCCAAATTGAGCCCAAAGTGTCAATATTTTGTGTGGCCACCATTATTTTCCAGCACTGCCTTAACCCTCTTGGGCATTGAGTTCACCAGAGCTTCACAGGTTGCCACTGGAGTCCTCTTCCACTCCTCCATGATGACATCACGGAGCTGGTGGATGTTAGAGACTTTGCGCTCCTCCAGCTTCTGTTTGAGGATGCCCCACAGATGCTCAATAGGGTTTAGGTCTGGAGACATGCTTGGTCAGTCCATCACATTTACCCTCAGCTTCTTTAGCAAGGCAGTGGTCATTTTGGAGGTGTGTTTGGGGTCGTTATCATGTTGGAATACTGCTCTGGGGCCCAGTCTCCGAAGGGAGGGGATCATGCTCTGCTTCAGTATGTCACAATACATGTTGGCATTCATGGATCCCTCAATGAACTGTAGCTCCCCAGTGCCGGCAGCACTCATGCAGCCCCAGATCATGACACTGCCCCCACCATGCTTGACTGTAGGCAGGACACACTTGTTTTTGTACTCCTCACCTGGTTTCCGCCACACACGCTTGACACCATCTGAACCAAATAAGTTTATCTTGGTCTCATCAGACCACAGGACATGCTTTCAGTAATCCATGTCCTTAGTCTGCTTGTCTTCAGCAAACTGTTTGCTGGCTTTCTTGTGCATCATCTTTAGATCGTCCTTCTGGGATGACAGCCATGCAGACCAATTTGATGCAGTGTGCTGTGTTTGGTCTGTGGACTGACAGGCTGACCCCCCACCCCTTCAACCTCTTCAACAATGCTGGCAGCACTCATACATCTTTTTCCCAAAGAAAACCTCTGGATATGATGCTGAGCACGTGCACTCAACTTCTTTGGTCGACCATGGCGAGGCTTGTTCTGAGTGGGACCTGTCATGTTAAACCGCTGTATGGTTTTGGCCACCACGCTGCAGCTTAGTTTCAGGGTCTTGGCAATCTTCTTTTAGCCTAGGCTATCTTTATTTAGAGCAATAATTATTTTTTTCAGATCCTCAGAGAGTTCTTTGCCATGAGGTGTCATGTTGAATTTGACCTGTATGAGAGAGTGAGAGCGCTAACACCAAATTTAACACACCAGCTTCCCATTCACACCTAAGACCTTGTAACACTAATGAGTCACATGACACCGGGAAGGGAAATTGGTTAATTGGGCCCAATTTGGACATTTTCACTTAGGGTTGTACTCACTTTTGTTGCCAGCAGTTTAGACATTAATGGCTGTGTGTTGAGTTATTTTGAGGGGAAAGCAAATTTACACTGTTATACAAGCTGTACACTCACTACTTTACATTGTAGCAAAGTGTCATTTCTTCAGTGTGTCACTTGAAAAGATATAATAAAATATTTACAAAATTGTGAGGGGTGTACTCACTTTTGTGAGATACTGTAAGTAAAAAGAATAAACTGTGAATAGGATGAAAAAGGTGACACTTTATCTCATGTATGAAAGTGCTGGATTCTCCAATCAGGCCTTTCAGTACACAGGTCTGCAAAATTTTTTGACACTTTCTTCGTGTTCATGGCATTACACAGCTAGTCTACTTAAGTTCCTGCTGGACATTTTATTAATGCCTAAAAGTTCCACTGCTATTAAGCTGCTGCCATTCTGGTACCCAATTTTTCTACTCTGTCTTATTGCTGGTTCAAAAAACTGCATCTCTACCTCTAATATGGAGAATAACTGTAAGAAGTGTACTTCCTGCCCATATACGAAAGGTAGGACACTTTATACATGACTTATGTGTAAGGTTTCTATGGTAGTGAGCCCTTGTAGAAAGCCAACTCAGGGTCCCCCAGAAAGTTGCTCAAGCAACCTGGGCTACACTGAGCATGTCCATATATATGAAAGTGAACTGGGAGGTGAGCCAGGAAGTGATAGAAGGGGAAGGGATATAAATCCACAGTAGAGCAGGCAACACCCATAGGTGAACACAAAAGCTGGCAGCGCATGTGAAAGGAATCACAGATCTAGCAGAACCACTGCAGCAAGGAGGTAACATTTTTAACAAACTGCAGGCTAGACCATGACAGTATGGGTGTACATACAGTATGTTATTAAAAAATAATAACAAGAATAATAAATGAATAAATATATAAATATGTGACAATTAAAAGAATGCAGTACAACATTATGTAAAAATCAGGTATCTTGTCATCTGGAAACCCCCTTCCTTACTTGTTTGTGATTTAGGACATACAGTATATTCTCAATCACATCCACTATAGGCTCCTTGATTTCTCCACATTCAGAAAGTGGTATATACAAGTTTGGTGTAGCTCAGATGCAAGAGCATGACCCTAGAGCCTACCCCTGGAGCCTAATAGCACAAAGCTTTTTCAGAAGACCCTGCTACTGTGGAGAGCCCCTTCCCAATTGCTACCAGAGTACTCCAATTCCAGTGGTGTGGACTTTTGTACTGGGGCCTTGGATCCCCGAAGCTACCTTGGACTTCACTGAGAGGGGCAGTAAGGGGAAGTAACTGAGTTATGTATTGTTCTGTAGTGTTATACTGAAGTAGTGATTCCCAGCTAGAATCATAATTGTTATAGAAGCTTATTTAGACTATGCTATGCAGCCACATGTTCCCCTGATACAGAAGCATTGCTGTGAAGAGTCCTTGTTCGTGCAGTTACCATAATCAGACTCTGCAATACCATCAGAAGCCTGTATTTCGTTATTCTGCAATGTATGCCTGTTTTTGCTGTCCTGAACCTTTTATTGTTATTGCGTCTAACTTTGCACCTGTTTAGGAAATGGAAAGTTTGGCCAATCACCTATTCTGTTAATTTGGTTAGAAGAAATTTCTCGCTGGGTTTGGTGTGCTCTACTAAGCTCAGGATGATGTCAGGAACTTGGCATCTGCTTATACAAACTGAACAGTGTCCTGACAAGATCAAATGGAAAACATGTCCTGCCTGAATGATGTTGATGGAAGAAAAAATATCCCTGCGTCAGTGAAGTCACTGGAAGGAAAAAAATGTTCCTGTGTCAGTGGTGTTGTTAAGAGGAAAAATGGCATTGCATCAGTGTCTGTCATGTAAAAAAAAGCCCCTACACAGGCTGTGTCAATATGAGCTGGACTGCTTTGGCATCTATGTCAGTAGGATGAAGAATGGAAGGAGGGTTGGAAGATTGTCTTAGTGGGGTGCATAGAATTAAAGACCTCTTGGGGGGGTCTGAGGGAAGAAAGGAAGATTAAAGAGCTCTTAGGGAGGGAGGAGGCTAAGGGGCTTTTGGGGGGTTATGAGGAGTAGATGGGAGATCTAGGCCTGAGTTGTCCCCAACCCTCTGTGCACTCATGGAGTTGTGTTCTTAGTAGGTGCCCACTCTCTCCCCAACTCCCCAATCCCCAGGTGCCTGCCATTGGAAGAAGGAGAGAGCAGAATTCTCTCTCAAATAGCTATTGAGGCACCTGCTCTTTCTGACAAGAGTGATGTTGCAGTTCCTCCTGTCTGTTAGGTGCCAGAGAATGAAGCACTTGAAACTCCCAATGCACCCCCTCCACATATTAACACCACCCCCTAAGGCACATGTTCTTTCTGCCCCCTCCCTTGTGCTGGTCCTGAAACTGAAGGACATTTTATGATATATTCATATTATATCCATCAAGTTTTTAACTATTAGAGATACAGAGTAACCCAATATTTAGGGGTAAAATGTATAAAAGAATTATTGAGTTTTATGCAAATGTAATTAACACTTAAAGCGGAGTTCCACCCTAAAGTGGAACTTCCGCTGGTTGGATTCCTCCCCCCCTCAGGTGTCACATTTGGCACCTTTCGGGGGGGAGGGGGAAGAGGACACCTGTCTTTAGACAGGTGTCCTTTTCCACACTTCCGGGAGTTCTGGCCGGCGGACGCGGCCGCTGACGTCAGAAGCCGGCTCCCTCCTCCCTGCTCGCTCTGCTACTGGCCGCTTGGCCAGTAGCAGAGCGTGGCAGAGCTCGCGCATGCGCGGTAAGGTGCCCGGCGTGAAGCTGTACTGCTTACACGTCCGGGTTCCCTTACCCGCGATGGAGGCGGCTGCACCCGTCCCCCGATCCGAAGATCGGCGGCGGGTGCCGACATCGCTGGAGTCCAGGACAGGTAAGTGTCCTAATATTAAAAGTCAGCAGCTACTGTATGTGTAGCTGCTGACTTTTAATTTTTTTTTTTTAGCCCGGACCTCCGCTTTAAGAATGTTTTACAGATACAGTTCCAAATCCAGACCCGGTGCGTAGCTCTAAAACATTATTTTTAACATGGCGGCTTTTTTCTCTCACATACTGTTCATAGATGATTTTGTTTTGGAATAATCTTAATGTTACAGTGTTTCTCCTATATGATGAATGCTTATTTGTGGCACACGTCTGTATGCTTATGTAGTGTTCTTTTGTACACTGTCTGTGAGTTTGTTTACATTAATGCCTGGTGCCTACCATAGAGTTCTTATTACAAACAGATTCTTCCTGTTAAGAGGTTGTTTCCTGCCCCTGCTGAAAGGTCATGAAACCCCTCAAGGCTATATATGTGGATGTCTTACAGGAAGTGGAAGGAGAGAGACCAGCCACATGCTATGTCAGCAAGAGGTGCCGCTAACTGATTTTGCGATATCTCCTTCCGGCTAAAAAGGGACAATAACATAGGCAAATGTTACTGCACTGTTTAGCTCACTGTTTATTATATTACTGACACTCCTGTGTGGGAATCAGAGATACTGTATATGTTAGAGGCTTCTCCGATTTACTTTCTATTTGCATACTGCAATATACTTGGGCTAGTGTCAAGTGTATGAGAGCAAAGCTCATTTGAATATAACTCATTTGATTAGTTTGTGTTGAAGTGTATATAATCTGGTATTAGAATAGGGAATGGTAAACAGCTCAGGGTAACAGCAGGTTAGGCTTCCGAAGGCCACTTAGATAGGTAGCGGTCCGGTAGCATTGATAACCTATAGTCAGGTTAGGGACCAAGAGATAGGCTAGATAGGCCTGATATGCCCTGCAGGTGGTGTGTTCCAGACTTCTTCGCCATCGGTGTGTTCGTCTGTACAAGCATCCCCCAGGAAGCCACCTCTCCATAGATGTGTCAGTGTTCATTCTCTCAAGCCGGATTGTGTTACACCTTGCAAGTCAGCTCATCAGGGGCCCCTGCGACTGAACTGTGCCACAGTGCATAATTGAAGGTATTGGTGTTAAAGGCCTTCAGTTATATATCCGGATATATAGATACATATATATATATATATATATATATATATACAGTGCCTTGAAAAAGTATTCATACCCCTTGAAATTTTCCACATTTTGTCATGTTACAATCAAAAACGTAAATGTATTTTATTGGGATTTTATAGATAGATAGACCAACACAAAGTGACACATAATTGTGAAGTGGAAGGAAAATGATAAATGGTTTTCACTTTTTTTTTTTTTTACAAATATGTGAAAAGTGTGGCGTGCATTTGTATTCAGCCCCCCTGAGTCAATACTTTGTAGAACCACCTTTGCCTGCAATTACAGCTGCAAGTCTTTTTGGGGATGTCTCTACCAGCTTTGTACATCTAGAGAGTGACATTTTTGCCCATTCTTCTTCGCAAAATAGCTCAAGCTCTTTCAGATTGGATGGAGAATGTCCGTGGACAGCAATTTTCAAGTCTTGCCACAGATTCTCAATTGGATTTAGGTCTGGACTTTGACTGGACCATTCTAACACATGAATATGCTTTGATCTAAACCATTCCAATGTAGCTCTGGCTGTATGTTTAGGGTCGTTGTCCTGCTGGATGGTGAACCTCTGACCCAGTCTCAAGTCTTTTGCAGACTCTAACAGGTTTTATTCTAAGATTGCCCTGTATTTGGCTCCATCCATCTTCCCATCAACTCTGACCAGCTTCCCTGTCCCTGCTGAAGAAAAGCATCCCCACAACATGATGCTGCCACCACCATGTTTCACAGTGTGGATGGTGTGTTCAGGGTGATGTGCAGTGTTAGTTTTCTGCCACACATAGTATTTTCCTTTTAGGCCAAAAAAGTTTAATTGGTCTCATCTGACCAGAGCATCTTCTTCCACATGTTTGCTGCGTCCCCCACATGGCTTCTCACAAACTGCAAACGGGACTTCTTATGGCTTTCTGTCAACAATGACTTTCTTCTTGCCACTCTTCCATAAAGGTCAGATTTGTGGAGTGCATTACTAATAGTTGTCCTGTGGACAGATTCTCCAACCTGAGCTGTGGGTCTCTGCAGCTCCTCCAGAGTTCCAATGGGTCTCTTGGCTGCTTCTCTAATTAATGCTCTCCTTGCCCGGCCTGTCAGTTTAGGTGGACGGCCATGTCTTGGATGGTTTGCAGTTGTGCCATACTCTTTCCATTTTCAGATGATGGGTTGAACAGTGCTCCATGAGATATTCAAAGCTTGGAATATTTTTTTATAACCTAACCCTGCTTTAAACTTCTCCACAACTTTATCCCTGACTTGTCTGGTGTTTTCCTTGGCCTTCATGATGCTGTTTGTTCACAAATGTTCTCTAACAAACCTCTAAGGGCTTCACAGAACAGCTGTATTCATACTGAGATTAAATTACACACAGGTGGACTCTATTTACTAATTAGGTAACTTCTGAAGGCAATTGGTTCCACTAGATTTTAGTTAGGCGTGTCAGAGTAAAGGGGGCTGAATACAAATGCACCCCACACTTTTCAGATATTTATTTGTAAAAAATGTTGAAAACCATTTATCATTTTCCATCCACTTCACAATTATGTGCCACTTTGTGTTGGTCTATCACATAAAATCCCAATAAAATACATTTACATTTTTGGTTGTAACATGACAAAATGTGGAAAATTTCAAGGGGTATGAATACCTTTTCAAGGCACTGTATATATATTGTTCTTCCAAGACATATGTACATTCTTCTTGTTATTGCTTTTGTTGTATGTAATGCCATCACTTTATCATATATAAAGTTACACTAATCACTTGCTGGTATGTCTGCTATACCTTTACTCTTAGAAATCTATGCTGGGTGTATTAGTACTACAGCTGTCAATTATTTTGGGTGAGTTACTAGTTATTGTCCTAGAAAGGGATCATCTCTACATAAGCTGGAGCCCTGTTCTAGGTGGAGGCACTGGCAATTATATATTTGTAGTGCCCCCATGGTATAGGTGCATTTTCTAGCGGGGCTTTTGGCTAGGAGAGTTAAATTTAGTCAGGCCTGACTGTAATGTGCAGGCCTGATTGTTTTGATCTGGGCTGGGAGGAGAAGCTCAGGAAGGATTGGGTGAACTTAACAGATGAGGTCACCAGAACCTCCCACTTCTTTCTAGAAACCTGGAGAAGGTTTTCTGGTCAGAGAGCTGGGAGATGGGTGGAGTCATCTTGAGTGTTCTAAGGAGCCCTGATCAATCCCCAAACAAGGTTGCCAGGGGGCAGGCCTCCTTAAATACTCAGAGTCAGCCCAATCTGGAAGGAGTTGTGTCGGGTGGAAGTCTGGATATGTAGCAGAGGCGCTGTGGTGCAGGCCCTTACCTGGGAGGTCGCCCCCAGTCTAGGGTGGGTAACCTTGGGGCCTGGGTGTTCAGGTGCAGCCAGGAAGGAGAGCGGTTCCTGGAGCAGCATAGGAGGAACAGGAGAACAGCAGAGGTACTGCAGGAGGAGTGAGAGACTTTAAAGTATACACCGGTGCGGTGAGTGATGGTCCCAGGGACTGGAAGAGAAAGTGCTGGGGCAGGCTGGGAGAGAAATGGTGGACAGGCTGTGGGAGCCTTGGGAGCCAGTCAAGGGAAAGGAGAGTCATTACCAGAGAGCAGATCGATGGGACCTGGAAGAGGATGGGCTGGGAGTTGTAGCCCATCAAAGGCCCGGTTAGCACTAAAGTACTTTGCTGCACATTCAGGGGCCCATGATCCCTGGCCTGCGATGGGTTGCTGAGGTCCTGCTGAAACAGGATAGGCCTCACCACGTGCTAACCGCAGTGAAGAGAAAGCCTGATAAATTTCCTTTCAGGCTGGAAACTAAGTTCTGAGCTGGAGAGAAGCAAAGAAGTCTAAAGCTGTGAGTTCTGTGTAGTGAGAGAACTGTAATAGAAATGGTCAGCAAGTGAAGTGCTGGAGAGTTGAGAGGAGCAATAGTCTGCAGAGGGAGAGTCTGCAGTGAAGCATTCATATACAGGCTTGTATATGGAATCCTTGTACCATAATTATCTGGGCATCCCACAGTTGCCCCCTATCCCCATCCAAGTTATTTCCCCCAAATAAAACAACAAAAACAAGAACCGCTCTGGTCAGTGTCTCCGGATGTGTGATATATGGTGCGATTGAGGTCAGCTATCAGATGAACCACTACTACAAGCCACCCTCAAAGGCGCACATGGCTACATATTCATAGTCCATTCTTACTTTAGCGAAGGCTCAGGCTCATTTGGTTACCTGCAAGTTAGTGCCATAGCCTGTGTGGAGAGGGCAACTTCATATGACCCCTCCCCTCCCCATAACAGGGCTACATTTGAAGGCACTGCTGAGATCGAAGTGGTACTAACAATATGAAGGAGAAACCCAATTCAGAGGGGCACCCTGCAGTTGCTCCCACTTCCCACTAGGGTCAGGTAAAGAAAGAACAAATGTCTGCTAGTTATCCTCCCAGTTTGGTTAATGATAGTGAAGCATATAGTGTGACGATGCAATGTTTAATTTAACTAAGCTGACAGAAATGCTAGCACAGGGGTTACAGTCTGCACACTATAAATAGTTAAAATCATTCTCTGGTACTGTTCCTGTACCGCAAAGAAGAGGGATTCGAGGCATGGAAAGAGCACATCCTTCAATGTCTGGGGGAGTGGTTTTGCTAAGAGGAAGCTAAGAAGCAGAGTATCACCGAAAGCCTGCGCTCCCCAGCCGCTGAAATAATTCGCCTATACCGATACGTACACGAAGGAGCAAGTGCAACAGGCTACATACAGGTACTGTCTGATCACTTTGAGCCATAACATGATCTTGAGCAGAGGGTTGCTGATTAACGCATGTCTCAGCAGAAGGAAGTGTTTCTACTTTTTTTACCCGATTACAGGTTCCCTTGTCCCGTCTAGTATATTACCACGCTATATTCACTTATGAAGTAGATTCCATGCGGACCAAGCAATTAGTCAGAGATTTGCTACCTCACAGCCCTCTTGCACAGCTCCTTAAAATGAAGTTATCTGACAAAGTACTTCCCATCCATGAGTTAATGGAAATAGTGAAGAAACAGGAAGCTGACATTCAATTTAGTACTCCTAAGAATATAAAAGATGTCTCAAAAGAGGATTACTCCCCTGATCAGACCCAAAGAGAGAAATCTGAGCCTTACCGGCCCCAGCTTTCAAGTGAACGAACAGGTGTATCACCAAGGGACCCCCGAAAGTGTTTCAGGTGTGGTCAGATGGGTCATTCTGCTAGAATATATCAGGAGGACATTGGGGGAACAGTGCAAAGTGTGGTGTTCCCTGTACGAAAGCAGACACAAGGAAGAAGACATTTCAAACCAAAACCAAGAAGATATATTATAGAGTCTACGTTCCTTGTTAAAGTTACTGTCAATGGACATGCCTCTTTAGCTTTATTTGACACTGGGTCCCAAGTTACTCTTATCTATCGTTCATTCTACCAGAAGTATCTAAGCAGTATACCTCTTTAATCCACTAGACAGATGGAGTTATGGGGGCTAAACTCTGATTCATACCCTGTTGATGGAAGTTTACAGACCCAAAAAGAGAAATCTGAGCCTTACCGGCCCCAGCTTTCAAGTGAACGAACAGGTGTATCACCAAGGGACCCCCAAAAATGTTTCAGGTGTGGTCAGATGGGTCATTCTGCTAGAATATGTCAGGAGGACATTGGGGGAACAGTGCAAAGTGTGGTGTTCCCTGTACGAAAGCAGACACAAGGAAGAAGACATTTCAAACCAAAACCAAGAAGTTATATTATAGAGTCTACGTCCCTTGTTAAAGTTACTGTCAATGGACATGCCTCTTAAGCTTTATTTGACACTGGGTCCCAAGTTACTTTTATCTATTGTTCATTCTACCAGAAGTATCTAAGCAGTATACCTCTTTAATCCACTAGACAGATGGAGTTATGGGGGCTAAACTCTGATTCATACCCTGTTGATGGAAGTTTACAGACCCAAAAAGAGAAATCTGAGCCTTACCAGCCCCAGCTTTCAAGTGAACGAACAGGTGTATCACCAAGGGACCCCCAAAAGTGTTTCAGGTGTGGTCAGATGGGTCATTCTGCTAGAATATGTCAGGAGGACATTGGGGGAACAGTGCAAAGTGTGGTGTTCCCTGTACGAAAGCAGACACAAGGAAGAAAACATTTTAAACCAAAACCAAGAAGATATATTATAGAGTCTACGTCCCTTGTTAAAGTTACTGTCAATGGACATGCCTCTTAAGCTTTATTTGACACTGGGTCCCAAGTTACTCTTATCTATCGTTCATTCTACCAGAAGTATCTAAGCAGTATACCTCTTTAATCCACTAGACAGATGGAGTTATGGGGGCTAAACTCTGATTCATACCCTGTTGATGGAAGTTTACAAGTGATTGTGACTAGAGTTGATTGAACCTCTGGAAGTCCGGGTTCGGCAGGTTCGGCAGAACTTACGGACAAAGTCCGGGTTCGGGTCCGGACTTGACCCGAGCTTTGACCCGGACCCCGAACCCCATTGAAATCAATTGAGACCCGAACTTTTAGGCACAAAAATGACTGTAACAAAGTCCTGGCAAGTCCTAGAGGTCTGCAAAAGGAAGGAAAATGGGGGTAAGAGTTGGACAAGTGCCCTACAAATAAATGGGGATAGGGAAATAACTTAAAATAATTTTTAAGCTAAAATCACATAAAAAAATCAAAAATGGAGGTGGATGTGGAGTTGGAGGTTGAGGAGGCGGTGAAAGTGGCGGTGGAGGAGGAGGAGGTAGCCAACTCTGTTTTTTTTATTTTTGTGCAAGAAATGCACCGCTGGCGGAAATGTAGTTTTTAGAATTTTTTTTTTTTTTTAAACCAGCTATGTAGATGCACTTTTTAATTTTGTGCAAGAAACAATAATCTATCTCTTTAAGCAACAGCAGGAACCTCTCCCTATAGAACTTGGAGATGATTTTAGATTCTAAAATCATCTCCAAGTTGTACAGGAAAAAAAGGACATGTTGAACCTCTACTAAAATCTTAGATTTTAGTAGAGGTTCAAGATATCCCTCTCCAAGGACG
>BLSH010354637.1:38761-64643 GCA_018402905.1 Glandirana rugosa | reverse complement strand
TAATGCGATATTGGGGGGGACATGTCGGACCATTTTGACACTTTTTTGGGACCAATGACATTTATTCAGCGATCAGAAATTTAAATGTCCACTGATTACTGTATAAATGTCATTGGCAATGAAGGGGTTAACCTGCAGGGGGAGAGCTAGGGGTTAATAGTGTTCCCTGGGTGTGTTCTTACTGTGGGGGGGTTGGGCTAACATGGGCATGAGAGATCTAACTGATCCCAGTGACAGGGATCAGTAGATCTCTCATGCCCCACTGACAGGGCGGGGAACCGCCGTGTTTACATCGGCGGTTCCCCGTTCTTTGCCCTGTAGCCGCTCATCGCGGCTCGCCGGCGGACATCGCGGCTCGCCGGCGGACATCGGGTCTGCCCGAGCCGCGGGCACACTCACCCGCGCGCCCCCTGGTGTCCAAATGCGAATCGCCGCTTATTTACGGCGATTCGCGCAGGGCTCCCCGACTGCCGCTGTGAAAAGACGGCGCGCGGTCGGGAAGCAGTTAAATACATTAAATACGTTAGCATGTTCAATACGTTTTCCCTGTGCCATTCCATTTTATTACACATAACTTAATTTTTGAACTTATTTGTTTCAGTTTCTTCGTATGCTTGGAGTGCATGGGTTGAAACCAACATGTGGTGAATGTTTTATGTCAATAGCCTCTTTAGAAATAGATTTACCTAGAAAAATGGTGACATGTTCAATACTTATTTTACCTGCAGTGTGTGTACTCTTATTTTAAATATATAAAAAATATATATTTTCTCAGCCTGTGCCTGTATAGTCCCACAACAAAAAAGGTTTTTCAAACACAGTCAGGAAGATATATACAGCACCCTGCTGGCCCCTCTCTCCAACCATGATCTGACTGCATTGCATTTACTGTAGAATCACAAAGACCCACATCACTGAGATTTAAATAAGGTATGTAAAGAAAATAAAAAATGTTAATGAGGGTAGGTGAGGCCAGGGAAGACAATGCAAAAGCAAATTAAACTTCAGCATTAAAGTAAAACTCTAATCCTCTCCAGTTCAGTTATGTGCATTGCAACTGTTTCACAAGCATGCATATGTTATGTGAACTCTCTGTTAGGGCTCTGAAAGCAAAAAAAAAAAAAATAGGTTAGTAAATCAGAAATTCCAAAGTGGCCTGGAGCCTTCTTCCCCAATAGAGCTCTGCCAAATGTCTTTGCTGGAGATACAATTATGTCCTAGACCTAGATCGTTATCCATTCCTACCAATATTTGCAAGTTACAGGGCCCCAGTCATCTAATGGGCTCCTTTAAACCATTCGCCTTTTACCCAACCCCTTTTTTCAATCCTCATAATCATTTTTCTGGACTGTTATTTTAGCATGAATTCCAACACCTGAATGTGAGTATTTTAATATCTCAGTTCTAAAACCTACATATTTTTGAAAACCACAGTTGTGATATTGCAGCTATAAAATGTATGAATCATTGCAGGAATTTTGATGTGTTTAAAATGTGTTACTGCAAAAATGTGAACTTTACCGACAAAGGGCAAGCTTTAAAATTACTGAAGGACATTTGCATATCTTCACTGAAGGTTAAAGTGACACTAAATGTTAGTTTTTTTTTTTTTTTTTTAAACTAACAAATATGTTATGCTTACCTGCTCTATGCAAAGGTTTTGCACAGAGCGACCCTGATCCTCCTTTTCTGTGGTCCCCCGGGGGCGCTCCTGGCTCCTCCTCCTCATTGAGTGCCCCCTTGGAGAAGCGCTTTCCCTGGGGGCACACCCCCAGGTCTCGCGTCACTGGATTTGAGTCAATGGCTCCCGCTGCTATCAATCTACCCGATGAGGACCCAAGCCAGCATCTGGAGCTGCTGGGCTCGTTCTCAGCGCTGGGATGATTGGGTTCAGGTAAGTAAAAGGGGGCTTTGGGGGGCTGCTGCAATACAGGAGGTTTTTCAATTTAATAAATAGAATCCATTAAGGTGAAAGACTTTGAGGCTTTACAACCCCTTTTATTCATTTACACAGCTGTTGTAACCTGCAAAGGTGCTGCAATTGTGGGTCACATTTTCAGTGTCCTTAATTGTTAATGGCACCCTAAGCGAGGGTAGCAGACATGCGTTTTGCCGTGCATTTGTCGCACCTCAAAACATGCAATGAAAAAACACCTGATGCTCCACAACGAAAAAGATTCTGGAGCAACTTGACATACAATAGCAGACAACATATATCTTTATAGGTATCTTGAATCATTATAATGTAGATACTTATATCTGCTGTTACAATGTCCAAATAAAGAACTATAAGAGCAGCTACAATATGGTGATATGGCAGGGAACCTGTTTTCATTTAAAATACAGACAGAGGGGATTCTTATGCTCTGTTTTTATAGAAGTGGCCTACTAATTGGTTCAAAGAACTCTTACATGTCCATCTTAGGTCATTCATCGTCTCCCTCCACAACAGCATATGATCACATTTCCTGGGCTTTCCCTGCTTCTCCATTTGGCCATTGAAAGTGAGGAAAGAAATAACGGGTAAAATTCAAAATTAATGCATTAAGGTAAATAAAGCCTTGAGACTTTAGAACCACTTTAAGTCACCCTGTTACTTTAGCTTGTATTGACTCATGCTGGCAATCTGTTAAAGATAATCTTAGCTCCAAAGTAGGCTCAGATTCACCATATGGCTAGCATAGCAAAGTTGATTGGGTCAGTCTTCACAGCTTATATAATTACCTGCAACACTGACTGGCAAAGCCTTTCTGTCACACAAACCTTACTGCTTAGCACTGACATTCTTCATCAGTAAACCATGCTTATGATCTCTATTTACAGTATGTATTCTAACAACTGTAGTCAGATGAGAAAACGTTGTCATCTCTGCCTCTGCTCTGCTTTTCTAGGCCTCTCATGTCCACATTTATCAATTTCTTTTTCTCTTCCCATGGCCCCACATGCTTACTTCTTCAGGAGTCTCCTTCTACTCAGAAGTCAGACGTAGCTTGCCACTAGGGTTGAGCAAATCAGCCTTAGTTTAGTTGGCCACTTTCTGAATCCATAGTAAAGTCTAACATTTATAATCCTAAATCCATACCACATTGAAGTGTAGAAGGAGTGAATCTTGAAAATCCATTCTGACCAATTTTAAACCTAATAGGTAAGGGCTGTAAAACAAAGGACACAGGGAGATGGGAACTGCCATATGCTAAAAAAAAAAAAATTAAAACAGCAGGGAAGGCTGTTATTTTGGTAAGTTGGCAACATTTGAAAAACAGCAATCATTTCAATTATATGCTTGGCAGTAGCCTTTCAGCTGTATGTTACGGAATAGTATGGTATCATAGACAGCGTTAGGAACATTCTAAATATTCAGACTTTAGATATGTGTATGATAGAAATTGGCTAGTGTCAAGAAAGTACACAAGCACTTGAATAGGCAGATATTGAAAGAGCTCAGTGTGGGCCTTTACTGTATCTGCTGCCAACAAAATTGTTGTGGTCTGCAGCCTCTGCCTGCAGTGTATCAGCCATGATAAAATTGCCCGCCATTTTTGTACCACATGCATAAGGAAACACATGCCTTTGCACCAAAGAGCTCAGTGGGAGCAGTACCTCAGTGACAAGTCAGCAACAAATGGAATGTGTTTTTCATTCTCTATGGTGCATAACATCTACTTTCATTTTAGTATGCTGCTAATATGCCATTTTCCTTCTCCTCCTCCTTGAGAGAAAATAGCAGCTACTTTTTGCCTGCCCCTTACCTCCTCCTCTCTGAGAGCGCGTTTCAACCACTTTTTTGGACTCCAAATGCGGACATTATTTTTAAGTGCCCCTTATATCCTGCCCAGGCCAATTTTCAGCTTTCAGCGCTGTCACACTTTGAATGCCAATTACTCAGTCATGCAACACTGTACCCAAACAACAATTTAAGAGCATTTTTTGGTGACATTTTATCACCACTGTTTTGTTTTGGGTTTTTTTACTGCTAAATAAACAAAAAAAAATCAAAAATTGTGAAGAATTAAACCATAGTTTTCTTAGTTTCTGTTATAGAGCCTACAAATTAAGATATATACAGTATTTCTGGAAATTGATCAATCCCGGTGTACTGACTGCCTATCTCATTTCTTAAGGCCCTAAAATGCCAGGAGTGTACAAATACCCCCCCAATGGCTCCTTATTAGAAAGTAGACACCCAAAGGTATTAAGTAAGAGGCATTACTAGGGAGTTTTTTGTAGTTGTAATTTTTGTCACAAATTTGTGGAAACTGAAAATAAATTTAAAAATGTTCACATTTTTTTTTTATACATACTATCACCAGAGCAGTACAGCGTTATCATATGACTGGTGTGGCGGTGATCAAGGATACTGACTGGTGACAGTATGTAAAAACATAAATAAATATTTTTTTTAACATTGTTTTTATTATTTTTTTTTTTACAAACTATTTTTTTTTTAATATTTTTTGTTACATACTGTGACCAGAGCAGAGTAGTGTTATCATAGTGACACTATACTACTCTGAGCAGGTGACCAGGATTTTTTTAAACAGGGACAGACAGGCTTCGAGTTAGAGGCTTAAGTTCAGCATGTGGAGGCGGTAATTTATTTTTTGTCAGTACAGATTTACTTTTTTTATAGCGAGCTCAGGCAGGGATTGCAACGCAACATGGTTACCCTCCTACACAAAATAAAGTTCTAGGCTTATACACCAACCTGTCACTATGGTAAAATAAAAAAGCTAACCCCCCCCCCCCCCACACACACACACACACACTTCAGGGGAAAGAGCGGAAGCAGTAAATAAAGGTGGGACATTCTTTGGCCAGAGGGAAGGGCGGGTAGAAGCAAAAAATTAAGCATTGAACTCTACAGCTATAGACTGTTCACCTTTCCCAAACCTTTTTTGGTCGCACATATCATGATGAGGTGATGTGGAAAGGCTCTGGGGAGTTGAGTTCTCTTCCTTTTGAGGTGTGCATGTCAGTCATTTTTACAGACTGCTATTGCAGCTTTCTCTTCCTCCTATAGGATGCATAGCAACCATTTTTCTACCTGCTGATGTGTTCCTTTTCTCCTCCTCTCTCATAGTAGTGCATGCTAGCCATTTTATACAGACTCATAATGTGGGCTGTTACACCTCTACAAAAGTATATATCAGCCTTGGTTTTTGGCTTGCTAGTACTCCTTATCCTCCGAATCCTCCCCCACATATTAGCCATTTAAGCTGACTTCTAATAGTAATTCTACTCAAGGGTGCCTATCAGCCATTTTTTATTAGAATGCTAATATGCCCTTTTTGTTGGCCTGTGTTACGCCACAGTGCCTGGTACACAGCATCCATTATTTGGCCCAGAAGGTTCATTATTTTGCACAGAAGTCCATTCCTGCCCTCCACCTGCATTTGGTCTCTCATTAGGCAGCAGAAGGTATGGAAGGAATATAAAGAGGAATGTTGAGGGTGCTGGTGATTAGGAGGAGGAAAGGTGTTGGGATGTTGGCCATACGGCTCCTCATCATTCTAGCTGGTGCAGCGGCATTCGGGCGAGTTTCTTCGTATAATCCCCAAGGTACACCGGGCAATATCATCTGACTGCCCCTACGATTGGGTTATATGCACAAGCAGCGGTCCGCTCGCCTGGGGCTTGGACCATCACCCTCCAGTTTGGTGGTACATATGCAATTTCTTTCTGGACCCCAAGGGATATTTGTGTCTATCAATAAATCAGTGATCCAACCAACTTGATCCAGAGATATTGCACTCACCTCTTCAGCCTGAAAATCCTTTTGTTGAGATCGTGTTTGGAAGCCTCTGTGCTTACATGTTTCTTCCTAACAATGACTGAATATCCCGATCCTCCCTATGATACCCTGAAGAAGCCCTTTTCAGGGCGAAACGCGTCGGACAGGAAAGGATCACTTAACCATTCATGGATGTGAATTCTTCGACCAACTTATCATTGGCCTTAGTCTGTCTGTGTTCTCTGTGCAAGTCAGATCCTCGGGCCACTCATATATTAAATTCTGTCCATGAACTGGTATATCCATTCAATGTGGTATTTTAAAGGGAAATGTAGAGTCACACTTTTGATGTCACTTTTAATGTATGCAATTATTACATCATTACTCCATTCTTTGGGTGGAGCCAATGTATTGTTGATCTTAACCAAAACTCATTAAATTTTGCATATTTCTATCTTTAGTGTCGGTTGTATTTTTTCAGTTAGGGGGTATGCCAGCACCATTAAAGTCACAAAACTTCTTACCTTTCTTCTCTTTTTGTGTTCATTAATTTTTATAGGGATGTGGTGCTGGCTCAGTTCTGCCTCTTTTTCCATTTTACAAAGCCACTTCTAAAGATGATGCACAAGAAAGCCTGCATACAGTTTGCTGAAGACAAGCAGACTAAGGACATGGATTACTGGAACCATGTCCTGTGGTCTGATGGGACCAAGATAAACTTATTTGGTTCAGATGGTGTCAAGCGTGTGTGGCAGCAACCATTTGAGGAGTGCAAAGACAAGTGAGTCTTGCCTACAGTCAAGCATGGTGGTGGGAGTGTCATTGTTAGGAATAGTCCATCCAGCGGGTGGCGCTGTGGCTCGGGGATCCATGGGCTGCAGTTCCAGTGTCCACCAGCGGGTGTCAGTAAAGGGCTCATCTGGTGGTGGCACTGTGGCTCCTGGATCCATGGGCTGCAGTTCCAGTGTCCACCAGCGGATGTCTCCAAGTAATCAGAGGCTCATGAGTCACCACCTGACACTCGTTACAGGAAGGATAATTAAACCCTGTTTACCATATGCTTAGTGCCTTGGTGTTTGTCCTCCATGTGCCTCTGTATCCCGAATCCTGAACCCTGTGTCTGTAATCCTGAATGCTGTTTCTGGAATCCTGAATCCGGTTTCTGCCATCCTGAATGCTGTATCTGGAATCCCGAATCCTGTATCTGGAATCCTGAACCCTGTATCCTGAACCCTGAATCTGCTCCTGGACCCCTGTCTGCAGTCTGATCCTGTCTCACCGGCTTTCCTGTCATCTGTTCCTGGTTTCTGCCTTATCTTGCTCCCTGCCCCCTCTGATTGATCTCCCGTGCATCACCCTGGCCTGGCTACATTTACGGTTTGGACATTTCCCTATACAGTACCTGTTTTAGCAGTTTTCACTATTTCTGTTGCTGTGGTTGTTTACACTGCTTATTATATTAGACGTACGTTTGGATCACCATTTTACTTATATCCTTAATTAATCACTTTATTCACTTTATGTTGTGTCTGGTATTCTCTGTGCAGTTCACACATTTCTGGTCACACCAGTTCCTCACAGTCATGGTCTGGAGCTTCATGAGTGCTGCCGGCATTAAGGAGCTACATTAAGTTTATATATGGTCTTTTTATGGACAACTTATCCACCATAGGGTGGAACTATGGTGGTGAAACTAAATAAGCATGCCACATCCTAGGTTTAACCTTTAAGTGAGATTAGTATTTGATCAAAGAAATGGACTTTATAGGCATGTCTAATAGAATGTATATAATAAACTTTATTTGTTACAGACAATAGCATTCATATGCTCACAATGTACAATTGATATTTTTAAAATTAAATAATTAAAAGAGTGCATGCATAATCCCAGACTTCAAATTGTCTAGAAAAAGTGTGATCTGAATTCATATGTGATTCCCAGGGGTCCATCAATTGACGGATACAATCCCTGGTGAATCAATAGGAAAATGATCCCCACTATTATCAAATAGCCCCACAGCGACCTACTGTCTCAATAACTCAATATACAACCATACTTATGGAAAGAAATAGTGTAACTATTCGATTCATATAGGTTACGCTGACGGGGCTCCCACTGGATTAGATTAAAGATGACTTTTGGCTCAACTAGTTTCGCGCTTGGCGCTTCATCTGGAGCATAAAAAGTTTATCTGATAGGAGATAATAGATAAAATACACATTAGGATTAGAAAGCATATCCATACATATAATTTTCTTTTTTCATCCATTAGTATATTGCAACAAATATATGTAAAGTGAATTCCACTTACATAGTAAGTACCAACGGTTTGTACGTCCGCAGTATCAGAATATTTTCCCCCGAGGGGTCCAACGGGGCCAAAACCCCAAAATCAGGGAGGCCCTTTAATGAGTAAGGGTTATCACTACAGCACCAACATTCCCTGTTGACGGTCAGAACTGCACCAAGCTAGCACGGGGGCCTGTATGTAAATGTAAAGAGAACAATAAAGTACAATGGGTCCTATGCCTCAGTCAAGATGTAGTGTAAGGTCATAATATTCTAATTACCTGAGGGTATAGTGGTTTCAGGCACAATGTCCAGAAAAAAACATTCACATTGATAGAGATGTGCGTGTATCTCATCAAGTCGGTAGAATCTTGTGTTATCATATAGGACAGAAAAGTTTTTTTGTGTGTAGGAGGCAGCTGCATATAACATCAAAGTGCCATAAAAAGGTTACTACGCCCGTTCGGGTAAATAGGCACATCCAATCATGATTCCCAATGCTGTAAAAAATAAACATATATCCATGAAGGTAAGTGACCCCAGGTTGGAGTCTGTGTCTATAAGGGTATCTGTATCAAGGGGATCTACAGGTATGGCTGTCTGATGTAGGACTTACCAAGTCTGGCCTAATATGATAGAAACGCCGGTGCTCCGGAGGGTCCGTCTGGGCTGATAGTGGATTATGCTATGCAGCTACCTCCAGCCCTATCCTTTATAGAGTACTTACAGGTCCCAATTGATGGCGTCCGTCTCCGCACCCCGCCAGAACGGCGGCGTGTGACGTCATCAACCCGGCTAAGCCACTGCACATGCGCGGACACTCCCCCCCGAGGATGCGTCTCCCGGGCAATGGAAGCGTCACAGGACGTAGACGCCCACCAATCCGGGACCAGGGGGGAGGGTGCAATGACGCGCAAATGTGACAGTGGGAAGGGAGCTCACCCGTGTGGTGAACTCCCGCGCCGTAGCATCCAACCCCCAAGGCAGATCACAAAGGATCATACAATGAGCGGACAGCCACGGCGCCTTCAGCCGCATGCCAGCCCAATGGCACATGTGTCCGAACCGCCTGGAGGGTCAGAAGGGGAAGAGTGAAACCCACTCAAAAGCATTGGCAAGATGTTGGACCCCAAGGGGGAAAAAAAGAAAAGGAGAAAAACTAACAAACAAACAAAAAAACAAAAAACACGCCAGAATAAAATAAAACAAAACAAAACAAAACAAAACAAAACCAAAACAAAATATGACAAAACTAAACAAAACAAAACAAAATAAAATAAAACAAAACAAAACAGATACTGTCAGAATAACATGTAATTGTATGGATATAGTAAAATCTAATATCCCATATACAAGAATTGTAAATAAATTTGTTTGTTATTAAACCAACTCTGCACTGGACATAAGTGAACAGATAGTTCATTGAAAAACTAGAGGCTATATATAATTATGATTCCAATTAGATTGTATTTAACTGATGTCTTATATTTAATCCATATCAATTGGGGAAGTATCCCCTAATATAATTACCATATGTCATGACCTCTGGTTAGGGGATCAAGGGGCAGGATTTATGTGGGGGCACCTGATGGATGGACACACGACCTGTGACCCCCACCAACCGAGGCATCAGTCCAAGTTGATCGCAGACATGGTAACCAATACTGTAACAGACAACATGACGGTAGAGGTAATCCATTAAGGTAAATGAGGGCCTGACTCACCTTACTAAGGCCGTTTGGGGCCATATAAGAAGGAATGATAACGGTAGTCCTAAAAGGCAATTCCTCGAGAGTATGATGAGTACTAATTACTACCCTGTCATTTACAAAATGGTTTATAAGACAAAACTTCATTTAAGCCTGGAGGTTTAGTAGCCTCCAGGCGTTCAATCCAATAGGTCTCCTTCTGGAGAATAATTTTGTCCCATGGGCCTCCTCTTGGATTGGCTGGTATGTTCTCAAGCACTATAAATCGAACCACTCAAGTGTCGAATCTGTGATATAAATCCAGATGTCGGCTAACAGGAGTGATCATTTTCCCGTTACCAGAATAATATATATGATCTCCAATCCTTTGTCTTAGTTGTCGCCTTGTTTTGCCGACGTAGAAGGCTCCACATCGGCAGAACATTAAGTACACCAATCCTTGGGTGTTGCAATCGGCCGAGAAAGTGGGACAAAAAAACTCTCCGTTAGGTAGCCTATAACGTGTACCTTCCCATATCCATGGGCATATGTCACATGCACCACACCGGTTAGTACCCCTAGGTTGGTTCCTTGAATGGCAGGTGGGGTCATAATGGCTATGACACAATTGGTCCTTCAATGATGTGTTTCTGCGGAACACAATTTCGGGATGGGCTTTTACATATTTTGTAAGTATGGGGTCTTCAGTAAGGAGATGCCAATGTCTATTTAACAGTTTGCGTATTTGGGTATGTTGTGAACAAAATTTAGTAATGAGCTTGACTGTGAATTGAGTTTGTGATTGAGAGGCAGAGTTTGATTTGTAAATTAATTTGTGCCTGTCCTGTATCAAAGCCCTTTGAAAGGCTCGTTTAAGTAAGGACTTACTATACCCCCGATTTAGGAGTCTATCACGTAAGGAGGCCGCTTGAAGCATGAAATCTTCTAGTCCTGTACAATTTCGACGTATTCGCAAATATTGGGCATAGGGTATACTGTGTTTAAGGTGCATCGGATGTGCACTTTCTGCATGTAATATAGTGTTTCCTGCTGTCTCCTTACGGAATAGACTCGTAGCCAGGCACTGTTGTTGATCCACAAAGATGGAAAGATCCAAGAATGTGATCAGGTGAGTGTCATAGTTTAAAGTAAATTTCAGATTGTAGCTGTTCACATTAAGTGAATCTACAAATCTGGTAAGATTTTCTGCACCTCCAGTCCAGACTAGAAAAACATCGTCTATAAATCGATACCAGACGAGGACCTGTTCCATATAAGGTCCAAGTGCCTCGTCAGATAGTATTTCTCTCTCCCACCCCCCCCAGATACAGGTTAGCATATGAGGGCGCACACCGAGTCCCCATAGCGACTCCCTGTATCTGGAGGTAGTGGGTGTCCAAAAAACAGAACCAATTATGTGTCAAAATGAACCTTAATAATTCAATGACAAAATCTCCGTATTTCCAGAGGTTGTGGTCCACTTCTCGTAGAAACATGTGGGCTATACTTGTTCCCTTCTCGTGAGGGATGCTGGAGTACAAAGCCTCCACATCCAATGTCACGAGAAGGGAACTAGGAGGCACACTCATGCCCTCGATGCGGGTAAGTAAGTCCATAGTGTCTCTAATGTACGATGGTAAAGTTAAAACATGTGGTAGTAGAATGGTGTCTACCAGAGAACTAGCATTTTCCAAAAGGGACCCTACTCCGGAGACAATGGGTCTACCGGGAGGTCTAGTCAGTCTCTTGTGGACCTTAGGGAGAGCATAAAAAGTTGCTTCCTTCGGTTCCTTGGTGTTCAAAAAGTCATAAGTTCGCTGATCAATGGTGCCCCTATGATATGCATCTGCTATGAGTGCCCTATATTCAGTCGTGAATCTCTCAATTTTGTATGCTGGTAGTGGACAATACCACTCTCTATTCTGTAAGATGTCCATACACATTTGTTCATAGTAGGACTGGGTTAAAATAACAACATTACCCCCCTTGTCTGAATTTTTTATAACAATGTCTGGGATTCTTTTTAACAAATATCCCAATAGAAAATGATTTTTGTTTTTGTATATGTTTCTCTGCATTGAACTAGAAAAGCATTTGGAGGTTTTCTCTACCCATTTTTCTGTTAAAATAATAATAGATTTTTTCTGTTTCTTCCATATATATCGGTCTTTTTGAAGCCATGGACTTTGTGGGGGCGGCGTGGTCTGGCTACATGGCAGGATTCCGGCCTTCGGATGTTTCCTCAGGTCAGGGTGACGCAGATATAAACCAATACTTCTTAAAAATGAAAAAACTCTTAAAAAAGAAATCTAACTTACACTGGCACATCGAATTTTTTAGATATTACATCACAGACGACATTAACCCTTATGGTTTACGGATTCAGGTATTCCCTACCCTTCAACAAGTACCCACAGACTTTAGATCAGCATGGGAGTCCACACTTACAAAATGTAGTAATAACCTAATGACTCTTCTCATTAATCATTATGAGGATGAGATGAAGTCATTGGACCAAGAAATTATCAGTTTGGGCACTTCACATCCCTCAGTCCAGACACATGATCAGTTTGAAGCTAAATGGGTGGAACTTAAAAATTATTTAGCTAAATTAAACAAAGACATCATTTCAAAAAAACAGAACAAATTTGTTAAAGACAAAAATGCCTTTCTGGGCGGATTTGCCTACCACTGGTCCTCTCCCCGTCGGGGAAGGGGCCCGATGAGGGGTAGACCTCCCAACTTAAGAAATCAAGAGGGCTCAGCCCCCTTCGAATATGGGGTCGATTCTGACTCTTCTCTGTCATCAACAGCCTCTCAGTTTACTCGAGGACAAGCGTCATCATCAGGATATCTTCCAGGTGGTACACGCAAGAGAAATTATAATGATAGAGGATACACATCTCCACAAACATCTAAACGTCGTCCCAACAATTTCCCCTCGGGAAACACTAAATTGGAACAGAGCCACAGACCCAATGGCTCTGGACCCGACACACATTTGGGGCACATCACGGCACAAGCACTACAAATAATGCAAAACCAACCCTCCACAAGGCCCAAAACACAGCAACCCAGAACCACTCCTAGATCACAAGGTAAACAGATCACTCCCCCTTATACACAATATGTTCAACCTGCTTTGTTACAAAACACACCCCAATTTAGAGGTCGTCAATTAGAAGGGGTTACACAGACCACCCTAGATCCTCACCTTACACGATTGATAAATGCACCCTCACCTCTCCCTTTAGACCCACTAATTTTAACCCCAACATTGACCTCCAACACAGATCCAATGCAAAGTTAAACGTTGATTCTGACACTGAATCCCAACTCAGATCTAATACAGATTTAAATGTCATAAATCTGACTTCAATTCAATTTACCTCAGATCAAATTGAAATCCTAAAGTTGGGACTCAATTTCTGTCCCTCTATGAATATTAACAAATATGAGGTCATCAAAGATTTATATTTATTTTCACGGAATCTTACATATAAATTTATGTTTGATGGGGAACGGGTTAGATTAGCTAAAGACAGAGAAATCACGGAACAAACAAAACAATTTACCATGGCGGAATGTAGAGCTTTAAGAGATCTCATTCTCCTACTTGATGAAAACTCATCACAATTATCTCAACCTATGTCTCAGGACCCCAATGACGGTACATTAAAATATGAATCAAGTTATCCTTTTCGTCTTAAAAATAAATCCCAGCGTTTCCCTGATCTAACCACTAATACCAATATCTGGACTTTCCTCAATGCTATGGTGAGTGATGTCAAGAGATTAAAGACTACACATGCTGCCCCCAATCTTACACCATCCCAAATGAAGGCCCTACAGTCACTAAAAAGAATCCCAGACATTGTTATAAAAAATTCAGACAAGGGGGGTAATGTTGTTATTTTAACCTAGTCCTACTATGAACAAATGTGTATGGACATCTTACAGAATAGAGAGTGGTATTGTCCACTACCAGCATACAAAATTGAGAGATTCACGACTGAATATAGGGCACTCATAGCAGATGCATATCATAGGGGCACCATTGATCAGCGAACTTATGACTTTTTGAACACCAAGGAACCGAAGGAAGCAACTTTTTATGCTCTCCCTAAGGTCCACAAGAGACTGACTAGACCTCCCGGTAGACCCATTGTCTCCGGAGTAGGGTCCCTTTTGGAAAATGCTAGTTCTCTGGTAGACACCATTCTACTACCACATGTTTTAACGTTACCATCGTACATTAGAGACACTATGGACTTACTTACCCGCATCGAGGGCATGAGTGTGCCTCCTAGTTCCCTTCTCGTGACATTGGATGTGGAGGCTTTGTACTCCAGCATCCCTCACGAGAAGGGAACAAGTATAGCCCACATGTTTCTACGAGAAACCTCTGGAAATACGGAGATTTTGTCATTGAATTATTAAGGTTCATTTTGACACATAATTGGTTCTGTTTTTTGGACACCCACTACCTCCAGATACAGGGAGTCGCTATGGGGACTCGGTGTGCGCCCTCATATGCTAACCTGTATCTGGGGGGGTGGGAGAGAGAAATACTATCTGACGAGGCACTTGGACCTTATATGGACCAGGTCCTCGTCTGGTATCGATTTATAGACGATATTTTTCTAGTCTGGACTGGAGGTGCAGAAAATCTTACCAGATTTGTAGATTCACTTAATGTGAACAGCTACAATCTGAAATTTACTTTAAACTATGACACTCACCTGATCACATTCTTGGATCTTTCCATCTTTGTGGATCAACAACAGTGCCTGGCTACGAGTCTATTCCGTAAGGAGACAGCAGGAAACACTATATTACATGCAGAAAGTGCACATCGGATGCACCTTAAACACAGTATACCCTATGCCCAATATTTGCGAATACGTCGAAATTGTACAGGACTAGAAGATTTCATGCTTCAAGCGGCCTCCTTACGTGATAGACTCCTAAATCAGGGGTATAGTAAGTCCTTACTTAAACGAGCCTTTCAAAGGGCTTTGATACAGGACAGGCACAAATTAATTTACAAATCAAACTCTGCCTCTCAATCACAAACTCAATTCACAGTCAAGCTCATTACTAAATTTTGTTCACAACATACCCAAATACGCAAACTGTTAAATAGACATTGGCATCTCCTTACTGAAGACCCCATACTTACAAAATATGTAAAAGCCCATCCCGAAATTGTGTTCCACAGAAACACATCATTGAAGGACCAATTGTGTCATAGCCATTATGACCCCACCTGCCATTCAAGGAACCAACCTAGGGGTACTAACCGGTGTGGTGCATGTGACATATGCCCATGGATATGGGAAGGTACACGTTATAGGCTACCTAACGGAGAGTTTTTTTGTCCCACTTTCTCGGCCGATTGCAACACCCAAGGATTAGTGTACTTAATGTTCTGCCGATGTGGAGCCTTCTACGTCGGCAAAACAAGGCGACAACTAAGACAAAGGATTGGAGATCATATATATTATTCTGGTAACGGGAAAATGATCACTCCTGTTAGCCGACATCTGGATTTATATCACAGATTCGACACTCGAGTGGTTCGATTTATAGTGCTTGAGAACATACCAGCCAATCCAAGAGGAGGCCCATGGGACAAAATTATTCTCCAGAAGGAGACCTATTGGATTGAACTCCTGGAGGCTACTAAACCTCCAGGCTTAAATGAAGTTTTGTCTTATAAACCATTTTTGTAAATGACAGGGTAGTAATTACTACTCATCATACTCTCGAGGAATTGCCTTTTAGGACTACCGTTATCATTCCTTCTTATATGGCCCCAAACGGCCTTAGTAAGGTGAGTCAGGCCCTCATTTACCTTAATGGATTACCTCTACCGTCATGTTGTCTGTTACAGTATTGGTTACCATGTCTGCGATCACCTCGGACTGATGCCTCGGTTGGTGGGGGTCACAGGTCGTGTGTCCATCCATCAGGTGCCCCCACATAAATCCTGCCCCTTGATCCCCTAACCAGACTTTTGAGTGGGTTTCACTCTTCCCCTTCTGACCCTCCAGGCGGTTCGGACTGCCTTGGGGGTTGGATGCTACGGCGCGGGAGTTCACCACACGGATGAGCTCCCTTCCCACTGTCACATTTGCGCGTCATTGCACCCTCCCCCTGGTCCCGGATTGGTGGGCGTCTACGTCCTGTGACGCTTCCATTGCCCGGGAGACGCATCCTCGGGGGGGAGTGTCCGCGCATGTGCAGTGGCTTAGCCGGGTTGATGACGTCACACGCCGCCATTCTGGCGGGGTGCGGAGACGGACGCCATCAATTGGGACCTGTATGTACTCTATAAAGGATAGGGCTGGAGGTAGCTGCATAGCATAATCCACTATCAGCCCAGATGGACCCTCCGGAGCACCGGCGTTTCTATCATATTAGGCCAGACTTGGTAAGTCCTACATCAGACAGCCATACCTGTAGATCCCCTTGATACAGATACCCTTATAGACACAGACTCCAACCTGGGGTCACTTACCTTCATGGATATATGTTTATTTTTTACAGCATTGGGAATCATGATTGGATGTGCCTATTTACCCGGACGGGCGTAGTAACCTTTTTATGGCACTTTGATGTTATATGCAGCTGCCTCCTACACACAAAAAAACTTTTCTGTCCTATATGATAACACAAGATTCTACCGACTTGATGAGATACACGCACATCTCTATCAATGTGAATGTTTTTTTCTGGACATTGTGCCTGAAACCACTATACCCTCAGGTAATTAGAATATTATGACCTTACACTACATCTTGACTGAGGCATAGGACCCATTGTACTTTATTGTTCTCTTTACATTTACATACAGGCCCCCGTGCTAGCTTGGTGCAGTTCTGACCGTCAACAGGGAATGTTGGTGCTGTAGTGATAACCCTTACTCATTAAAGGGCCTCCCTGATTTTGGGGTTTTGGCCCCGTTGGACCCCTCGGGGGAAAATATTCTGATACTGCGGACGTACAAACCGTTGGTACTTACTATGTAAGTGGAATTCACTTTACATATATTTGTTGCAATATACTAATGGATGAAAAAAGAAAATTATATGTATGGATATGCTTTCTAATCCTAATGTGTATTTTATCTATTATCTCCTATCAGATAAACTTTTTATGCTCCAGATGAAGCGCCAAGCGCGAAACTAGTTGAGCCAAGGGTCATCTTTAATCGAATCCAGTGGGAGCCCCGTCAGCGTAACCTATATGAATCGAATAGTTACACTATTTCTTTCCATAAGTATGGTTGTATATTGAGTTATTGAGACAGTAGGTCGCTGTGGGGCTATTTGATAATAGTGGGGATCATTTTCCTATTGACTCACCAGGGATTGTATCCGTCAATTGATGGACCCCTGGGAATCACATATGAATTCAGATCACACTCTTTCTAGACAATTTGAAGTCTGGGATTATGCATGCACTCTTTTAATTATTCAATTTTAAAAAAATATCAATTGTACATTGTGAGCATATGAATGCTATTGTCTGTAACAAATAAAGTTTATTATATACATTCTATTAGACATGCCTATAAAGTCCATTTCTTTGATCAAATACTAATCTCACATTAAGGAGCTACAGTTTATTGAGGGAACCATGAATGCCAACATGTACTGTGACATACTGAAGCAGAGCATTATACCCTCCTTCGGAGACTGGGCCACAGGGCAGTATTTCAACATGATAACGACTCCAAACACACCTCCGAGACAACCACTGCCTTGCCAAAGAAGCTGAGGGTAAAGGTGATGGACTGGCCAAGCATGTCTCCAGACCTAAACCCTATTGAGCATCTGTGGCGCATCCTCAAGCAGAAGGTGGAGGAGCACAAGGTCTCTAACATCCACCAGCTCCGTGATGTTGTCATGGAGGAGTGGAAGAGGACTCCAGTGGCAACCTGTGAAGCTCTGGTGAACTCCATGCCCAAGAGGGTTAAGGCAGTGCTGGAAAATAATGGTGGCCACACAAAATAATGACACTTTGGGCCCAGTTTGGACTTTTTCACTTAGGGGTGTACTCACTTTTGTTGCCAGCGGTTTAGACATTAATGACTGTGTGTTGAGTTATTTTGAGGTGACAGCAAATTTACAGTTATACAAGCTGTAAACTAACTACTTTACATTCTAGCACAGTGTCATTTATTCAGTGTTGTCACATGAAAAGATATAATAAAATATTTACAAAAATGTGAGGGGTGTACTCACTTTTGTGAGATACTGTATATATACAGCATCTCACAAAAGTGAGTACACCCCTCACTTTTTTTCTATTATATCTTTCATGTGACAACAGTGAAGAAATGATACTTTGCTACAATGTAAAGTAATGAGTATACAGCTTGTATAACAGTGTAAATTTGCTGTTCCCTCAAAATAACTCAACACACATCCATTAATGTCTAAACCGCTGGCAACAAAAGTGAGTACACCCCTAAGCGAAAATCTCCAAATTGGGCCCAAAGTGTCAATATTTTGTGTGGCCACCATTATTTTCCAGCACTGCCTTAACCCTTTTGGGCATGGAGTTCACCAGAGCTTCACAGGTTGCCACTGGAGTCCTCTTCCACTCCTCCATGATGACATCATGGAGCTGATGGATGTTAGAGACCTTGCGCTCCTCCACCTTACGTTTGAGGATGCCAAACATATGCTCAATAGGGTTTAGGTCTGGAGACATGATTGGCCAGTCCATCACCTTTATCCTCAGCTTCTTTAGCAAAGCAGTGGTCATCTTGGAGCTGTGTTTGGGGTCGTTCATGTTGGAATACTGCCCTGCGGCCCAGTCTCCAAAGGTAGGGGATCATGTTCTGCTTCAGTATGTCATAATACATGTTGGCATTGATGGTTCCCTTAATGAGCTCCTCAGTGCCGGCAGCACTCATGCAGCCTCAGACCATGACAATCCCACCACCATGTTTGACTGTAGGCAAGACACACTTGTCTTTGTACT
Organism: Glandirana rugosa; assembly: GCA_018402905.1. Taxonomy (NCBI): domain Eukaryota; kingdom Metazoa; phylum Chordata; class Amphibia; order Anura; family Ranidae; genus Glandirana; species Glandirana rugosa. The sequence goes on along the minus strand of BLSH010354637.1, from coordinate 45,937 downwards.
CCTCACCTGGTTGCCGCCACACACACTTGACACCATCTGAACCAAATAAGTTTATCTTGGTTTCATCAGACCACAGGACATGGTTCCAATAATCCATGTCCTTAATCTGTTTGTCTTCGGCAAAGTGTTTGTGGGATTTCTTGTGCATCATCTTTAGAGGAGGCTTCCTTCTGGGACGACAGCCATGCAGACTAATTTGATGCATTGTATGGCATATGGTCTGACCCCCCACCTCTTCAACCTCTGCAGCAATGCTGGCAGCACTCATATATCTATTTCCCAAAGACAACATGATGCTGAGCATGTGCACTCAACTTCTTTGGTAGACCATGGTGAGGCCTGTTCTGAGTAGAACCTGTCCTGTTAAACCGCTGTATGGTCTTGGCCACCGTGCTGCAGCTCAGTTTCAGGGTCTTGGCAATCTTCTTATAGCCTAGGTCATCTTTATGTGGTGCAACAATTCTTTTTTCCAGATCCTCAGAGAGTTCTTTGCCATGAGGTGCCATGTTGAACTTCCAGTGACCAGTATGAGAGAGTGAAAGCAATAACACCAAATTTAACACACCTGCTCCCCATTCACACCTGAGACCTTGTAACACTAACAAGTCAAATGACTGCGGGGAGGGAAAATGGCTAATTGGGCCCAAAAAGGACATTTTCACCTAGTTGTGTACTCACTTTTGTTGCCAGTGGTTTAGACATTAATGGCTGTGTGTTGAGTTATTGCACGGGACAGCAAATTTGCACTGTTATACAAGCTGTACACTCACTACTTTACATTGCAGCAAAGCATCATTTTTTCAGTGTTGTCACATGAAAAGATATAATAAAAGGCTCAGTTTTTCTACACCTGTTTAACAAGGGCATGTAATTACAATGTTTAAAATAATTTTTAATAGCAGGGCCCATTCCTGCACCCAACAAGAATAACTGTGAGGGGTTACAGTGTTCAGGCACCACCAACACCAAAGGCCCAATTTTTCTGCACCTGTTTGACTGGGGCATGTAATTACAATTTTTAAAATAATTGTATACAGCAAGGCCCAACCCTGCACCCAACAAGAGTAACTGTCAGGGGTTACAGTGTTCAGGCACCACCAACACCCAAGGCTCAATTTTTCTGCACCTGTTTGACTGGAGCAGGTAATTACAATTTTAAAAATAATTTTTAACAACAGGGCCCATTCCTGCACCCAACAAGAGTAACTGTGAGGGCTTACAGTGTTCAGGCACCACCAACACCCAAGGCTCAATTTTTCTGCACCTGTTTGCCTGGGGCATATAATTACAATTTTTAAAATAATTGTTTATAGCAAGGCCCAATCCTGCGCCCCAACAAGAGTAAATGTGAGGGGTTACCGGTCTGGTCAGGTCAGGTTTGGTATGGATTTTAAGGGGAACCCCACGCCAAATTTTTTTAAAAAATGGCGTGGGCCCCCCAAAATCCATACCAGACCTTTATCCGAGCATGCAACCTGGCAGGTCAGGATAGGGGAACGAGCAAGCGCCCCCCTGAACCAAACCGGGCCACATGCCCTCAACACGGGGAGGGTGTTTTGGGGTATCCCCCAAAGAACCTTGTGCCCATGTTGATGGGGACAAAGGCCTCTTACCGACAACCCTGGCCGATTTAACAAGGGGCGCCCAGATCCCAGCCCCCCCATATGTGAATGGGTATCATGTACATTGTACCCTTACCCATTTACCAAAAAAGCTGTGAAATGTAAAAAAATAACAAGAGCCTGTTTTTGACAAGTCCTTTATTAAAAAAATAGCTCTGTCTTCTCCCTGATCCATCTTCTCCCCAATCTGTCTTTTCCTGGTGCCGTCTCTCCCGTTGCCATCTCTCCTGGTGCCGTCTTATCCCCGAGCCATCTTCTCCTGTTCTGCTGTCTTCTTCCTCACTGCTGCTGTCTTCTTCCTCGCCGCCGGTTACCCACTGAAAACAAAAAAGACGCTCTTCTCCTGGTGCTGCTCCCTTGCCTTTAAAATAACTGTCAAACTAAAGCCAGCCCATTCTGGGAGTCGCCTCTGGTCGGCAGCGGGAGTGGCAGCAGAGGAAGAAGAAAAAGATAACGATAGGAAGGAAAAAGCGGAGGAAGACCGAAAGAAGAAGGAGAAGACCAGAAGAAGAAGCATTGAAGGAGAAGTTGGAGAAAGATCGGAGGAAGAAAGAAGACATTTTTAATAAAGGACTTGTCAAAAACTGCCTACTCTTTTTGGAACACTACACTCCTTTTTTGGTGAATGTGTAGGGGTATAATGTACCACATACTCATTCACATAGGGGGGGCCAGGGTCTGGGGGACCCTTTGTTAAAAGGGACTTCCAGATTCCAAAAAGCTCCCTGCCCGCACACCCCAACAACCACCAGCCAGGGTTGTCGGGAAGAGGCCCTTGTCCCCATCAACATGGGGACAAGGTGCTTTGGGGGAACCCCAAAGCACCCTCCCCATGTTGAGGGCATGTGGCCTGGTATGGTTCAGGAGGGGGACCGCTATCCTGACCTGCCAGGTTTCATGCTCAGATAAGTGTCTGGTATGGATTTTTTTAAAAAAACATTTGCGCGGGGTTCCCTTTAAGTCCATACAAGATCCGAAGAGCCTGGTTTGGATTTTGGGGGGACCCCCACGTCATTAAAAAAAAAAATGGTGCGGGGTTCCCCTTAACCAGTTGCCGACCGCCTGCCATGGATTGATGGCGGCAACTTGGTTCGATTTCACATATCACCGTCACAGCGACCACAATCACTCGCCGTGAGTATATGCCCCCACTGAGTGCCCACTGTGATCGGATTCGGTACATGACCGATCAATCTACAGGGCCAGGCCAATGATATTTGGCCTGGACCTGCTGATCAGTCCTGGCTAATGAAATTAGTAATGTAAACAGAGGCAGAGGAAGTGAGCTCATCTCCCTCCCTGAAGCCCTTTTCGGCTCCGGCGAGGGAGAGAGAGCATCTAACCGTGAGTTGCACAACACTACACTAACACCAGTACACATTTAACCCCTTGATCACCCCCCCCCCGTTAACCCCTTCACTCCTGTCACCCCCTATCACTGTACCCCCCCAATAAAGGTTTTAACCCTTTGATTGCTCCCTGTCACCTGTGATCACCGTATAAGTGTCACGGGTGACGCTTGTTAGATAGTTTTGTTTTTTTTTCAGTAGGGCACCCGCTGTGTATATATATACCTAATAAAGGTTTTAACCCCTGTTTGCCCGAGGGTGACATCAGTTAGGTTTTAGCGTACGTTAGGGTCAGCATAAATACCAGACAGGGTCAGTTAGTCAGGTGCTCTGACACCCATGCACACACAATAGATACGTGTTAGATACTATTGTGGTATCTGAACAGATCAATATCTGATCTGATATATATTAGCGTCCCCAGTACATTAGTGTTCTAAAAAATGCAACGTTAGCGGGATCAGCACAGATATCTGCTAGCACCTTTGTTTAGGCCCTCCGTCCAGCCCGCCCAAGTGCAGTATCTAATAGATCACTGACACTTACAAAACACATCACACATATCTGCAGCGTTTGCAGAGATCACACCCGATCCATGCGAAATCTGACAGTGATTTTGGTAGCATTTGAAACAGGCTCTGACAATCATTTGCGTATTTTGCCTGTGAGTCACACTAGTCTACGTATAAATTTAGAGCCCAAAATGTGCAATCAGATGTACACTAGTGAAGAGTCCTACGCGTTGCTGAGCATGACAGAAGAGAGCTATGGGGAAGCTCCACTGTCAGATTCAGGCTCAGCATACGAACCCGTAGACAGCAGCGGCACACTGTCAGATAGCTCTGACAACGGAGTTGTGGTCCCTGCTAAGGTCAGGCGTACCTGAGCAACCATTCTTTTGTTGCTGAGGTGCAAGAACCGCAGGGCTCTCGTATGGACCAGAGAGCCAGTAATAGTTCCCGCTGCTCCTTCTGGTGAACTGGCAAGCACCAGCGGCCCAGTACACCCTGGTCGTACAATTAGCACTGCAGTAACACTTGGTGACGTGGTGAGTCCCATAAGTACAGTTCAAGCTGGTGTGGGTATCACAAGTAGTCTCTCGCAGCCACGAAGACAAAGACAAAGACAGGCCCACATAAACCATAGTGCCCTTCCCGCTGAATACGCTAACCCTGATTGGCAACCCGCCACTGATTCTGGTCCCGTACTTCCCCCGTTCACTGGCCAACACGGAATTCAGGTGAAAACAATTGATTTTACGGCCATTGATTTTTATTCACTGTTTTTCACCGGAGATCTCTATAGATCTATAATGGACCAAAGCAATTTGTATGCTGGGCAATTTATCGCCGTTAATCCCCATTCGTCAATTGCCAGAGACTGGAAACCAATTACAGTTCCAGAATGTAAGACCTTTCTGGGCCTTTCACTCAACATGGGCATAACAAAAAAATCTGAGTTGCGGTCATATTGGTCCACTGACCCAATTTACCATATGTCCGTGTTCTCTGCTTCCATGACCAGGGCACGAAACGAGCAGATCCTGCGGTTTATGCATTTCAACGACAATGAACTCTATCGACCCTGAATACAATTGGCTCCACAAAATTTAGCCCACCGTAAACCACTTCAACCAAAAATTTGCAGTCTTGTTAATTCCCAACCAAGTTGTCTGCATAGACAAGCCCCTGATCACGTTTTCTGGCCATCTTGCTTTCAAACAGTTTCTCCCCAGCAAGGGGACAAGATGTATAAGTTCTGTGACAGGGCCAGCAAGGGGACAAGATGTATAAGTTCTGTGACAGGGCCACAGGCTATACATATAGTTTTATGGTTTAAGAGGAAAAAGACAGTCTTGTGGAGCCGGAAGGCGCATGTGGCACCATGCAATCAAATCCCCGGGGCTTCCCCCAATGGCTTGTAAATTCCCGTCTTAGACAGGGGGAGAGAGCCTGCTTAAAGTGAAATAATTTGCTCGCGGTGAAGTGGAGGGACAATCTGAATGTTTTCGTTCCCTTCACGCAGATATGACCGTCCAAATTCCTACGGCGAATGGTGTTTTGGAAAAACCCCTCTGTGTCCACTAATATAACCTAACTATGGGAGGGGTGGACCTTAACGACCAGTGGTGGCGCCATATTTAATTGCCCATAAGGCCAGACGCTGGTACAAAAAGGTGTCTGTATACCTATTCCAATTGGCTTTGCTGAACGCCTATGTTCTATTTAAAGCGTCAGGATGGACTGGATCCTTCCTTAAATTCCAGGAAGAGATTGTCATAGCCCTTCTGTTTCCAGATTGTGCTGCACCCCATGTTCCCAAATCCAAATGCTGTGAGCCGGCTGCATGAAAGGCACTTTCCACAAGTCCTCTGTGGTACCCCAGGTCAAAGAACACCCCAAAAGAGATGTTGTCTCTGCAGAGGAAGTGGATACAGTCGTGACACCTGCAATTATTGTCCCTCCTGTCCTGACCAGCCCTGTCTCTGCATCGGTTACTGTTTCCAACTTGAGTTGAGTGAACCCGTGGATGTTCGGGTTCGGTGGGTTCGGCCGAACTTCGGAAAAAAGTCCGGGTTTGGTATCAAACTTGACCCGAACTTTACCCCGAACCCTGAACCTCATTGAATTCAATGGGGACTCAAACTTTTCGGCACAAAAATAACTGTAAAAGAGTCCTGGAAAGTGCTAGAGGGCTGCAAAATGATTTTAGAACAATAATCTGTCCCTTACAGCAACAGCAGGAACCTGACCCTATAGAACTAGGAGATGATTTTAGAACATAATCTGTCCCTCTAAGCAGTAGACTCTACCTAGTCCAGTCAGATCTTTCTGTAATGCAGGATGAGATCTGCAATCTGTCCCTAAAAGCAGTAGTAATCTCTATCTATCTATCTATCTATCTATCTGCAATCTGTCCCTAAAAGCAGTAGTAGTAGTAATCTCTACCTATCTATCTATCTGCAATCTGTCCCTCACAGCACCGGCAGCATCCTCTCCCTACACTACCCAGAGAGCATGTGACATGCAGCACTGTGACTCCAGCCTCATATAGAGGCTGGGTCACATGATGCACTGGCCAATCACAGCCATGCCATTAGTAGGCATGGCTGTGATGGCTTCTAGGGAAAACCAGTGAAACGCTTGTTGATTGGCTGCCCTGCAGCTATTCAACATGCGTGATCAAATACCCGAACCCAGAACTCGAACCCAAACTTATTAGCTTTCACAGGGTCTCCAAAGATGCCTCCACATTTTGAGAGACCCAAACCTGGTTTAGTTACAAAAAAAAGGTGTACCAAAAAATAATAATAAAATAAAACATTTTTAACACTACAAAAAAATAAAAAATGTTAAAAAAAAAACAAAAAAAAAAAGCCAAAAACTTATGTGAGTTTCTTTTTTCTCTCTCTCTTGTTTTCTCTCTATTCTCTCTCTATTGCTCTCTATTGTTAATGTTTTTTATGCATATCTGTAATGTTTACCTGTAATGTTTTTTATCATGCAGGTAGGTAACTTTTTTATAATGTTTTCCTGTAATGTCTTATAATGTTTTCTTCTTAGCAGGAATGTAATTTTTTATGTTAGTGTGCTTTATTAATCCTTTTTTGCTTTTCAGGTACGCCATTCAGCAGCACCACTGATTTATCCATGGTGACAGCAACAGCGTTTGCTCCCACCATACGTAAAGCAGTGACTCCAACATGTTGGAGGTGATTTCACCACCACAGTTTAAAAAAAGAGCATATATACTGGAGCATAGGGGCAGTGGGTGGAAATTGAGGCGGATTGCCCCTATGCTTCGGTATATACAGTCAGGTCCATAAATATTGGGACATCGACACAATTCTAATCTTTTTGGCTCTATACACCACCACAATGGATTTGAAATGAAACAAACAAGATGGTGTCTATGCACTCAGCATGAGATCATCTTTTATATTTCACCAACAATTTTGGTAACTTAGTGTGTTTGAAAAATAACTGCGCAAATACTTTTTGAAAAATAAATTTGCAACACCCACTATTTTAATCTGTAGGGCCTCTGCTTTAAAAAACATATATAATGTTTGGGGGTTAAAAGTATTTTTCTAGCAAAAAAAAGTATTTTTTCATGTAAACAAAAAGTGTCAGTAAAGACTTGGTGGTTCAAGTGGTTAGAAGAGCGGGTGATATCGGGCATAAAATGCCAGGATAGTTCAACCC
>BLSH010354637.1:16512-32884 GCA_018402905.1 Glandirana rugosa | reverse complement strand
ATATGAGTCACCTCCACCTTTACTATACTGCTTTGTCTATCTCTGTGCACCTCCTCTTCACTATCACTCAATCTCAGCCTCTCACTACCTATGCAGGTATGGTATATTCTATCCTTCACGTTAGTTCTTATGTAATATCACCTTGGGCAGTGTCTTTACCTATTCATCCCCTTTCTCACTTTTGGCTCCCCGTTTTAGGGCAGCTCATCCACTCACCACTAGTTCATGGGTATCTTTCGGATATGGTTCTCCAATGGAGGTGGTCTCGTATTTGGTCTGTGTGGTGCCCCCGTATCTCAGCTCCTTGGAGGGATACCCCTTTTGGGGATCTATCGGGTCCGTGTATCGCATCCAACAGCGAGGCCCCGTTCGTAGGTATGTTGGTTTATAACATTCTCCAATCCTACCTGCCAACTTTTTAATCAATCTTTTGGTACTAATATATATTCTTTTTATGCATTACAGTTGTCAGTCACACATATGCTCCTGATGAGTGGGTTGTAATCTCCACGAAACGCGTAGAGCGCTATATATGCTGTGCCAATATTCTATGCAGAACACATAAATTATGGACTGGTCACAATTTCATATGTACTACTTGATATGTTGAGGCTTAGTGCCCGAAATCTTGTAGGAATACATGTATATGAATTGATTATTATGTCCTTGTTTGTACATCATTAATATTGATGAACTATATTAAAAGAATATTTATTCAAACAAAATGTCTGTTCAAATAACCTGTGTGCTTCATTCAAAGTCCCGCCCCTTTTCCCTTCCCTCTTTGGTTTAGTATACAAGGGATGGAGGTCATCAGCCCACATGACCTCATTCAAAGTCCCGTTCAGTCCCGTTCCTCTATTACACAAAGTTGTCACTGAAATTATTTATTGCTCACACATGCCATGGGTATATGTGGAATTACACCAAAAAATACATTCTGCTGCTTTTCTTGAGATACCCCATGTGTGAGACTTTTTGAGAGCCTATCTGTGTACGGGACTCCAAAAACCAATCACCGCCTTGAGGATTTCTAACAGCGAAAATGTATGCCTTCACCCCATACTACCTATAACATTTGCGGAAGCCATTAAATGCCCAGATAGCAAACAACCCCCCCCCCCCCAAATGACCCCATTTTGGAAAGTAGACACCCCAAGCTATTTGCTGAGAGGCATGTTGAGTCAATGGAATATTTCATATTTTGCCACAAGTTTCGGGAATTTTTTTTTTTTTCTTACACAAAGTTGTCACTTAATGATATATTGCTTAAACATGCCATGGGTATATGTGGAATTACACCCCAAAATACATTCTGCTGCTTCTCATGAGTACGGGGATGCCACTTGTGTGAGACTTTTTGGGAGCCTAGCTGCATACAGAACACCAAAAACCAATCACTGTCTTCAGGCTTTCTAAGGGTGTAAAATTTTGATTTTACTCCTCAGTACCTATCACAGTTTCGGAGGCCCTGAAATGTCAAGGTAGCACAAAAGGGCATTTTGGCCAAGCTAGCATTTAGACACTGAACACATGAATGGCTGGGACAGTATTTTTTTTGTTTGGCAACTGGGGTAGGGAAATTTGCCTGCTGAAATCAACTGGTGGTGTACTGCTAGCAGATTGGCTGCAAGTACTTGTGACACCCATTGCTATACCTTCATTCCTCTCAGTGCAGGCTTTTGAGAGGACAGGAGGTATAGTAGGGGTTGAGGCCACAGATAAGGAGCAAGGAGAAGTTTGCCTTGTTTTATGATGAGGGTCTTTGAAGTGCTGTTTCCAACAGACTGCATGGCAGGTCGTCATATGTCCTGTTAAGCATGTGGTGCCCAAGCGGCTGTTGTTCTGGCCGAGCTTGATCCACTTCAGACATAGATTGCAAACAGCAACAGTGCGATCTACTGCACAAGTGTTGAAAAAAGCCCACACCACTGAACTGAACCAAGTCGGCAGGGAGTCAGCAGAGCCCTGCACCTGTGGAGCTCTGTGGTGTGATGCAATAGGGGTGCTGCCTATAAACTGGCCCCTTAAAGGACATCCTGCCATCCTTTGGAATTGTGCCTCCCCCTCTTCACTTTCCTCCTCTCTTCTCTCAGGCACCCAAATACAGTCAGTGTCCTCATCATCCCCTCCCTCCTTGTCACTGGAGCAAACTTGACAGCATGCTGCAGTTGAGGGAACATGACTGCTAGTTTCTTGTCCTTCTGTGGCAACCCCTCTCTCTAGACTCACGTTACTCCCTTCCCCAACCTGGGAACTAACATCGGAGCCTTCAAATTGCTGTGCATCCTCCATCAACATGTAACGGACACTATGGTTGAATAATTCTGGTGACTCCTCTGTGCATGATGGTGGGGCTATGGAAGGAGTAACTGTGGACAAGAATCCAGTGGAATAGGCGGCTTTGGCAGCTGTGTTGGAAGACAAACTACAGTAGTATGAGCTTGGGTGACAGAGGATGAGGAGGATGAGTACGGCTTAGTTATCCACTCCACCAACTGTTCTAAATGTTGTGGCTCAATAACACAGCCAACAGCAGAGACAAAGGACAAGCGTGACTCGCCTGCAGAGGATGCACCGTGTCCGCCACCACCACTTTTCACTTTAGACACAGAAGCTGCTTGCCCTCTTTTACTGGCCTGGGAGGCCTTCTGCTTCTCCTCTTCCGGACATGATGGGGATATTTTGAACACCGCACTACACTGTCTTATATACTATACACTGATTGCACTGTACAGTTGTGCTCATAAGTTTACATACCCGGGCAGAATTTATGATTTCTTGCCCATTTTTCAGAGAATATGAATGATAACACAAAAACTTTTCTTTCACTCGTGGTTAGTGTTTGGCTGAAGCCATTTACTATCAATCAACTTTGTTTACTCTTTTTAAATCATAATGACAACAGAAACTACACAAATAACCCTGATCAAAAGTTTACATACCCCAGTTCTTAATACTGTGTATTGCCCCCTTAAACATCAATGACAGTTTAAAGTCTTTTGTGGTATTTGTTGATGAGGCTCTTTATTTTCTCAGATGGTAAAACCGTCCATTCCTCTTGGTAAAAGGCCTCCATGAACTGCACGTTTGAGATCTCCCCAGAGTGGCTCAATGATATTGAGGTCAAGATACTGAGATGGCCACTGCAGCACCTTAACTTTATTCTGCTGTAGCCAATGACAGGTCGACTTGTCTTGTGTTTTGGATTATTGTCACGTTGGAATGTCCAAGTACGTCCCATGTGCAGCTTCCTGGCTAATGAATGCAAATGTGGGTCCAGTATTTTTTCATAACATACTGCATTCATCTTGCCATCAATTTTGACCAAATTTCCTGTACCTTTGTAGCTCACACATCCCCAAAACATCAGCGATCCACCTCCGTGTTTCACAGTAGGAATGGGGTTTGAGGCTTGTCTCTGTGATATTTGGCATATTGTAAGTGAAATACTTTGTGGCTTTTGTGTAGCAATGACTTTCTTCTGGTGACTCCACCGTGCAGCCCATCTTTTTTTAAGTGCCTCCTTATTGTGCATCTTGAAACAGCCACATCACATGTTTTCAGTGAGTCCTGTATTTCACCTGAAGTTATTTGTGAGTTTTTCTTTGCATCCCGAACAATTTTCCTGCCAGTTGTGGCTGAAATGTTAGTTGGTCTACTTGACCGTAGTTTGGTTTCAACAGAACCTCTCATTTTCTACTTCTTGATTAGAGTTTGAACACTGCTGATTGGCATTCTCAATTCGTTGAATATCTTTTTATATCCCTTTCCTGTTTTATACAGTTTAACTACCTTTTCCCAAAAATATTGCCCGTCTACTATCTCGCCTTGCATAACGTCACAATATATATATATATATATATATATATATATAGTCTGTTAATAAACTCCCATGGCTTCCAATACCACCTCTATGCTGATGACACACAAATCTATCTCTCTACTCCTCACCTCACTCCTTCAGTCTCCTCTCGCATTACTAACTTACTAACTGGCATATCAGCATGGATGTCACACCACTTCCTCAAACTCAATCTTTCCAAAACTGAGCTCATCATTTTTCCTCCAGCCCGTACCCCTCCCCCTGACTTCTCCATCAAGATCAATAATACAAATATCAGTCCCTCCCCTCATGCGAAGGTCCTGGGTGTAATCCTAGACTCTGACCTGTCCTTTCAGCCCCAAATCCAATCACTGTCCAAATCATGCAGACTTCACCTTTGAAACATCTCCAAAATACGTCCCTTCCTAACCGCTGACACTACTAGGCAACTTATTCACTCCCTTGTTATCGCTCACCTTGACTATTGTAACTCCCTCCTAATTGGCCTACCTCTCTGTAAGCTATCCCCTCTTCAGTCTATCATGAATGCTGCTGCCAGACTCATCCACCTTACCAACCGTTCGGTGTCCGCCACTCCTCTCTGCCAATCCCTCCACTGGCTTCCCATTTTCCAAAGAATCAAATTCAAAACCCTAACCATGTCATACAATGCCATTTACAATTCTGCCCCAAGTTACATTACCAATCTTATCTCCAAATATCACCCAAACCGTCCTCTTCGCTCCTCCCAAGACCTTCTGCTCTCTATCTCCCTTGTCTCCTCCTCCCATGCTCATCTCCAGGACTTCTCCAGAGCCGCTCCCATCCTCCGGAACTCTCTACCCCAATTTGTCCGCCTATCCCATACTCTGTCCACTTTTAGGCAATCCCTGAAAACTCATCTCTTCAAGGAGGCCTATCCTGCCTGCAGCTAACAACGGAATCTTCTACTCCCCTCATAAGTTCATCCCCCGCAGTCCCTACCTTTTGTTTCACCAGCCCCCCCTCTTAGATTGTAAGCTTACAAGAGCAGGGCCCTCTAACCCTCTTGTTTTAAATTGTACTGTTGCTGTAATGTCTCTCTTTATATTGTAAATGTTGGCCCTATATAAATCCTGTATTATAATAATAATAATATATATTCCTACACTGTCTGCACTGACTGTATATTCTCTACACTGAATGCACTGTATATATAGTCTACAATGAATGCAGCGTATATATATATATATATATATACTGTATACCTATCTATATATATATATATTTATATAGATATACAGAGGTACCTCAGTTCACAAACTTAATTTGTGAACTGACTCTGGTCGCGAACTGAATTGGTCCCGAACCGAGGCAAATTTTAGCATAGGGTTCAATGTAAATCAGCTTAATCCGTTCTGAAATTTTTTTGTTTTTGAACCACAAAGCTATGAAAAAAAGTACAGTACAGTATGAAGAGAGAGAACACTAACCTTGCACATTCTTGCCCCCTGCATTACTGCTCCGCACTTTCTTCATACCACCATGCCTCCTCTGCATTTTCTTTGGAGCCATACTGGATGTACAGTACAGTATGTATGTGCTGAAAGCACACCAAAAAGCTTCTCAATACTGTACTGTACGTGTCTTCACAGTACTGTACACTTTCAGTGTTTCTCTGTGACCCACGATCTCACCAGAGCAGGGAAAAGCAGGGAAAATGGCTGCAAATCGTGTTCGTGAACCGAACCGAAGCAAATTTTTGTGAACTCTTCTGTTCGTGAACCGAGTTGTTCGTGAACAGAAGCGTGAACTAAGGTACCACTGTATATATACTATACTGTATATATGTATTCTTATACTGACTGAATATACTGTACACTGAATGCACTGTATATATCGTCTACACTGAATGCAGGGTATATATATATATATATATACTGTATATATATATATATATATTCTTACACTGCCTGCACTGACTGAATGTACTGTACACTGAATGCACTGTAATTTAGTCTACACTGAATGCAGTGTATTTATATACAGTATATATTCTTACACTGCCTGCACTAATTGTATATAGGGTACACTGTATTGATATACTACACTGCCTGCTCTGACTGTACATACTGTACACTGTATCTATATACTACACTGCCTACACGCCACTAACTAACCTAGATATATTAGCTCAATGCTCCAGTCTCTCTCCACTTCCACACACTACATACGGCCGCTGTTCAAGCAGCTTTATATAGAGTGGGGTGTGGACTGAGACCCCTGAGCCATGATTGGCCAAAGGCACCCTACCTTTGGCCAATCATGACTCTCACAGCAGAGCACTCTGTTATTGGCCAAAGCATGCAGATCATGTGCATGCTTTGGCCAATCAGTGGGTGTCATTCCCTGCGGTCTCGCACTGCAGTATGGGGCGCTCGAATTTGCAGCGGATGCCTAATGTTCGAGATTGTGCGTACAGGTGAACGCCTGATGTTCGACTCAAACATCCGGCCCATCCTTACTAGTCTACACTGAATGTGCTGTTTATATAGTATACACTGAATGCAGCGTGTATATATATATATATATATATATATATATATACATATATATATATATTAATTATCTCACAAAAGTGCGTACCCCCTCACATTTTTGCAAATATTTTATGATATCTTTTCATGTGACAACACTGAAGAATTGAAGATACACTTTGCTATAGTAGTGAGTTTACAGCTTGTATAACAGTGTACATTTTCTGTCCCCTCAAAATAACTCAACACAAAGCCAAAAGTTAGTACATCCCTAAGTGGAAATGTCCAAATTGGGCCCAAAGTGTCAATTTTGTGTGGCCACCATTATTTCCCTGCTCTGCCTTAACCCTCTTGGGCATGGAGTTTACCAGAGCTTCACAGGTTGCCACTGGAGTTCTCTTCCACTTCTCCATTAGGACATCACAGAGCTGGTGGATGTTAGAGACCTTGTGCTCCTCCACCTTCCATTTGAGGATGCCCCACAGATGCTCAATAGGGTTTAGGTCTGGAGACATGCTTGGCCAGTCCATCACCTTTATCCTCAGCTTCTTTAGCTAGGCAGTGGTTATCTTGGAGGTGTGTTTGGGGTCGTTATCATGTTAGAATACTGCCCTGCGACCCAGTCTCGGAAGGGACGGGATCATATTTTGCTTCAGTATGTCACAGTTCATGTTGGCATTCATGGTTCCCCCCAATAAACTGTAGCTCCCCAGTGCCAGCAGCACTCATGCAGCCCCAGACCATGACACTCCCACCACCATGCTTGACTGTAGGCAAGACACACTTGTCTTTGTACTCCTCACCTGGTTGCCGCCACACACGCTTGACACCATCTGAACCAAATAAGTTTATCTTGATCTCATCAGACCACAGGACATGGTTCCAGTAATCCTTTTCCTTAGTCTGCATGTCTTCAGCAAACTGTTTGGGGCTTTCTTGTGCATCATCTTCAGAAGAGGCTTCCTTCTGAGACGACAGCCATGCAGACCATTTTGATGCAGTGTGTGGCCTATGGTCTGAGCACTGATAGGCTGACCCCCACACCTTCAACCTCTGCAGCAATGCTGGCAGCACTCATACGTCTATTTCCCAAAGGCAACCTCTGGATGTGACACTGAGCACGTGCACTCAACCTCTTTGGTCAACCATGGTGAGGCCTGTTCTGAGTGGAACCTGTCCTGTTAAACCACTGTATGGTCTTGACCACCGTGCCGCAGCTCAGTTTCAGGGTCTTGACAATCTTCTTATAGCCTAGGCCATCTTTATGTAGAGTAGCAATTCTTTTTTTCAGATTCTCAGAGAGTTCTTAGCCATGAGGTGCCATGTTGAACTTCCAGTGAACAGTATGAGAGAGTGAGAGTGATAACACCAAATTTAACACACCTGCTCCCCATTCACACCTGAGACCTTGTAACACTAACGAGTCACATGACACCGGGAGGCAAAATGGCTAATAGGGGCCACTTTGGACATTTTCACTTAGGAGTGTACTCACTTTTGTTGCCAGCGGTTTAGACATTAATGTCTGTGTGTTGAGGTATTTTGAGGGGGCAACAAATTTACACTGTTATACAAGCTGTACACTAACTACTTTACATTGTAGCAAAGTGCCATTTCTTCAGTGTTGTCACATGAAAAGCTATAATAAAATATTTACAAAAATGTGAGGGGTGTACTCACTTTTGTGAGATACTGTATATATATATATATATATATATATATATATATATATATATATATATATATATATATATTGTGACAGTATGTGAGGCGAAGTGGCAGACGGACGCTACCTGTCGCCTCGTATGCGTTCATGTGGACTGGATTAAACAGAGTCCGGTCTGGATTTTACCAGCCACCATGGCAGGGCTGGCTCCAGTCTGGAATTTTTGGTCCACTGGACTCCACCAGCAGGAAGAGATTTCACTTGAGCTCTGACCTGGAACTCAGAGGGATCTGAGGGAGCTCTGTGTCTGTTTGGACTTTAACCACCTCAGTACCGAGCCTGTTTTTTGGGTTCCGTGTTTACAAGTTAAAATCATTTTTTTTCTGCTATAAAATTACTTAGAACCCACAAACAGTATATATTTTTTTTTCTAACACCCTAGAGAATAAAATGGCAGTCATTGCAAAACTTTACGTCACACCGTATTTGCGCAGCGGTCTTCCAAGCGTGCTTTTTTTTTTAATAAATTCAGTTGTTTTGTTAAAAAATAAGAAAACAGTAAAGGTATGGGCCAATTTTTTTCCATATAGTGAAAGATAATGTTACGCCGAGTAAAATGATACCCAACATGTCATGCTTCAAAATTGCATCTGCTCGCGGAATGGCGACAAACTTTGCAGCTTAAAAATCTCCATTGGCGATGTTTAAAAAATTCTACAGGTTAGCAGTTTTGCATTACAGAGGAGGTCTAGTGATAGAATTGTTGCTCTCTCTCTAATGATCGCGGCGATACCTTACATGTGTGGTTTGGACACCGTTTTCATATATGCGCGGGACTTACGTATGCGTTCGCTTCTGCGTGCGAGCTTGCAAGGACGGGGCGCTTTAAATTTTTTTTTTTTTAATTATTTATTTTACTTTTTACTTTTTATTTTTACACTGTTCTTTTTTTTAAAAAAAAAAATTGATCACTTTTATTCCTATTACAAGAAATGTAAACATTCCTTGTAATAGAAAAAAGCATGACAGGACCTCTTAAATATGAGATCCGGGGTCAAAAAGTCCTCAGACTCATATTTGCAGTAAAATGAGAAGAAAAAAAACTGGGGGGGACGGATCCGATCATCTCTGCCGCTGCCGGCGGGTCCAGTAAGCGGTGGAGATGACCCGAAAGCGGCGGGGGGCACCTCTTCCGCCGCTGCTAAAAGTGATCTTGCGGCGAATCCGCCGCTAAGACCACTTTTATCATGTTCAGAATCGCTGGCTGCAGGCACCATTCACTTCTCAAAGGTAGCGACGTCATATGATGTCCACCTAAAGAGAAGTGGTTAAAAGATAAGGTTCGCATTGTGGCTTATGTTTTGTGGTTGTTGGGGCCAGTCCCACACTGTATAGTAAGAAAACTATAATGTTTAGTTTAGCGCCAGACGGCAAGGATTTATTTTCTGTTTTGTTTGTTTTTTAACCACTTCAGCCCCGGAAGGATTTGCGGTCGGCAAGTGGTCAATATGCAAATCTTTTACCAATAAACCTGGCAAGCCGCCAGATTTTAAAGAAAATCTGACTATTTTCCTCTGAAAAGTTGATCCCCACAAGCTAATCTCCCACACATGGTGAAGTTCAGCCGGCATCTTTCCAAGATGGAGGAAATATTGAAGACCCTCAACGGTAAACCATCTGCCAGGTCGCAGAGGCCGCTGCAGCACAACAGGCAGCTCAGCGGTAAACCAACCGCCAGGTCGCAGAGGCTGTCGCAGCACAACAAGCGGCTCAACAGGGGATGAACCAACAGCTTGCAGAGGCCCTGCTGGAGTTAAAAAAGGCCTGCACCTCAGGTGAACAGTGGTTGGGACTGTTAGTACCATTCTTGACCAGTGAACCCCAAAAAGCCCACTTTGATCTGGTAGCATTTAAGTCTCAGGACTATAAGACCCTAAAAGCAGAGATATGCACATGCCTAGGGGTTACCATGGCAGTCCGCAATAACAGGTGTGCAGTGCTTCAACAGGGAATGAATATTAGATCCAAAAGGTAGTCCCAAATCCACCTGGTGGGTGCACAGACCAAGACGTTCCTCAAACATCCAAATCATGAATATGTACAGAAGGTCGGCACTCCAAAACTCCAATGCAGTACATTTATTGATATGTGCAGAGATAATACATGAGCAGCAGACGTGTTTCAGCAGGACAAACCGCCTTGGTCACAGCTAACAATAACACTAAAAACCATAACATATATAGGGAAATTTGAAGTGGAGAAACTCAAGAATGGTACTAACAGTCCCGACATAACAACCCTAGACCTAACTAAGGGCTACTGGCAGATCCACTTAACGGAGTAGGCAAAGGAAAAAATGGCCTTTTATACCCCTGAGGGGTCCTTCCAGTACAAGCCAATGCTGTTTAGTCTGCATGGGGTCTCTGCATGCTTCCAGATAATGATGGATAAAACTTTGAGGACGCATCACTCCTATGCAGCTGCCTATTTGGATGATGTGGTCATCCACAGTCCAGATTGGGAATCGCATCTGCCCCGAGTACAAGCAGTCGTAGATTCTCTTAAGGTAGCAGGTTTAACAGCCAACCCAAAAAAGTGTGCCCTAGGCCTGGAGGAGGCCAAATACTTTGGGTATGTTATTGGTCAGGGACTGATAAAGCCCCAGACCAATAAGATTGAGGCAATTCAAAAGTGGCCCCAAACAGTGAATAAAAAAACGGTTTGTGCCTTCCTGAGGATTACAGGGTATTACAGGCAGTTCATACCCGACTCCTTGCCACCATTGCCTCCCTCTAACCGATCTGATGAAGGGGAGAGGGTCGGCCATGGTTAAGTGGAATCCCGAAGCCAAGAAGGCATTCCAGAAGTTGAAGCAAGCCCTTTGTGTACAACCAGTGCTCGTGACCCCGAACTTCACAAAGGAGTTTGTTGTGCAAACAGACGCCTCTGAGGTGAGACTAAGTGCTGTTCTGTCCCAGATCAAAGATGGTGAGAAGCACCCAGTTGTCTACTTAAGCAGGAAGCTTAACAGGCATGAGAGGAACTATGCCATTGTGGAGAAGGCGTGTTTGGCGATCAAGTGGGCCTAAGAGGCGCTGAAGTACTACCTCTTAGGAAGGTCGTTTAGGCTAGTCACCGACCACGCCTCCCTGAAGTGGATGTGTGACAACAGGGAGAAATAGTCGGGTTGCTGGGTGGTTCCTGGCCCTACAGCCATTTGCATTTACAATGGTACACGAGACGGGAAGACTCCAGAACAGTGCGGATGCCCTCTCCAGGGTCCACTGTGTGGTTGGGACAGTTGCTCAGCTGCCGGGGTTTGAGCAGAGGGAGAGGATATGTGACAGTATACAAGGCGAAGTGGTAGATGGACGCTACTTGTCGCCTCATATGCGTTCATGTGGACTGGAGTCCGGTCCGGATTTTACCAGCCACCATGGCAGGGCTGGTCAACTGGAGTCCACCAGCAGGCGGCTTAAATAATCAGGAAGCGAGCTCACTTGAGCTCTGACCTGGAACTCAGAGAGGGATCTAAGGGAGCTCTGTGTCTGTTTGGACTTTAAAAGACAAGGTTTGCATTGGGGATTCTGTTTTGTGGGTGTCAGGGCCAGCCCCACATTGTATAGTGAGGAAACTATAATGTTTAGTTTAGCGCCAGACAGCAAGGATTTATTTTCTGTTTTGTTTGTTTTTTAATATGCAAATCTTTTACCAATAAACCTGGCAAGCCACCAGATTTTAAAGAAAGATGCCTACACGCTGACTATTTTCCTCAGGAGATAATCTCCTTTGGCCAATCATGGCTCTTTCTGCAGAGTGTGCTGTGATTGGCCAAAGCATGCAGGTGATGTGCATGCTTTAGCCAATCAGCAGGTGTAATTTCTCAGCGATCTCGCACTGCATTATGGGGTGTTCAGCGGTGCTCGAATTTGCCGCGAATGCCCCATAATGTTTGGATTTTCGAGTGGAACTTACATTCGACTCAAAACATCGGGCCCATCCCTAGATCCCACTAATGATGGGATGGCCCGGAGGATGAACAGGGTCTTTGTGGACCTTAGGAAGATAGTATATTGTAGGAATCCTAGGTGCAATAGGAACTAAATAGTTTTTCTCTTTTTTGTCTACAATTTGATTTTTATAACCTTTATCGATCAACATGGTTAATTTATTTTTGAAGATTGTTGTAGAATTATTATATAATACCTCATATGTGTCAGAATCACTTAATATATTAGACATTTCAGCTATATAATTTCCTTGTCTAAAACTTTGTCGGCGTGGGGTATAACTAGATCTTTATGTTCACAAAGATTTTTTAGACCTACATTGAAAGCAGGATTTTGTTTTACATTTTTGATATTGAGTTGATCAAGGTCCTTAAGTACCAGGTCTCTAAAGACACATATTGATGGTGCTACAGAGACAGGCGGATTAAAGGTTGAAGCATTAGATAATCCAGAATGTACAGCACTGGAATTGTTGGTCTGAATATGTCTAGTGATGGGATTAGATATGAAATATCTTTGCAGGTTGACCTTGCGGATATATTTATGAATATGGATAAATGTTTAAAATGTATCTAATTTTCTGGGAGAGGCAAACTTCAGGCCTTTCCCTGTAGAAGCTGCCCAGTCTGCAAGATTAATAGTTTCAGAGGTAGAAAGATAGATACTTTTCAGTCAACTGCCACTTCCAGATATATCCCATAAAATCTTTCATTAATTGTGCGTCCAAAAGTGTGGTATACCTATTGGTTTTCCCATGTGGCAAACAATATATTGGTAGAGCCATCTGTTTTTTCTCCATGTGTGTTAATAAACATCAAAAATATACAGAGGGAGAAGGAACACAGTGTTCCTAAACATTATACACGTTGCCACAATGGAGATCCTACAGGTACTCTTTTCGTAACAATTGACAAATATGAAGCTCCACGGAGAGAGACTTTACTGAAAAGGGGTGTCTACAAATTGGAGACCAAATAGATTTCTGAAATTAAATCTTATAGCCCCCATGGCATGAATGTAGAATAAGACATTAACCACTTCACCCCCGGAAGGATTTCACACTGCAGGACCAGAGCACTTTTTGCGATTCGGCACTGCGTCGCTTTAACTGACAATTGCACGGTCATGCGATGTTTTACCCAAACTAAATTTGCGTCCTGTTTTCCCACAAATAGAGCTTTCCTTTGGTGGTATTTGATCACCTCTGCATTTTTTATTTTTTGCGCTATAAACAAAGAGCGACAATTTTGAAAAAAAATATTTTTTTTTACTTTTTTCTATAATACAAATCCAAAAAATATATAAAAAAACAAATGTATTCATCAGTTTTGGCTGATTTATATTGTTCCTCATATTTTTGGTAAAAAAAATTGCAATTGGCATTTATTGATTGGTTTGTGCAAAAGTTGCCATATTTACAAACCATGAGAATGAATTTCTGGTGTTTTTACATTTTTTTTTTTACTAGTAATGGCAGTGATCTATCTATCACAGGACTTTGATATTGGGGCGGACATGTCGGACATTTTTGACACTTTTTGGGACCAATGACATTTATACAGCATTTAGAAATTTAAATATCCACTGATTACTGTATAAATGTCATTGGCAGTGAAGGGGTTAACCTGAAGGGGGCAGGGAAGGGGTTAACTGTGTTCCCTAGGCATGTTCTAATTGTGAGGGGGCTGGGCTGCCAGAGGCATAAGAGATCTAACTGATCCCAGAGACAGGGATCAATAGATCTCATAGATGCCGCCTGACAGAGCAGGGAACCGCCGTGTTTACATTAGCGGTTCCCTGTTCTTTCCCTCTGGCAGGCCATCGCGGCTCGCCGGCGGACATCAGGTCCACCCGAGCCATGGGCACACTCCTCCAGAGTGCGGCGGGCACGATTCACGGAATAGAGCCACATTGCCTCAGTAAATATACAGTACGCAGTCAGGAAGTGGTTAATACCTTCATTAATAATGCATAGTGTTCCATTTACATTCTGACACTCAGCATTGTATATCTTTTATTTATGTATCTTATATATATATTTTGTCAGTTGTTCACCCAGCCAGTAGGTGGCTTTTATTTTATTTTAGCATTTTAAGCATATTTTTAATAGATTTACTCATTAACATTTTGTATATATGTTGTTATGTCTAGTCATTCATATTTATTCTTATTCAGTTGTTTCGTTTATTTCTTATATTTCATGGACCAGCCTCAATCGTTTTTTTTTTTTCATCTCACAAATTTTACATCAAGTTTTGGAGCACACTAGTAGCCGCGATCTTCTTCTTAGAGGCTTGGTTTACAGCTGACAGGACTTGACATGAGGCATCAGGATTTTTTGTATTTATTCCTATATTGAGGTTTGGAATACATTCATACCTCAGACTGAGGGTTTGCTTTCACAAGCAGCCATTTTCTCTAGTATCACATTTGCTTGAGTGGTATCTGCCCCTGCTGGTTGGATATATATACAGCGTGTCAATAACGGCACGTACATGCCCCCGATAACGTAATTTGTATCGAAACATGTAGGGCGGAGCCTACGTACATGCCATTGCCATGCTGTTTCCTGTATTATGGATCTGTTTTACCTCCATGCATGGATTGTTTTATGCCTGATTATTTTTACAAAAAAATTGAGTACCCGTAATCCTTTTATGGAACATTAAAGAGAGATTCTTTTACGGATTTACGCTATGTTGATATTTTCTTTTATCTATATCTATGGTGTACTTCCATCCTATTACATCCATTGAGGGTATTGGATTAATTTGATATGCCTTAGCCTGGAAAAGATATGCGATCTGGAAATCCTGCTGATATATTTCATTGAGCGCCTTCGACTCAGTAACAGGGTCCTATGATTCTGGTAAGAGTCCAATACACATAAGGTGGTGAATCATGTGCTGGATCTTTGCTCACTCATATCTTTTGAACACTAGATTCTACACAAATACAAGATTGTTTGGACAGTTTATATGTTTGACACACCTTTTTGGCACTTGTGTTTTATTTTCTTATGGACTATGTTTATTTCACATTTATTTTATTAGCGCTGCAATTTTTAGTATGTTATGTATTTTTGTTTGCAATCCTCAGCTTCGTATAATGACTATAATGCAGTATTTTACTACTGCCCGTAATAAAAGAAAATTAATTCAGGAGATAATAGCATGAAGAACATTCATTTTTGCAGTTTGCACAGAATGAATATACATGCAGATTTGCTGGACAAATGGCTATGCAATTTTTTTAATACATAAACCCCTTAAGTAATTAGTTTTACTAGACCACTATTTCAGAGGTAGATACCAGGCAGGTTTTAATTTAAAAAAATAAAATAAATTAAAATTATTTTTTCACAGAAAAATGCCAGTAAAATTGTACTATCAATGCACACTAGGGATGTTTTAAGTGTCCCTCGGTTTGATTTGTGAGATGTTTGCCAAAGTGATCTAAAAGAGAATTGTGAACATTAATGCAAACCTCACTAAAGTCAATGGGAGCCAAATCATGAAATTCAATTCTCTAAATTTTCAAGGCTAATAGGCAAGGAATTATCAAACAAAGAGAACAGGGAGCTGGGCAGAAGTGGAAATACTGGACAGCTGAGAGCAGAGCTTTTAACAATGATTGAAGTGAAGCTTTAAAAATGCACAATCTCTTTAAAAATACATGCCTGGGGATGCCTTAAAGCTACCTGTGAAGTGACATACCTGTTTAATGCACGGAAACAAAATACATTTACAAAGAGAAAAAACACAATTTAAATTGACAGCTGTTAAATTACGTTTCCTAATTAGCTTTCTTCTGCTTGTATATAAAGGAGACTATTTTCAACTAAACCAGACCCTTAAGACCAGTCTTTTTCTGGCACTTTTTCTTTACAAGCTTAAATCAGTATTTTTTATTAGAAAATTACTTATAACCCCCAAACATTATTCATTTTTTTAACAGAGACCCTAGGGAATAAAATAGTGATCGTTGCAATTTTTTATGTCACGATATTTGGGCAGCAGTTTTGCAAACGCATTTTTTTTCTGGTAAAAATGCACTTTAATTAATTAGAAAAAAAACAAAACACAACATATACCCCAATTTTTTGTAAAAGATGATGTTATGCCGAGTAAATAGAAAGCTAATATGTCACGCTTTAAAATTGCACACGCTCATGGAATGGCAACAAACTACGGTACTTAAAAATTTCCATAGGTGATGTTTTAAACACCTTTACAGGTTACATAGTTACATAGTTAGTCAGGTTGAAAAAAGACACAAGTCCATCCAGTTCAACCAAAAAAAAAAACAAAAAACATTTATACACATACACACACCCCAATATTCATTAAAAGAT
>BLSH010354599.1:690582-700709 GCA_018402905.1 Glandirana rugosa | reverse complement strand
TGAACATCTGTTCTGCAAACCTCTGGAAAGTCTGTGTGTCACTTTAACAGAAACCGGGAATAAGTGAACATCTGTTCTGCAAACCTCTGGAAAGTCTGTGTGTCACTGTAACAGAAACCGGGAATAAGTGAACATCTGTTCTGCAAACATCTGGAAAGTTTGTGTGTCACTTTAAATGAAACTGAGAATAAGTGAACATCTGTTCTGCAAACCTCTGTAAAGTCTGTGTGTTACTTTAACAGAAACCAGGAATAAGTGAACATCTGTTCTGCAAACCTCTGTAAAGTCTGTGTGTCACTTTAACAGAAACCGGGAATAACTGAACATCTGTTCTGCAAACATCTGGAAAGTGTGTGTGAAACTATAGCAGAGCGAAACCATATACCTGTTCTTCTCTATGCTGTAGTTTCACATACAGCTTCCAGAGGTTTGCAGAACAGATGTTCAATTATTCCCGGCTTCTGTTAAAGTGACACACAGGCTTTCCAGAGGTTTGCAGAACAGATGTTCAGTTATTCCCGGTTTCTGTTAAAGTGACACACAGACTTTCCAGAGGTTTGCAGAACAGATGTTCACTTATTCCCGGTTTCTGTTAAAGTGACACACAGGCTTTCCAGAGGTTTGCAGAACAGATGTTCACTTATTCCCGGTTTCTGTTAAAGTGACACACAGACTTTCCAGAGGTTTTCAGAACAGATGTTCACTTATTCCCGGTTTCATTTAAAGTGACACACAGACTTTCCAGATGTTTGCAGAACAGTAGTTCAGTTATTCCCGGTTTCATTTAAAGTGACACACACATTTTCCAGATGTTTGCAGAACAGTGATATGGGTTCTCCCGGCTTATTTATACTTTTTGGACACAGTTTGAAGATGATTTTAGAACAGTTATATGGCTTCTACCGTTAATTAATACTTTTCAGACCCAGTTTGAAGATGGTCCACATCCACCTCCATTTTTGCTTTTTTTAAGTTTTTATTTTTTTAAAAATATTCAAAGTTATTTCCCTGTCCCCATTTCTTTGTAGGGCACTTGTCCCACCCTTACCTCCATTTTCCTTCCTTTTGCAGACCTCTAGGACCTTCCTGGACTTTTTTACAGCAATTTTCAGAACTTTTGTTAAAATTACCAGAACCCCGGACCCGAACCCGGACTTTTTTTGAAAAGTCTGCGTCCGGGTCCCGGACACCCCAAAGTTCGGTACAGACCCAAACTTTACAGTCCGGGTTCACTCAACTCTATACAGGAACCTTTTTAAAAGTCAGACCGACTTGTATCGGACCAGTTAAGACGGCTCTCATAGGGAAACATCAATTTGGTGATGTCATGCGACTTGTGCTCACAATGTCAGTCCATTTTTTGGACAAGTGTGAACCCAGCCTAAATGGACAACATACTTAGAGGTTGATTTAGAGGTTATACCTCTATACATAGAGGTTGATTTACTAAACCTGGAGAATTCAAAATCTGGTGCAGCTGTGCATAGAAATCAATCAGCTTTGAGATTTTTATATTTTTTTTGGTCAAAGCTTAATTGAACAAGCTGGAGTTGAGGCTGATTGGCTACCATGCAGGGCTGCACCAGATTTTGCACTCTCCAGTTTTAGTAAATCAATCCCTTAGTTCTTAAGCCAAATTTCAGAATAAGGTCTATTTCCCAAAATTTCCAAAGGCGCAGCACACATGCTGAGCCTATTCAATGAGATTTGGAGTGACAAACAGCAGTTATAGTAACTCAAGTACTGGCAAAGCATAGTACCTGTCTATACTTTGTTAAATTAGACTCACGGCAGTCTTTTGCTGTTCAATACATAGTTACATAGTTAGCCAGGTTGAAAAAAGACACAAGTCCATCTAGTTCAACCATAAAAATAAATAAATATCATACAATCCCATATACACAATCCTATACCCACAGTTGTTTCATAGGAAGGCGAAAAACACCAGCAAAACATGATCCAATTTGCTACAGTAGGGGAAAGAATTCCTTCCTGATCCCCCCGAGAGGCAATCGGATATTCCCTGGATCAACTTTACCTATAAATGTTAGTACCCAGTTATATTATGTACATTTAGGAAATAATCCAGGTCTTTCTTAAAGCAATCTACTGAGCTGGACATAACCATCTCTAGAGGGAGTCTATTCCACATTTTCACAGCTCTTACTGTGAAGAAACCTTTCTGTATTTGGAGATGAAATCTCTTTTCCTCTAGGTGAAAAGAGTGCCCCCTTGTCCTCTGTGTTGACCTTAAAGTGAATAACTCAACACCAAGTTCATTATATGGACCCATTATGTATTTGTTAATGTTGATCATATCCCCCCTTAATCTCCTTTTCCCAAGAGAGAATAAATTCAGTTCCTCTAATCATGAGTTCCCCCATGCCTCTTATCAGTTTGGTTGCCCTTCTCTGCACTTTCTCCAGTTCTCCAATATCCTTTTTGTGAACCGGTGCCAAAACTGAACTGCATATTCCAGATGAGGTCTTACTAATGATTTGTACAGGGGCAAATGATATCTCTCTCTCTCTGGAGTCCATACCTTTCTTAATACAAAAAATGATTTTGCTCGCTTTGGAAGCTGCAGCTTGGCATTGCATTATTTCTCTTATGATCTACCAAAACCCCTAGATCCTTCTCCACTAATGATTCCCCTAGCTGTACTCTCCCTAGTATGTATGATGCATGCATATTCTCAGCCCCCAAGTGCATAAGTTTACATTTATCTACATTAAACCTCATCTGCCCCCTAGTCACCCAATTAAACAGTGCATTGAGGTTGGCTTGTATGTTGAAGACATCCTGTAAGGACAATATTCCACTGCATAGCTTGGTGTCATCTGCAATGACTGAAATTGTACTTTTAATCCCAGACCCTATATCATTTATAAAGATAAAAGTAAGGGTTAAAAAGAAAGCGTCCCAACACTGAACGTTGGGGTACCCCAGTGAGAACACTAGACCATTCAGAGTATGAATCATTAACCACTACTCTTTGAACACATACTTCTTTTTTCAGTAGCCTTTGGTATATCACTTAAAACATAATCGGTAGAGGATTAGAGTATGGCTAGATGGATTTTGGAAAATATTGTTTTTACAGCAAGGTTTATTGATGGAGTTAAAGCAATATCAACTCAAAATATATAATATTCAACTCAAAAAATATAATATATAGCAGTTTACTAATCATTAGATGAAGTGTCTGTATGTTTTTATGCTTTTTTTCCATCGGTTTTCTTTTTTTTATTCTTTATTTAATTGAAAGAATTTAATATTTTATATTCAGTATTCGTTTTGCTTTTTTAAAGTTTTTTTGTTTCACCTGGTGATCTGGCCAGTAACACACTTTCTTTATTACACAGGCACCACTCTGGATGAAGAAGCACAGGGGACAGATATGGACAGCAGCATTGCCAGTCTGGTGGGAGGGGAGTGCTAGAAGTACTAGTAGATTTAAATACAGGAACACATTAAAGCTGAACTCCAGATAAAGCCTTATAATGAGTTGCAACAAACAGTTTTTTTTTTATTTTGGGATAAAGGTTTTACATAAATAAATAAAAGCTGAACATTTTAAGCACCCCTGCCAGTGTTAATTGTTTTTTCCCATCCCTGTACCTGCAAAATAGGTTTTCTGTTGAAAAACAACAGAATTACTGGCCAGATCACCAGATGTAAATACTGTTCCCCACTGGGTCGGGACAGTTAGTGCGGTTACCCCATCCATGCTGGGCAATCATGGGCATCACGGTAGTGGGCATCACAAGCAGTTTCTCCTTCCCCTGCTTGGCGGCTTCCGTCTCCTCCCACCTCCTCGGCGGCCAATCAGAACGCTTCTCCTTTTGACCAATCGGGAAACGGGTCTCAGACCCGTGCTTCCTGATTGGCGGAGAGATTCAGTGTGAGAATAGGGTATATTCATTCTCTATTCCCATACACCTGGGTGTGCCCTTAGCGCAATGCTCTACGCTCTGAACCCACCCTATTTTGAAGCCTATTAGAGCCTCTGCCTCTTATCAGTGCTTCAAAAAAAACACCCACCCCGCATTGGATTCCATGCATCCGGCGTCCTGAAAGGGGCCAGACGCATGGATGGGGGGGTGGTGATGGACAGGGGAGGCAGCGACTATGCGCCCTTAATGGACGTGCCGCCACTGATTGGTAAGCTGCAATATAATAAATGTTTGCTTTTCGGTTTAATACTGCTTTACACTTCCGGTTCCAGCACCACATGGAGCAGCTGCTGTTCAGCTAGCTCCCACCGAAGGCCCTCACAACTTGGCATATAAAACCCATCCGCACACAGGGGACCACCCAAGCACCTGCGGAAGCACCCCCAACCCTGACCATGGACAGATATCTCTAAATAAAAAAAAACGCTCCGCGAGTGGCACCACCGCAACCGCCGCAGCCGCCAGGAAATTGAGGCCCCGGCTTCGGCCTGCAATCCCGGAGCTCATCCCGGCAACCCGGCGGCTATAAACTGCTCTCAACCGGCTCGAATCCACTCAGGGGCACATCCTAATATGGATACCCACGCAGAGGACCCAGGTATGGAGGTAGGAATGCCAGCACATACCCCACCACAATTTAAAGAGGACACATCTACCGACCAGATAGCGCGGGCGGTGTCTGCTCTCCTCACCCCAATGATTGAAACCTCCATTCAGGCAGCAATCAGCAACAGCCTAGCCCAGTTCCAGAGCATCATTAGCGAGCACTCCACCAGACTGAATGAGGTTGAACACCGTGTCTCCAATCTAGAGGACGAACTTTACCAGATGCAGGGTTCGGAGCAATCCCAGGATAAATCGATTCAATTTATCGTGCAGAAATTCGAAGATCTCGAGAACAAGTCAAGATGTAACAATTTGCGCTTTGTAGGGGTCCCGGAGTCCTTACAAAATCAGAACTTACCAGATTTTTGTGCAAAGCGCATCCCAGAGGCCTTAGGCCTCACATCCCCCGCAATGGTCGAGAGAGCTCACCGCGTGGGCCCGTACAATGAGGAGCGTGCCTCTCCGAGACCAGTTATTGCTCACTACTTAAATTATGCAGACAAGTCCAACATCCTGAAAAATTCCGCCAAAATAAATCCTTCCAGATAGACGGGATCAAGATATTAATCTTCACAGATTACTCTATTGAAGTATCAAAGAAAAGAAAGGCATTTCAGAGTGTCTGCTCGCAGCTCTTCCAAGGCAACATAAAATTCACGCTGGCGTACCCAGCGGTGCTACGCCTTAAAGCGCCAAATGGGGACCAACTGACTTTTCATGACCCCGCAGAAGCAGATCATTTCATTCGCTCCCTTCACACATCGTCACACTCAACTCGACTTAACATCTCCTTGGTGGTTAACCACCCCGAAGTACAGAGGAGCCCGAGGAAAGACTCTCCTAACCGCATAAAATATTCCAACACCGGGAATCACTCCTCACCACATTAATGATTTGCTCCAGTCTTCTCTCAACCTCTCCTAAAGTACTGTTTTGGGTTAGGAGTTCCACTACGCCACTACTACCTCTTTACCCTGTTGGGATCAGGTGATGGCGACTTGTCGGTTCTTCGAGAACGTAACTATTTGGTTTAAGTGTCTTTCTTTCCATCTTATTCTTACTGTGCCGGACTACTCTAGAAATGTTGCACTGTTGGAGCCTTATGGGCCTGGTAACCAACAGCGCTGCTAGCCTTTGTCATACCACTGTTTAATGTTTCATGGTTCAAGTTGCAAGTTATTTTATTTAGCTACTTCAGAGTCTTCCGCCCAAACAAATTGCTGTATGCATTGCCCCCCTTTTTCTTTGGGGTTGTAATGGGTGTCCTCCCCCCCAAGGCGAATATGTCATGCGGCGATCTGCCCCTCGGATACACTAAACGGTCAACCGAGGTGCTTTTATGGGAGTTCATGGATGCAGTTTGTTCATGCGGGAAGAAGTGAAGTGCTCTCTTGATATGTTTAATTGTTTTTCTTTGGTACCTTTCTTTTTACATCATAGTCACCATATTACTTTTAAAAGTACGCCCACCTATCCTCATTTACCCCCCTGCTCTCCTATTCCGACAGACGTATCTACCCTTTCGCCCCCCATATGGGGGCTTAGATCCACAACCAAACGCATTAAAGTCCTTTGACATCTTAAATGCCTAAAAGCGGACGTAGCTCTTCTGCAGGAGTCACATCTGTCTTCCTTGGATTTCCACCGCATGCGTAAACTTTGGGTGGGAGCGGTATATGGCTCGGGTGCCTCCAGCCGCAAAGCCGGTGTCTTAATTTTAATTTATAAAAATCTCCCTCACAAGATAATCGCCACTGAAAATGATAGTCAATGCAGACTGGTTACGATACGGATCCAACTCTATTCCGATCTCCTAATCCCCAACGTATATGCCCCCAACACCCCAGACAGGCGATTCTATGGGGACCTTTCAACATTTCTGTTGAAATATCCGGACGTCCCACACATTTTAGGAGGAGACTTTAATGACATACTCCATCTCCTGGAAGACAAATCCCCGGTAAAGATCACTGACACTTCCCAGCCTGCACTTCACTCTACATTACTTGCCTCCACAATTGACTCCCTCGACCTTACAGATACTTGGAGACTGCTTCATCCCCTGGGCATGGAGTTCACCTTTTTTTCTCATCCACATAACTCTCTTTCCAGAATAGACTACCTTTTTTTGTACCAAAACACTGCTCCCGAAAGTGTCAGAGGCGGCAATCCATAATATTGCTATCTCTGACCACGCACCGATTTCCATATCATTGGAATTTACTGACCAACAACAGGCACCCAACATATGGAGGTTTCCCTCTTTCCTCCAAAACAACGAAGATTTCCGCACCTTCATATCAAAAATCTGGAACGATTACTTGTCCAATAACCTGTCACACATAGACAATCCGAACCTACTCTGGGAGGCAGGAAAAGCCTACTTGAGAGGACACATAATCTCATACTCAGCATCCTACAAAAAGCACACACGCTTGCAACATAAACTGGCCTGTGACAATCTCAGATCAGCCCAGAATACCCTAAGCACTCATAACACCCCTGAAAATAGAGCGAAATGGTTAGCCGCAAAAAAATCCTTTGAAGCGTAGGCAGACAGGGTTGAGGTGATCCACAAAGCTCACCTGGAAGCTCACTTACATAAATTTGGAAATAAGTCTGGAAAGCTATTGGCTAGACTAACTAAGAGCCCATTCAAACCTATGCATATATCATCTCTTAAAGACTCTTCAGGCAATATTAAATCTAAACCTAAAGAAATCAGCCAGATTATGCAATACTTCTATTCCAAACTCTATGCCCCCGACCCCATAGACAAAACAGAAGCTCACAAATTTTTAGCCCAGGTTAACCTGCCAAAAATCACCCCTTTGCAATTGGAAACGCTAAATGCTGATATCTCACCCAAAGAAATAGACACAGCTATCCGTCACCTAGCCCCCTCCAAAGCCCCCGGCCCTGATGGTCTTGCAGGGGAATTCTATAAAATTCTGAGCGAAGACATCACGCCAACCCTACAAAAAGTTTATACCACACTTTGGCCGGGTGGCACCTATCCTCCCACTGGAAAACAAGCTATTATTAAACTATTAGAAAAGAAAGTTAAAGGCCCAACCCAACCCGGATCATACAGACCCATTTCCCTCTTGAATATCAATGTAAAGCTACTCTCTAAAATTGTAGCTACGAGGCTTGCCGCAATTATGCCTGACCTCATCGACCCTGCAAAATCCGGCTTTATACGGGGCAGAACTGCCACACTAAGTATCAGGAAGGTCTCAGCGGTACTGGAGATTGTGAAAAAAGCAGGGGTGGGGAAGCACGCTATCTTCACCCTAGATGCAGAAAAAGCCTTCAATAATGTCAGCTTCGAATGGTTATACTTGGTACTCGAGCAATTAGGCTTTGAGGGGGCCTTTTCACACCTCATCAAATCCATGTACTCGGCTCCTGTGGCCAGGTTGGTGGTGGCGGGTCTTCTCACTCCCGAATTCAAGCTACATAAGGGCACCAGACAGGGGTGCCCCCTCTCCCCCTTGTTGTTTAACCTATCCCTGGAACCGCTTTCTAGATACCTCAACTATGTGGCTCCCCTTCACGACATTAAATTTCGGGATGTTGAACTACGCTCGTCATTGTTTGCAGACGACGTCCTCATATTCACCTCCAAACCGGCCACTGACATGCTTACCATAAAAAATATCTTTGACACATTTAGATTATGCTCAGGTCTGTGCATTAATTATCACAAGAGCGAGATGCTTCCATTGGGAACCTCGTCTAACCCTTCTTGGGCCTCGAACTCCCCATTTGCAATAGCTCACTCCCACATAGCATATTTAGGCATTAAAGTAGGCAAATTACCCTCATCTCTCTACCACCTTAACTATCTTCCTCTTTTGACCAAGGTGTGTCGGGAATTGGACAGCTGGATAGATCTGCCCCTCTCGCTTATGGGGAGATGCTAACTAATAAAAATGGTTACTTTTGCTCGCTTCCTATACCCCCTCCAGACAATCCCACTGTTGCTAAAACACAAGGACATCCAATCTTTGGATAGAAATGTGTCACGCTTTGTCTGGCGGGGGAGGCGACCCCGTATTTCTCTACACAAACTGCATCTCCCCAGATGCAAAGGGGGCACAAGTCTCCCCAATGTCAGGTTGTACAATATAGCTTGTCTGCTCAGATTTAGTCTAGACTGGATTACCCAAACCTCCTGTCACTCAAACTATCAAATTGAGTCAGAAATGGTTCACCCTTACTCCCTGGCAGCTCTACTCCATTCTAGGGGGAAAACTACTCCATCGGACATCCAACATAACCTTTTGATCAGCGACACTGCATTAGCCTGGAGAGAACACAGGGAACTCCTTAAACTCCCCCCCTGTATGCCTAAATTCCTTCCAATCAGGGGCAACCCAAGCTTTCCACCAGGAGGAGATCACACAGTTTTCAAACATTGGGAAGCCAAGGGCCTATCCAGATTCTCCTCCTTGTTTGACGAAACTACTGGTTCCCCTCAGGACTTCTGCTCCATCGCAACGCAATTCTCTTTACCGAATAGTCATCTCTTTCACTACTGGCAATGCGTTA
This sequence comes from Glandirana rugosa, assembly GCA_018402905.1. Taxonomy (NCBI): domain Eukaryota; kingdom Metazoa; phylum Chordata; class Amphibia; order Anura; family Ranidae; genus Glandirana; species Glandirana rugosa. The sequence goes on along the minus strand of BLSH010354599.1, from coordinate 691,590 downwards.
GCTATGTACAATCCTCCTTCATGGAGAAAGCTAAGAGGTTTCCGGACAGCATGGTGGATACCCTCCTTCATAAACAATCCTATAAAATCTCGGATATTTACAAACCTTTATTAAAACGGAATTCTTTCCCTTTGGAATCTTTTTCAGTGGCGAACTGGAACAAGGACTTCCCAGGAACGGACTTGGTTGACAAAATTTTAAAAGGATATCTTACTACCTTAAGACTTACCCCAAATGAGATATGGCGTGAAACCCAAATGAAGATTATGCACCGGGCATTTATCCCTTTTCTTTCAAATAAATCAGACCTTCAATCTGCGTACTGCCCTCTCTGTCAGCAGCATAAACCTTCCCGTATGCATTGTTTCTAGAAGTGCGCATATATCGAAATCTTCTGGGATCGTACCCTATCGTATGTCCTCACCATCACTGGCATTTCCCTACCGAAGGACCCCCTACTCCTTATTTTCGGCTACTGGGATCCGACGCAACATTCGCTACATTCCGGGGCTACCCAGTGGTCTCTTACCTGCCTCCTTATAGCCAGAAGAGCCATCCTGAAAAATTGGCTCTCCTCATCTGCCCCTTCGGTTACCAGATCAAAAAAGACCTGACCATGCTTTTCTTCGAGGAAAAACGTCTTACAGACTTCAATCATCCTAAGACGGTTAATCGTTTCCACCAAAAGTGGAAGCTATTCGAAAATCACATGCTGCTAACGAATGAGGTTGTGCATCAAAAGGTTACCTTCAAGAATTTCTTGGACAGTACTCTTTTGCCCATTCAGGATGTTTCTGGTTAGGCTACCGCTCTTTCACCAGGACTGGTACTGACTGCTTGGACCTACTGCACGCAAACTACTTAACAGGTGAACCAGTATTCAATGCAGGCCTTGGTTACAACTATAGCCTCCTTGATCTGTCGGGTATAGGATCCTCCCCCCCCCCCTTTCAACTAATCACGATCCATCTGGTTGTCCTTTTGGTTGACTGTCTTCTTTTTCCGCTA
>BLSH010354599.1:668159-685510 GCA_018402905.1 Glandirana rugosa | reverse complement strand
TAGTATAACCGGGTTATTTCTTACTACTTCCATTAAACCAATGTCTCCTACCTCTTTACCGTTTCCATAACTTGATTAAAAAGAGGAGTCATAAGTGTTTCCTTTGCCCCCCTAGTAAATAAGTCTTGATGTTACGACCAGGAGTACAGTGGAGTGTCCTTCGTGGGGACACCGACTGGCTCCCACTTTAGTCCTTATCCGAACTTTTTGACTTGTGGTTATTCAGTGGTCCGGGTCTACCGAATGTGGGTTCCCAGGAATTCCTTGAATTCTCAATAATTTTCAATTTTCAATAACGGTCTGGGAACATGGATTAGAAATTCTCGTCAAAAGACTGACCATACTATGGTCGACTCTTGTATATAATCCCTTATTATTCCCTCCAAGAGCTTGCATATTATTGATGTTAAGCTAACTGGTCTGTAATTCCCAGGGATATATCTTGGTCCTTTTTTATATATTGGTGCCACATTGGCTTTCCTCCAGTCAGCTGGTATCATACCAGTCAGAAAACTGCTCTTAAAGATTAGGTACAAGGGTCTGGCAATAACTTTTAACTTTTAATAACTCTTAAGTTCCTTAAGGACCCTTGGGTGTAAGCCATCTGGGCCTGGTGACTTATTGGTGTTCAGTTTTTCAAGCCTATTCCTGATTTCACCCTCGGTCAGCCACAGGGGTGCTTCCTGTGAGGTGACATGAGGACCAGCATTGTAGTTCTGAATAAATGATCCCCCCGTTTCCTTTGTGAATACTGAGGAGAAAAATTAGTTCAATACCTTTGCCATTTCTCCATCCTCTGTAACCAAATTACCTTCATCATTCTTTATTGGGCCAATATGATCTGACCCCCCTCTCTTACTATTTATATACTTAAAGAATTTTTTGGGATTATTTTTACTTTCCTCCGCTATGTGTCTTTCATGTTTAATCTTAGCTGCTCTGATTGCCCCTTTGCATTCCTTTTTGCGTGTTTTATAGTACTCAAAATCTGACTGAGATCCCTCCTCCTTGTATTTTTTGAAGGCCTTCTTTTTTGCTTTTATGTGTGCCTTTATGTTGGCATTAAGCCATCCTGGTTTTTGATTAGCTCTTTTAATTTTATTTCCTGTTGGGATACACTGGCTAATACCTTTGTTTAGTGTGTTCTTGAAACACTCCCATTTTTCCTCCGCATTCATTGCTCCTAGAATGTTATCCCAGTTAACATCTTCCAGCAAGGAGCGTAGTTTCTGGAAGTTGGCTCTTTTAAAATTCAGTGTCTTTGTATTCCCCTTGCGTTTCCTATTTGTGTACTTTATGCTAAAACTAATTCACCTGTGATCGCTATTTCCTAGATTGCCCCTTACTTCCACGTCTGTGATCAGGTCTGTGTTGTTGGTAATCAAAAGGTCCAATAATGCTTTTTCTCTTGTTGGTACATTTACCATCTGACCCATGAAATTATCCTGCAGGGCATTCAGGAAATGGCGAGCCTTAGCTGAACGTGCAGTACCTTCCTCCCAGTCAATATCTGGATAATTAAAATCCCCCATTATAATAACACTTCCCATCCTTGCCGCTATTTCAAATTGTGATAGGAGATCCGCCTCCCCCTCCTCCCTCTGATTAGGGGGTCTATAGCATATTCCCAGTAATACTTTCCCCTTGTCTTCCCTTTGTAGCTCTACCCATAAGACTTCAACTTCCTCCCCAGAACCATTATTAATGTCATCTCTCACATTTATTTTTATGTCATTTTTTATGTACAGGCATACCCCTCCCCCCTTCTTGCCCTCCCTATCCCTGCGATATAGGGAATACCCCTGAATGGTAGCCAGCCAATCATGAGAGCTGTTGAACCAAGTCTCCGAAATTCCCACAAAATCTAATTTCTCCTCATACAGTAGCAGCTCCAGTTCTCCCATCCTGTCTGCCAGACTCCTGGCATTGGTGAACAAGCCACGTAGTTTTGTCCGGATACCTACTGCTTCCTTGTTGGGTAATCCTTGTTTGCATATTGGACTTGTTACCCTACTTTTAAAACTGATATGTTTGGGGGATAAACCCCACACTGCACAGGAGCTGTGGACGGGCATTGAACAACAGACCCATGAGTGGTTGTTGCCACTGAGTCTCAAGCCCAACCTGGTGGTGTGCGACAATGGCCGAAATCTCATAGCGGCTCTGGGCCGAGCCGGTTTGATGCACATCCCTTGCCTGGCGCATGTGCTGAATTTGGTGGTACAGAATTTTCTAAAAAACTACCCGGATATGTCAGAGCTGCTGCATAAAGTGCGGGCCGTCTGTGCGCACTTTTGGCGTTCTCACCCTGCTGCTGCTCGCCTGTCTGCGCTGCAGCGGAACTTCGGCCTTCCCGCTCACCGCCTCATGTGTGACGTGCCCACAAGGTGGAACTCCACCTTGCACATACTGCGAGACCTGTGTAGCGTATTGCGGTGTTTTGAGTACTCCACCAACATGGCCAGTGCCGATGACGCTGTTCTGTGTTACTATCCCACTTCTTTGTCTCCTTGAAAAAACACTTCAGGCCATGATGGAAGAGGATGTGGCACAGGAGGAAGAGGAGGAGGAAGAGGGGTCATTTCCACTGTTATCAGGCCAGTCATTCACAAGTGGCTCGGAGGGTGGGCTCCTGCACCAGCATAGGCCAGGTCAAAAATATTCAAGCCAGGGCACAGTTCTGGAGGACGAGGAAGATGAGGAGGAATCGCAGCAGGGTGTACCCAACGCAGCTCGTGGGCATCACTGGAGTGTGGCTGGGGGGATACAGAGGACACAGATGATATACCTCCCACAGAGGACAGCTTGTCTTTGCCTCTGGGCAGCCTGGCACACATGGCCGACTACATGCTGCAGTGCCTGCGCAGTGACAGCCGAGTTGCCCACATTGTAACTTGTTCTGATTACTGGGTGGCCACCCTGCTGGATCCCCATTACAAGGACAACGTGCCGTCCTTAATTCCCTCACTAAGCAAATTTTAATTTGATGCAGAATTTATAGCTGGCTTGATAAATGTGAGCTGCTCAGGCCCTGAAGCAGCAAATCAACCCTGAACTATAAAAATTCCACTACATAGAAACATAGAAAAGTGACGGCAGAAAAAGACTGAGTAGTCCATGGAGTCTGCCCCTTTTTATTTATTTATTTATTTTTAATTTTTTTTTTTTTTTTTTTTTTTTTAAATTAACCTTGTCTGACTATAGATTTATGTTTATCCCAAGCATGTTTGAAGCCATTTACTGTTGACTGTCTCACAACGTCTGTTGGTAGTTTATTCCAATCATCAACCACCCTTTCTGTAAAATAATACTTTCTAAGATTAGTTTTGAACTTCCCCCCAGTTAGTTTGAGGTCATGTTCCCGTGTTCTTGATTTTGGTTTCATATTGAAAAGACTGCCCTCCTGAACCTTATTCACCCCCTTGATGTATTTAAAGGTTTCAATCATGTCTCCCCTCTCCCTTCTTTCCTCCAGACTGTACATATTAAGTTCCTGAAGTCGCTCTTGATATGTTTTATCTCCCAGACCTTTCACCATTTTTGTTACCCGTCTCTGAACGCGTTCTATCTTATCAATATCCTTTTGTAAGTGAGGTCCCCAGAACAGGACACAATATTCTAAGTGAGGTCTCACTAAAGATCTATATAGAGGAATCAGAACCTCCTTCCTCCTGCTGGTGATCCCTCTACTGATACATCCCAGAATTCTATTTGCTTTTCCCACTGCCTGGCCACACTGTTTGCCCATTTTGCAATCATCTGAAATAAGCACCCCCAAATCTTTTTCTTCTGTAGTGCTGGCTAACACTGTACCCCCAATGTTGTACTCTCTAAGGGGATTCTTTTCCCTAGATGCATTATTTTACATTTAGAAATATTGAACTGCAGTCTCCACTGCTTTGACCAATCTTCCAGCAATGCCAAATCATGTTCCATGTTACAGACACCTCCAGGGATATCAACCCTATTACACACCTTTGTACCATGCTTCACTGTTGTTATAATGTTCTTCTTCTGAAATGCTGTCTTCTGTTGCGACAAACATGTTTACTGTTACTGTGACCAAACAACTCTATCTTTGATTAATCATTCTTCAGCACATAGTTTCAGAAGGCATGGTTTTGTCTATATCATGTGTGCTCAACCTGTCAGCCCAGCTGATGCGGAACTAAAGTCCCATGAAGCATTGCAAGGTTACAGTTACAAGCATGACTCCTAAATGCAGAGGCATGATAGGACCTGTAGTTCCGCAACAGCTGGAGGGCCACAGGTTGAGCACCCATGGTTTATATGCTCAATTGTAAGCTGTGATCTTACAGTTCTATTTTTGAACAGCAAAGGCTTTTCTTTAACAGTCTTATGTCGGCTGAATTGGTGCAATCTTTTACTGATTGTAGATGAATGCACTTTGACTTTAACTGTTGCAAGAGATACCTGAACATCCTGTGATGAAATGTTGGGGTTCTTGATGACTTAGCATCAAACAGTCAGACAGCCCTGGACAAACTAGTGGTTATTTGAAATCTATGCCAGTTGTGGATTTTTTTTCTTTACAATGGAACGATTGATTTCAAATCATTAGTTGATTGTTTTAAGTTCCTTGCCAGGCTTATATGCATCTCCAACCCTCTTTCTCAGGTTTTCGGACGACTGAACATACTTTTTTTTGTTGAAAGTGAAGAGGTTACTAACAATATGAAAATTCTCGTATGACCGAATTCAACGTCAGAAGTGACGTAATGTGTTGAATAGCTTTATATATATATATTTTTTCTGAGCATGCGTAGTCTTACATAGTTACATTTTTAGTCAGGTTGCTAAAGGATGCATCATGGCTGCTCAAGGTCTTGTACTGACCTCAACCACAAGGTATGAAATGTATAGAGAAATGCAGTGTATCATGGGAAAGTTCTACAAGAATTGCAACTGTCATGAAAAATAATGAAGGTGGCTCCTGGTGGATGTGCAAGCCTTTGAAGATGTTAAAATCAGAGTTTCAATGTTCAGACATCAAAAGACTCTAGAAGTGAATTCTTAAGAGATCTTAGGGTTAATGTTTTCCTTTCAAAAGTACCCCTGGACACCTCTCTCCTACTCAGAGTCAAACTCATTCTCAAATAGTGGAACTGTCTCTTGAGGGGCTAGTTATCCTGTGACCATTTACACATATCATAAAATCATCAAAACCCTACAGTTGGCTCAAAGACTAAACTTGCACCAAAGACCAATTTTTATCTAGATTTAATGTAATTCTGAAATATCACCCAGCAGATCATAATAACAGAGCAGCATACTTATTTTATTACTTTGTTATCATTTTGTTTTGAGCCCTAAGATTTAAACCAAAAACCCTTTCACATGTTAGTTCCAACCTGGATTCAGGACCAATGTCACCATAAGCCTTAGGATAGCAGACTGGGGGGTGGTGGTATAGCCTGAATCCTCGGGGGTGAGGATTGATTTGGAGCAGAGACCCCCATCTCTGTCCAGCATCCTGTCTAATATCCTTCTCTGGGGAACTACAGACCTCCCCACACAGAGCTGTATATACAGGGAGACCAGCTATGGTCACCAATCTATGTCACTGCCGCTTCACTGCACCAGGAGGTTTGAGACCATGACATCCTCTAGAGAGGATGCAGAGCAGAGTGGCTGGCAGATCCAACTTGGCAGAGTGGCACTGCCTCAGAGAGTTGCCAAGCCTAAGCAGAGAGACACAACTTCTAAACTGAACAAATTTGCTCACTCTCCTGTCAAAACTTGCTCCCAACCCTCTCCTGCTGCACCAGTCTCTTCTACCCCCTGCAGAGTCTTCACAATCTCCGGGGGGGTTGCAAGAGTCATGCTGCATACCTTGGCATCTCCCTCAAACACTGTAAGTAAGGCTACTCAGCTATCTTCTGCTGCTTGCTCTGTTACTAATGATGCACCAGAACCTTCTTTAAAAGCAATCCTTTCTGCAGTTCACACGTTGCTGCAGTTCACACTTATGACACCTCTCTAACTAATCTCACAGATGATATTCAAGGAGAAGTAGAGACAAAGCTCTTTTGGCCCTACTGTGCCTGTGGGTCACAGGAGTGCACTTTGTTCTGCAGGCCTGTGACCCAGATTCAGCGTGCTAAAGCCCATTGTTGGCTGAAGTCACAGAGCTCCTCCAGACTCTGCAGGGAACCCAACTTTATTATCAGAATCCACTCAGATGCCTGACCAGCAGCTGGCTCAGCCTCTCGGCATGCAGCTGAAAGCCTGAGCCAACTGCTCCCGCCCCCTCCACAGCCCTGCACTCCAGTGAGCCAGCCAAACTGTGCCACGCAGTATCATGTAACAAACATTAAAATTATACACATGCCTCACATAATGTGCCTCTATTTTGGAAAACACTCTCAAATAACAAAATGTCAATAAATAATGTTCATAAAAATAAAAGTGCTTGAATTATATAGTAAATGTCCACCACTAATTTCTTGAGTTGGTTATACTTTATTCCTTCTGCCAATGTATTTTGTGACTTCACTGAAAGTTACCTTCCACCGTTATATTGGTCAAATCTCTTCATCAACATTCCAATACTCTCACCTTGTAATTAAACCCAATAAACATTAGGTCTCATGAGCTTTCCCCTTTCAACAAGGTATTGTATACCAAGAGCGATGTTCCTCTCTGCTTAGTCCAGGTTTCCTTCAATCCACCTACATCCTCCGCAATTCAGTTATTTTATGTGGAATGCTCAAAAAAGAAAGGTATATATAGTGCTTTTCATATATCAAATCTATTTTTTTAATTTAAAATCAGCTAAAAAGTATAAAACTCAACTTAAAATGTGTGCGGGGGGCGGAGCAGAGAGAGGTGACTGACAGTCACTGGCTCTCTGCTCACTGAAGACCGAGAACTCAGTGATCAGCAATCTTTAATCACTCAGTTATCGGTAGAGATGGCAGAGGACTGATGCTGCATCCACCTAGGTGATTAATGTGTGTTTGTTTTTTTAATCCCAAACTTCTCTTTTAAAATCCAAATCCCCAGTCACTTGGTCAGTTTTTTAAAACACCTATCTTCCATTACCCAATGCTGCACCCTCTCTTCCACCAGGCGCAGTGTGGAACTTTTAGCTTGCCTCACCTGTCAGCTGCCTGTAGTCAGTGAAGGGAAATAGGGAATGCTTAACCCTACCCCCTCATTACATGCTGTTGTTTAGTGGCAGTTCAGTACAGCTACATTTTCAATGCTATGTGACATCCTTCACACTTCGTCCCATCACATTATGTGAATAAACCCACCCCTCATTACACATGCCATTCAGAGGCAGTTTGATAAAAATGTTAAATGCAACATTACATCCTTCATGTGTGTCCCATCACATAACAGGCGAGCGATGGGAGGATGAGGTAGGGGCAGTAAAAACCCTTGCACTGGCCCTGCCTGGATTCTGCCTGACACATCCCTCCAGTAGAAATTTGGTTTAGGGACAGAGTTTCAATGCTGCTAAACACCAGTTCACAAAAGGTTGAAGTGCACCACACAAAGCAGATTAACAGAACAGACATTGCTTTATTAAACTTTATGCCCACGTTTGAATGCCATGTGAGCTTGTAGAAATGTGATCATTTTTATTATACAACCCATTCTCTTGGCATACTTACATACCTAAAGGTAGATATTATTGCTTTTGAAAGCAGAATAATTTATTTTCAAAGTACCTGAATTCTAACACCATCTTTTTTGTGACCTTACCAATTGTAAATGTATGAACAAGAGAACATTATATGGTGACCAAAATGGTCATTATTGTATCCACAAAGCAAATGGCAGCTAAATTACCAGAAAAAGTGGAAACAACAAAACCTGCCACTGTTAAACCAGTTTGCCCCAACACATTTAAGCCCTGTAAACATGATCAGAATATGGTACAAAAAATACAGATCATAGATAATATAATCGTTAGCACACAGCTATATACATTTCATCCCATGGTCGGACCATGCAATGGTTTCCATACATTTAATATCAGCTTCCAGATGGATGAAGCATACCTGTATTTCTGCATGACTTCCTCCTTGCTGACTTCTCCACCTGCTTTGCTATTAAAACGTATCTAGAATATGTAGCCAATAAGAAAAGCTTTGAAACACCCCCCCCCCCCCCCTTTAGAGAGCTCAATTAACTTACCACCTCCAAAGAGAGAGAAGCACGCCTTGCCCATCTAGAACAGGACTTTGTCCTCTGGGGGATTCAATATTTTTAAGTTGTGGTGATAGTTCTTCATTAAATCAAACAAAAAAGCAGGACTAGAAGGCATTCTCTGAACTTCTTAATCCTATTGGAGGCTTTCAATGGAATCAAGGATGGTGCCTCCTTTGGCCCATAGTCCTTGAAGGCTTTTTCATGCATGAACCACATAGCCAACATTTCATCCATTGGTTTACCTTAAGACCCATCTCCCTTATCAATATAGATAAAAAATTCTTAGTATAGACCCTTACTACAAGTTTGAATGTCATGATCAGTATCCCAAATGGAAGAAACCAGGTGGGTTAATTTCCTGTTTCCAGCCAGTGACAATGTTCATAGAACGAAATTATTCCCAAAAGCAAGGAAACTCCACTATGGTTTTCTCTGAAGACATCAGAAAATCTATTGATAACTTTTCATGGCCTTATATTTTTTACACCCTTTTTAAATGGGGTTTTGGCTCACACTTTATCAATTTTGCATCTTCTTTGTATTCTTTTTCTATAGCCTTTGTCACATATGTCACATATTTGGGATTGAAGCCTGTTCCCTTCCCTATTCTGAAGGGTACGAGATAGAAATGTCACCTATTCCCCCCTTCACCTCATTCCCACGATAGATCTCTGATACATGACAATAACAACTCTGGCTTTGGATTGGTGTGTATTACCAATTTGCCAATTTGTGATTGATGCCCTCTTGTTTACTACCAGTCCTGTCTCCATACTTTCCAATCTTATGGACAGTAAATAAAAACACACCATGAAAAAGATACTTTATTAAAAAGAAAACAAAATATCAAAAGTTAATCCAATGACAATCATGTCCAATAATGTAGATCCTTGTCAATCACGACCATCCGCCACCCAATGATGTTGACCCACCAACATGATGACCCGCCCCGACGATATTCATCTGCCACTATGCTTGTTGTATACAGCAGATACCTGGCTGGCCAAATATGCTCATGGCAATGTTATCACTGCACATATGTTTAAAAAATATTGCTATCACTGCAACATGACAGATTTCTAGCTAATTTCTGTTTACAAACATTAGCCAGGGGTTCGGGTGGGCGAACTGGCCAAATATGGAAAGAATATTTGCCAAACTGTTCAGGTCAAATTCATTTTCAACCTTAACCTAAAGCTCATTCCTTCTGTCCTCTTGCTTTTTTTTGTGCTCCAAAATGCTGATTGTGCTCATTGTTTAATATGATGCAGAGGTCCAAAGTCTATGATGATCCTTTGGTGTGGTGCTAATGAGCCCTTGATAAAGATATCTAACTAGAACATCTTTATCAGTTTATTGAGAGTACAACACAGACCCTCTCAACCCTAATAACAATACACATCTCAGTCTCACTCCAATAGCCCTCATAAACCTTCAGTCTAAAGCCTAGTTCCCACTATTAGGCCTCATGCACACCGGATGTTTTTTGACTGTTTTTCAGCAGCTGTTTTCAGCTGCAGACGTTTTTTTTCTACAGTCAATAAACCCTCTATCATGTTATCCTATGTTATCATGTACACATAGACTGTTATCAACTGTTTTTAACAGTGACGTTTTTGAGCTGTAAAAAAAACCCAAGACCAGAGGGTTCTTTTAAATGTTTTTCAGCTGTAAAAGCGTTCAAACACTCAAAAACGCCCAAAAATGCCCAAAAACGTGAAAAACCTGCGGTAATATAACGCTGGTAAAAGCTGAAAACATCCCTGATAAGCTACTGATTTTTTTTGACTGTTTTTTTAAAGTCCTGTGTGCATGAAGCCTTAGTGTTTTTTTTTTTTCAAACCCAGCGGTCTCGGGAGAAACCACTGTACTAACTATGCAATTTACGATCTCCTCCGCTGAACTATTGTGTTCTGATAAGGGGATGGCCCCCCATCAGAACACACTGGTCAGTGCTCTCAGCCATTGGTCAGTGCTCTCAGCCATTGGCAGCCAATTGGCATCGGATGCCGATTGGCAAACCTTTTTCAGTCATGCCTCTTCGACAGAAGCCGGCTGAACAGTTGGCTTCTGTTAGACTATCTGCCGTACAAACGGGCCAAATGTCAGCCAGTTTTTATTGAATTGGCTGATGCCGCCCGATGTTCGGCCTGTGTGTACGCCCCTTAGGTTTAATTAATTCGGAAAGCAAGCAGATATCCTCTTAGATAATAGGAACATAGGCCAACCGTCCTATAAGAATGTATCTATTATTCATGGACATGGGAATTCTTACAAAGATATTTTCCATGTCCTAGTGAAGTGAAGTTCGGCCACCCATTAGCTTTCTCATCCCCTGTGTCTGCCCCCCCTGACATCCTTGGATTATTGGGAACACTGACAGTCATGTAAGCTTTATATACACGATCATACCCATTGCTGAATTGTTTCATCTATCTAACTTGATCTACTATATGAGTATAATCTATAATTTTATTTATCTGCAGTCGTTTGGGACAAGGTCCAGATGAAGCTTTTCAGTGAAACGTGTCAACCTTTATGACTGTTACAGCACACAAGTGTTTTCTTGGTATCATGTATCATCATTGGCTCTACTGTTTTGTAGTCCTATAACATTACAATTAATATCTACATTAATATGCTCCCAAAGGGCCAATCAATATGGCAATCTGCGCTGAACAGATGTCAATCACACGCCACACCACTTTTGTTTGGGAATGAATGTGGCATCCTCAGCTGCTGCTCTTAATAGATGTAAATGTAACCCCAAATATCAGAATAATCAACTTAAACTGTATAAAGCAGCGCTATAACACCACTCTAAATGATGCCGGCATAAGAGTCATCAAAAACAAACAAATAAAAAGTCCTGAGTGTTCAATCAATCTCTGTGCTTGTATGTCTAATCTTCAGAGCTTTATGTACCATCACCACACCGCGTGAGACTTGGGGCTTTCCCCCTATATGGAGGGACTCATCAGATGATAATAGAAACAACACCCATAATGGTAAATCCTGTCTCAAATCATTGTAATTGGTTATCAAGAGCTCTTCAATCCAATATAGCATCCACCGTCAACTCACAAGACATTCCTTGGAAAAATGGAGCTTACATAGTGCATTATCACTTTTAAAATTTATTGCAAAACACACATACACAAACCACCCTCCGCTGGGGTGCGCACTTACAATAAAACATTAAAATTAAGCATAATGTGAACAGTATCATGTATGACACAACCAGCAGTCTGCCCTTCTCACCGCCCGTAGTGGCACACTAGCCCTAGCCCTACTAGCCCTACTCTGACAGCTGGACGCACAGCAGGACGCTCTTCATTCGGGAACATCACCGATTGTGTGCCACTATGGGTGGTGAGAAGGGCAGACTGCTGGTTCTGTCCCACATATGAAAGGTTCTTTTTCATTTATCTCTATACGTATTTAGTTATGCACGTCCAATACACATTACTTAAAGGGCAATTACATTTTTCTGCTTTTGCAGAAATAAAAAAGAGTTTAACTCACCCGAAGCTCATACTGGGATTACCTGTAATTTGCAGAACATTTTCACCTTTCATATCCAATTTATAATGATGAATCAGGTTAGAGGGATTTTTTTTTAATTGTTCATTTCTAGCATAGAATGCAACCTTCACTAGCGAAATAAACTTAAAACATAAAAAAATAGGAGTTATATTGGTTTTTCTTTTAAGGTCCCTAAAAGACCTATGCCCTGCAATAAGATGCATTTCAAATGCGGTAAAAATGCAGGTTCATTTTTTGGTTTGCTGCCATGAGTTAACGCTTATTTGGTAACACACAACAATGGACCGAAAACGAGGGCTAAAACTACTAACCTGAATGCACTTGGCAAGACAGAAAAGATCTGATTTACTAGAGTGTAAAATAGAATTACACGGACCTGTGTTGACTTGAAAAAGCTAATCACTTGTAAGGGATTAAAAAAAAAATAAAAACAGAAAATTTTCCAAACACAGGTTCACATTACAAATTATGTAAGGTAACTACCCTCAAATAAAAGTCTGGGCCCTGTTTTCTACTGTACAAGTTATGCTTTTGGAGCTGCCCCATACAACATTGTTTATGCAGGAATAATGTTGTAAACATTCACTGGAAACTCAGAAGTCGCCTCTCCTGGTCTCCTATTAGTAACAGCAACTCCCCTTGTAGTAAGCAAACAGACTTGGTGCATGAGCAATACAGATAAGTAAATCACTCTACTATACACAAATTAAATTCAATAATACTTGAGGAAGATTTTTTTTTTTTTTTTGCAAATTCTGCTGTTTTTTTCTTGCCAAACAACAGTTTTATGTTTTTGTTAACTTTCCCAACCAGGTTTCATGCCCTCTCAGCTTCCCTTCTGCTTTCCAATCCAGAAAAGTTTGTATTATCAGAAATTACAACCCCCATATAAAATTATTAAAGGAAACATGTCAAAAAAACATAAAGGATTGCTGACTGTTTTTGAAGATAGTCCTCATCTTTAGCACCAGTGCAGCTCAAAACCTACAACAACATGAATAATTGCTGCAGACATTTGAGTCTTTTTTTTTTTAAGTTGGATACAATTTAGTTACAAAGTGCAGGCCCGATTCATCTATTTCTGTATTGTCAGCTTCTTTGGTACAAGCTGGTGGTCATTCACCTTCTGAATCCCTTGATGCTTTATTGTGTATATGCAAAAAAAAACACCTTTTTGTTTAAAATGTCTCTCTTCCTAATCTTTCTATGAATTTTCACAGAATGTATTCTGTTCTGTGAATTTTATGAATTTTCACAAAAAAATCTATGAAAAAAACCCTGATTCATGGTGGATTTTTGCATCGAAGAGCAGAAAAGGGGGCGTAAAGGAAAATTTACAGTGGAATCAATGTTAAGAAGTTGCTCTGGTTATTGCTCTTTAAGGATAGGTCTACCTATAGCCTCACCCCCATCTAAGAATAGTGCTATTGCCCTCATAACCCAGATGGTTACTTACCTTTGTTGCACCTGTGTCCTGAGCCCCTGAACAACCTGAACAAAAGAAATTTTGTCAAACATTATGTAAACTCCAGAGTAAAAAAACAACATTGTAATGGAGGTTAAATAAGCATCTGAGGAAGAGAAGGGGAGTGGAGAAGGGGGTAATACACTTTATCTTGGGTAGACTGGGCATGGAAAAGTTAGCAACACTTGAGTTAATGGTAGACCTGTACATTTAACACATGGCTATCCTTTTCTCTCCTTATTAAATATTCTCTTTCAATGTCTACATTTCTGCTTACTTTCCAACCCGGTTAATTAGAAATCAAGTTCCAATCAATAAACCTAAAAAAAGTTAAAAAGTAAGGGGATAGTAAAAAATTGCAGAAAAGATGTTCCCTTTCCTAAGTTCTCCTGACCATATCTGGGTGAGTTAATAAAAGTGCTTATTTCATGTATTACAATAATTGTGCAAATAAAATGTAGTATTGTTGACCATAGCAAATGATAAAGTTGGGCGAAAAAAAAGATCAGTCCAATATCACTGCTTAAACCACAACTTTATTTCACACAGGTCGCTACCAGGTTCTATATAAATTGTAAAATACCTGAGACTGTGCCTTCATACAGTTTCATGATCAAACCCATTTAGCCTACAAGAATACAGAAATTTTATGAGCAGCGTAACCTCAATTCACCCCCCCTCAAAAAAAAAAAAAAAAAATAGAATGCAGGCCAGAGAGTCTAGCAAGGGCACATTCATAAAAGGAACTTAGCCTCCAGGAGCCCTCCCAGAAACAGAGCTATTTACCAGTGCACAATTACCAGCACTGAGTCACCTGTGGGTGATTTTCCAGTGCTTGTTTAAAGTTTATAGCTGTTGACAGTGACTTAAGGGAGCATTGCAGCCTGCGTTTCTGTCTCGTGTAAGCGTCACGCAACTTAATCCTTCTTTTTCAGACTCCGATAGTACAAAAAACAATTTAGCAGTCAAACAATGCTTATGCTGTGTAAATTATATCAACAAGTTTCAGTATTGTACATTTCATACGGGGGCTAAATTAAACTGGAGTGGTTAGACTGGAGATATAGAAATTCGCTCTACCATGGCTATTGGGTTAGTAATGCATACTGAAATTCAGTTACATAACATAACTAAGTGTGTTTCTTTTGCCCCCTTGCTTCCACCCTCCCTTTTTTTTTCTTAACAAGAAAGTAGTGTCGCTATTCATTAAGATAGATAGTTTCACACCTATTGCAGTGCCGCAGCATTTTACAATGTTGTTAATGTTTTGCTTAGAATTAAATCCTCCTTCTTCTCTATACCTCATCTTGCTGTATTTTTTATGCATACGTTTAAGGGCCTATGCAGTATTTCAATTGTTCTGGTACATGAGGGTATCCATGGTGATGATACCTTTTATACGTGTGTCGAAATGGATTGCAACCAATCAGAGGCAGGTGCAGATAAGTCAGTTCCAGTAGATGTCTGCCAAGGAGCCATGTCAGAAATGACATTGATTTTGTCTCCCCTTTCCGCTGCCCATGGGAGAACCTTGTCTGCTCTATAAATAGAAGCTGCTAATAGGCACCACTTGTCAATTTCCAGCACAGTAGGGGCCAGATTATAATGAAGTCACAGAAAATGTGGGTAAAGCTGGTCTGGGCCTAGTCAAATAAAGCAATGATGTGATAAATGGATATTAAAAAAAAGACAATGAAATGATTTGAAAATAGTCAGAACTCCCAAAGCAGCATAAAATGACTTTTAACAGCCGTAACATGATATGAAAGCGTGCAAGCAAACATTTTCCTTAGGCATTACACTTAAAGTCTTTGTGAATATGATAATATGACCGCAGTGTGTTTTTATTTTGTTTTTACCATTAGAGCTGTGTTTATGTGACCTAAGATAAATTATTCACTTGAAAAAATATAGATATTTGCAAGCTATTGACAGTGGTCTGAGCAATGTGAAAGGGAGCATTAATAAATTCAGTCAATAGCCAGTATCTCATCTTCTTTAACACTGTCTGTGCTGGAAACTCCAAAATAATCATCCTTGTGGCATATTAAGAATGGCCATCACACAGCCTCAGGAGTTGCCATAGAAACTAAAGAACTGTAAATAATTGCTGCTTGTTCGGGGATTTGTTTTAAACGGTCTTCTATATCAGGGTATTAGTATCAAAATATATTGGTAAAGGATTTAATACAATAAATGCCAGAATATGTTTGCCTTTTCCTGATCTACCATAACTCATTGCTCTAAATACATGTTTTTATAATCTCCCACTGTGAATAAAATTAACAACTCATAGCAAAACAGAGCTTAATAAATAGAGATGGAAATATGCACTTTCAATAGCTGTGAAGTATGTGAAAAACTAAAGAACATAAGAAGCTAGAATCTACGTAAGCAGATAAATAGTCAAAATGTACATATGGAAACTGTTTTACCTGCCGAAAGAGTTGTAATTCCGTCCAGCCAGTCTTAGGCCTCATGCACACAGGATGTTTTTGGACTGTTTTACAGCAGCTGCTTTTAGCTGCAGACATTTTTTTCTACAGTCAATAAAAACTCCATCATGTTATCCTATGTGTTCATGCACACATAGGCTGTTATCAGCTGTTTTTAGCAGTGACGTTTTTGAGCTGTAAAAAAAACCCAAGACCAGAGGGTTCTTTTGGACGTTTGTAGCTGTAAAAACATTCACATGCTCAAAAACGCCCCAAAACACTCAGAAACGCTCAAAAACGTTGATCCCCGATGTTTTGGATGTTTTAGATCAATTGGGAAAAAAACGCTGGCCCTTTAAAAAAGCACAAAAGCAACGGCAATATAACGCTAGTAAAAGCTGAAAAACCTGAAAAACCTAAAGTCCTGTGTGCATGAAGCCTTAGGCTTCATGTAGAAAAAAAACTTCTGCAGCTGAAAACAGCTGCTGAAAAACAGTCAAAAAACGTCCTGTGTGCATGAGGCCTTATGATCAAGGCAACACAGGCAGGTACTTGACCTTCACTGCAGCAACAGCATAGTTTGGTCATAAATGTGCAGATTTCAATGTCATCCTGCTGACTGGATAATGAAGGATCAGCAGCACAGTGACAAGGATTCCTTCTGCTCTTTCTCTTGATTCCAGCATATGTGCCCTGCTGTACAACCTTATTGTCTCCTAGTCCAGGTCTTCCCTTTCTAAGCTGTACTGCATAGGAGATTAAAGAAGACTGGTATATTGAAGACAGATGCTGATACTTTTACTAGTTGAATCCAGGTCTTCCCTTTCTTAGTTGTACTGTGTAGGAGATTAACCACTTGCCGACTGCTGACCGGCGTCTGATGGCGACAAAGTGGTTGGATATCGCAAACCGCCGTCATATGATGGCGGCTGCGAGGTCCCACACTGTGAGTGCACGCGTGCCACCGGAGGTACGCTCCTGCTCACTGTGTTCCGGGGGGCCAGGGAGTGCAGGGAGTGGGTAGGACGGACTCGATTGCCGCCGGCTACCCGCGATGGCTCCCCCGCAGTGAAAAAATGGAGGTCCGTGTAAGTAAACACGGATCTCTGTTCTCATAGAAGGGTAAGGGCTGTGAATATTTTGCCCCTGTACAAATCATTAGTAAGACCTCATCTGGAATATGCAGTTCAGTTTTGGGCACCAGTTCTTAAAAAGGATATCGGAAACTGGAGAAAGTGCAGAGAAGGGCAACCAAACTAATAAGAGGCATGGATGAGCTCAGCTATGAGGAAAGATTAGAGGATCTGAATTTATTCTCTCTTGAGAAGAGGAGATTAAGGGGGGATATGATCAACATGTACAAGTATATAAGTGGTCCATATAGTGAACTTGGTGTTGAGTTATTTACTTTAAGGTCATCACAAAGGACAAGGGGGCACTCTTTACGTCTCGAGGAAAAAAGATTTCATCTACAAATACAGAAAGGTTTCTTCACAGTAAGAGCTGTGAAAATGTGGAATAGACTCCCTCCAGAGGTGGTTTTGGCCAGCACGGTTGATTGCTTTAAAAAAAGGCCTGGATTCTTTCCTTAATGTAAATAATATAACGGAAAATTGTTATCAAATACTTACCGTAATTTTCCTTTCCTGGCTCTGCCCCATGGCAGCACCCCTCGGGTCAACCCCACCCCCTTGACCCCGTATAGGACATCCCTTTAACAG
>BLSH010354599.1:611974-663564 GCA_018402905.1 Glandirana rugosa | reverse complement strand
CACCCTTCTTCTGAGCCGTTCATGAGTCCTCGGTTCTTTCATGATGGGCTTAAACTTCTCCCTTGACGGCTTCAAAGGTAAATAAGGACTTTAATTCCTTAACTATCTCCTTCTCACCAGGTTCGGCCTGTCTTTTGGTGGACACGTATTGTCTTAATCATTTGTAGTACTTTCTTGGCTCCTGAGTACTTGCCGAGTCTTCTTCCCACTCGATAGCCTGCTTTATGGCTAAAATGAAGGAGGGAATTAAGGCAAAATCAAACAAGTAGGACTCTGGCACCTCCTGGCCCTCTGAATCCACCTCTGAGTCTGATCTCCCCGCGTCTGGTATCGGGGAGTCGCCTCCTCTAGGCCTGCGAACTGGACCCGAGGGAGGCGAGGGGCTAGGTAATAGGGCTTTTACTCCCTCTTCAACTGCCCGCTTAATGTAGGTCTTAATGTCCTCATCCCCAAACTGACTTGGCTGAGCTGCCTCTTTAAGGCAAGAACCACAGAGGCGTCTAGTGGGGGGAGCCTGGGCTCCACACGCCCAGCAGATTGCCAAATGTTTCCCAGCCAGGCCTGGTGACCCATGGCTGCAATGCGGTTTGCTAGTAGCTCGACCCCCCAGTTTTGGGGAAGGACTATGGTGGACGTGGTGGCGTTTCGCCTTAGCCTTAACATGCCGTTCTTGCGGGGATGGAGAGTGATGGCTATCCGAGGAGGATATAGTCCTCTTACGGCTCCTGAGCGATGCACCTCTCCCCCTGAAATAAAGGGGAACAATTGTCAGAGATCCACAATAGGTCGTTCATTTAACGACAAAAACTCCATTCCCGTCCCTTACCTTTCCACAGACTTCAGTGCCTCTTGATTAATAACCGGCGAGCTCATCCTAGGCTAAGACAGACACAAGGACAGCAAGAAGGAAAAAACTTCACAAACAGTTCATACTATCCATTCCCCTCCCCCTGAGCCTCCCTCACTCACCGGCAGCAGAGCCACAAATATGGGGAGACTGTCAGAGGAAGCTGCAGAAAGAAAGTCACATCAGCATACCAAACACTATCAGTAGGATCCAGACCCCCCTACCCCTCCTCCACCTACCGGAAAAACCTCTTAGAAGTCAGCTGGCAGCCCCAGGGAAGAAGCACCTTCCCCTGGATTTAAAAATGCCGCCCCCCCCCAGCCGGCCAATCAGGCGCCGCCAGACGGCGCACCAATCATAGCCACGCCCACTCGGCCAATCAGGGGAGGTGCCGTGACATCATACAGGCGTGCCAGCCGGCGCAGAACCCGGAAGTGGAGGAGAAGCAGCGGCGCCTGGCTCCCATGCAGGGACCCCAAAGACAAGACAAACTGACAGGGAAAGGAACCCAGGATGGCTGCCCCCGCGCGACTTATGGCAATTTATGCCAGCGCTACCTCCGGCACCAGGAGCGTCACCATCCGAGGGCTTTACCCCTTACCGGGACCTTCCACCGCAGGGACAGACGGCAGG
This sequence comes from Glandirana rugosa, assembly GCA_018402905.1. Taxonomy (NCBI): domain Eukaryota; kingdom Metazoa; phylum Chordata; class Amphibia; order Anura; family Ranidae; genus Glandirana; species Glandirana rugosa. The sequence continues at coordinate 662,084 of BLSH010354599.1, read as the reverse complement.
AATCGGGACGTCCGGAGCAAGGACAGAATAAGAACACCGTCTCCAGGTACTGCTGTCCTTTTATGCTCTGTTAAAGGGATGTCCTATACGGGGTCAAGGGGGCGGGGTTGACCCGAGGTGTGCTGACATGGGGCTGAGCCAGGAAAACTGGGTATTAACATTTTTAGGTAAAGTTGATCCAGGGTGAATCCGATTGCCTCTCCGGGAATCAGGAAGGAATTTTTTCCCCCGTTATAGCAAATTGGATCACGCTTTGCTGGGGTTTTTTTGCCTTCCTCTGGATCAACTTTGGGTGAAGGATTGTATATGGGATTATTTGGTTGTGTATATATATATATATATATATATATATATATATATATATATGTTTTTTGTTTTTTTTTTGGTTGAACTGGATTGACTTGTGTCTTTGTTCAACCTGACTAACTATGTAACTATGATCACAGGCTTGCTGTATATGGAAGCTGTGATCACTTCCCTCCCCCTGCCAGTCCAGCCCACATACAGTTAGAACACACCCAGGGAACACAGTTAACCCTTACAGCACCCCCTCCAGTTTGACCCCTTCACTACCAATGGTATTTACACAGTAATCAGTGCATTTTTATAGCACTGATCGCTGCATAAATGCCAATGGTCCCAAAAAAGTATCAAAATGGTCCGACACGTCCCCTGCAAAATCGCAGTACCGCTAAAAATCACAGATCGCCGCCATTACTAGTAAAAAAAAATTAAAAATAAAACCCCCAGAAATGAATTTTCATCATCCATAAGCGCGGCAACTTTTGAGCAAACCAATCAATAAACCAAAAATATGAGGAAGAATATAAATCGACCAAAACCGATGAAAAAAATGTTTTTTTATCATTTTTTTTTGGATTTGTATTTTAGCAAAAAGTAAGAAATTTTTTTTTTTTTTTTTGCAAAATTGACACTCTTCTTTTATTTATAGCGGTGATCAGAAATGACACAAAGGGGATCAAATGCCACCAATAAAAAGCTCTATTTGTGGGGAAAAAAAGGACACAAATTTTGTTTGGGTACAATGTCGCATGACCGGGCAATTGTCAGTTAAAGGGACGCAGTGCCGAATCGCAAAAAGTGCTCTGGTCCTAAAGTGTGAAATCCTTCCGGTGCTGAAGTGGTTAAAGAAGCTTGGTATATTAAAAACAAATTCATATACTTTTACTAGTTGAAATTAAAAATGTAATGATAGATAGTATGTAGTGTTATTACTTGGTGTTTAGTACAATTGCCTGGCTTACAACCTTAAAGGCCAATGGATAACAAATCACTTAAAGGTGAAACTAACTTTTTAAGTCTTATGGACATGGGCGCCTAGGGACATATGGCATAACATTCCCCACCCTGGAACCACAGGTGTTGTGTACATTTTATTATTTTTAGCTTTGGGTGAAAATACTTAACTTTTACCAGCATTCTATTTCTGTTTTTATAAATATATACAAGGTGAGAGCTCGGAAATGCACATACTTATTAGGTCAGTGGCTCAAAATCTGGTTTCACCCCTCTCACCTAATAATACTTCTCATTAATCCTTTGCTGTGATAGCTGGTTTCAGTGTCCATTATGAGAATTAGGCAATAAGAGGGAGCAAAAAGAGTATTGTACAGTATATGCATATCAGAACACCTTATGATTTTTGCCACCTGTGATGTCTAAATTAAAAATCAACAGGATGCTCCGGCACCTAGAGGTGCTGATGATTGAGGATTAGGTAAGTAATTTGTTCTTCGAGTTCACTTAAATGACATGTCTGCTTTAAAATATGCTCATCAGTTTCTGTTTACCTATTTTCTGATTTTTGTGTGAGTTAGCAAAGCAAATTTGAACAGGCAAATTACTATTAGTAGAAGATAATTAGCACATAAATTTGACTTAGAACTGGAAGAGCTGTATGTTGACAGCTTGTATAAAGTACATGTAGTGCCAACTCATGGAAGGCCAAAAAGTCACACAGTCTTGTTGTTTTTTTTTTTTTTTCTGAGACTGGAAAAATGGCATTGGTGAGCTTGTTATTTTGTAATTTTAGTTTACTTGTCGTTTAAGCCTAGAAGTCAAAATGGGAGAACAGACCACCTGTTCAATACTTCAGATTTTTTATTCATACATAGCTGACATGCACTAGTCTACCCCACTCTCTTTGGTTACCTGGGATCCCATTTTTGTTTGTAGTGTGGTAACATGAATCAATAGGAAATCATTCTGGTAATGTGTTCTGATTGGCTGGTATCGCTTACTGTGCACAAAAAGTAGCACTTAATGTGCTAAGCATTTCTATATTACAGTTTTCCTAAAAGAAAAATATAAAACTGGACAAAAATATCATGGAGAGGTTGCTTTTCAGTGGCTGAAAGAAAGGCATACTTCCTTCTGAGTTTTGTGGCAACCATCTTCCTATCTTCCTCTGGATCAACTGTGGGTGAAGGATTGTGTATGGGATTGTATGGTTATATATCATTTTTCTATTTATTTATTTTTTGGTTGAACTAGATGGACTTGTGTCTTTTTTCAAACTAACTATGTAACAATCTGTGTATGTAATGAATGTTGTTCACAGTTGAATATATGTTGGGACTAAATGAATTATTTTAGTCAAAGATTATTACAGAGTCTTTATTTCAATGTAACATAGATGCTATTTGGCAAGGAGATATGTGGACACTCTCTCAATATTTGTTGGGGATCACGAGCATCAACAAATTGAATGCTGTTTCATTCCCACTGCCACTTTTTCTATATTATCCTACATCAATTAGCAAATTAAAAGTTTTTAAAGCGATAAAAAATTTAATGAGGAACATGTTATGTTTCAGAAAAAGATAATTATCTGAAACCATGCATCAGTAAATTATAAACACGACAAAGAGAATTAGAATTAACTTTATTTTCTCATCCAGGCAGAATGATGATCACGATATGCAAATTTTATAAATGCAGAGTGAAAATGTTGAGTACATTTAAAGAGGTCCACAGAGTCTGTATTTATAGAAGCAACATTCAAACAACTGTTTGGAGCTATTTTTCATAATTAAGCTTATTTTTGAACACGCTCTTATATTTTTAAAGGGGATCCAGCATTGGGTATAGTTTTTTTTTTTTTTTTATAAATTCTTTTTTATTAAGTTTTCAGAAATAAAAAAAAATAAAAAAACACAGCCGAATGGGGCATACCCCGGCTGACAAGAAAACATAATGGTAACACCCCACCTTAGAGGGGAAGAAAGAAAAAAAAAAAAAGATATAGCAAAAACACATTCAATTAACTGTTGCTCAGTTCCACTGTCTCTCCCACATATCATTTAAACGAAATTATGGTCTGAGGTGGAGGGCACAGCTCGTCCAATCCACCATAGTTGCCCGGACAGAGGAAGGCCACCGGCGCAGGCTCAATGGAGCGCAGGCGCCCATGCCCTAGCCCCCACCGAACCAAGTGTACACCATCAGGAACCAGTTAGACCTCCGAGAGAAGTATGGTCATTAGTTTAACCCAAAGTTAATCATCTGCTGTAAGGTTAGATTCAATCCCTATGCTCCAAATTTTGTTAAATTTCGTTGGACAACCTCTGGGTAGGTACGTGGCTTTATAAAGTGGAATCATATTATTAATAGATCATTTCCACATGGAGAAAGTGGGAGGATCAGCTGACTTCCACTTAAGGACAATCATTTTCCTAGCATAAAACAGGAGAATAGAAATCAGTGTCCGCATAGCCTTAGAGAAGGCCAAGGGCTCCACTAGACCAGTGGTTCTCAACTCCAGTCCTCAGGACCCACCAACAGGTCAGATTTTAAGTATTACCTTGGGGAGATGCAGACTAGAATACTGCAATCACTGAGCAGCAAATGATATCACCTGTGATGTATTTCAGTTATCCTGCAAACCTGGCCTGTTGGGGGGTCCCGAGGACCGGAGTTGAGAACCACTGCACTAGACCAAGGATGCAGATTTTGACGGTGAGGGGAATATTTATAGTCGTTACTTGGATAATAAACAGAGTGATATCTCTCCAGAAAACTTGGATCCCTGGACAGTCCCAGAATATATGTATAAAACCTGCCGGGGTGCCCATACACCTCCAGCACTCTGGCGAGGTTGACAGGTAAATTCTATGCAGGCATTGGGGAGAATAATAAGATCTATGCAGAACTTTAAATTAAATCAATTTATCTCTACTAGCAATTAATGGTTGTAATGGGTCGTCCCACATATCCTCCCAATCCTCAGTCTCAAAGTCCTATATATTTGCGACCGCCACTGCTCTTTTAGATGGTCCATACCAACCTGAATGGATGGCAGGAGGGCCTTGTATATTTGGGATAACGGCTTGGATAAGTCCGGGTCTCTCAGCAGAGACTCCAAGTCGTCTTGCTCAAGTCTGATTAAAGAAGGTCCAAATTGTGATTGGTAGGCATGACGGAGTTGTAGGAATCTGAAGAAATGAGAATTTGGGAGTTTACATTTTTCTTTTAGTCTATCAAAAGTGAGCAGCCCTGATCCATCGTTAATATCATGCAACTATTTAATTCCCTTTAGTGCCCAGAGGGTTGGGTCAGGAATAGAATAAAACTCTTGAAGCCTGGGATTATGCCACAGTGGGGTAAATGGGGACCATTTGGATCTAGACAGGTTGGGTTTGAACAACATTAAGTACCAGGCCTTTAGGACTGCATTCATGGCATGGGTCAAGGGCCTACCAGGGGCTTTCCCCTCTCTGTATAGCAGGTTAAGAAGGGCCTCATATGACCCAAGGTAAGCCGCCTCTAAAACCCCAGAGGAATTTGTGTCATCAGCAATTAGCCATCCATGGGCATGAGTCAATAAAGCTGCTATGTAATAAGCATAAAAGTCCAGGTTTGCCAGTCCCCCCTGAGTGCAAGGGCGACATAACGTTTTCTTGCTAAATCTGACAACCTTAGATTGCCATAGAAATTAGGTAACAAGGGAATCTATTTGCTTAAAAAAATTGTGTGGGATCCATACTGGGGTATGTCTAAGTTTATATAGCAGGACAGGTAAAATTTACATTTTAATCAAATTTATTTTCCCTACCAAAGTTAGTGGGAGCTGAGACCATGCCTTTAGCTTATCTTTACACCATTGAAGGGTTGGGGTCAGGTTTAGTTTAAGGAACTCTCTGGCGTCGGAGGAGAGAATTATACCCAGATACTTAACAGTCTCCGCCTGTTGAAGGGGGGAGTCAAGTGGCACCAGTTCTCTTGCCCAGGCATCAATCGGTAACATCTGGGACTTCCCCCAATTCGTGCAAAGCCCCGACATGGACGCAAAGTCATCCAAAATCTCAAGCGCTGCCGTTAAGGACGGGCCCAGATCCTGCAAAAAGAGGATCAGATCATCAGCATATAATGCCAATTTCTCTACCACCTGATCCACAACGATACCCTTCACCTGCTCCGACTGTCTCAACCACTCTGCCAGAGGTTCCATCACCAGGGCAAATAACGCTGGAGATAATGGGCAGCCCTGTCTCGTTCCCCTCTTTACTGAAAATGAGGGTGAGAGCCTACTATTCAACTTAATACATGCCACGGGGGCTAGGTATAGTAAGTCTATCCAGCGTCTAAAATGGGGGCCAAAGCCGAAAGTTGTAAGTACATGCTTCATATAAGACCATTTGACCGTATCAAAGGCCTTTTCTATGTCAAGGGCCACTACCATTCTGGAGGCCTCCGCATCTGACTGAATCTGGATATGGGTGAGCACCCGATGTAAATTTACATCCGTGGACTTTCCTGGCATAAATTTAGAAGAGAAATAGGTCTGTATGAGGAGCAGAGCATCGGGTCTTTGTCTGGTTTAAGTAATAAAATAATGTGGGCTTGGTACATGCTATCAGGGAGTCTGCCACTCTCTAAACTATGGGAGAATTCCTTAGCTAATTTTGGTGCCAATGTAGCAGCGTGGGATTTGTACCAGTCCCCTGGAAGACCGTCTGGGCCTGGGGATTTGTTACTGGAGAGAGAGTAAATTGCATATTCTATTTCTTGACAAGAGATTGGTTTTTCCATGGCCTCTCTGTCCTCGACTGTAAGAGTCGGGAGTCCAAGATCATCTATGATGCGCCGGTCGTCATCCCGAAGGGACGGCTGCGGATCATGATAAAGCTGAGCATAGTATTCTTGAAATTCCATAAGAATGTCCCCAGGGTCGCTAACTATGGTGGACCTGGAGGACCGAATCCCAGAGATTGTGGTCTGTGGGGGGGGCTCCGCCACCAGGTTGGCCAGGAGTTTGCCATTTTTGTCCCCTAACTCAAATATTTTTGCTAAGTGCTTACTGGAATCCGATCTTACAAGGGAAACATAGTGGAGCTTCAAATTCCTCTGAACTTGGGCCAGGGTAAGATAATTTTCAGAGGAGGGATCCAGCTCAAATTTATTTTTTGCATCCACCTCTGCCCGTTCCAAAAGCGACGTCTGTGACGTATATTCAGCCCTAGCATCTTTTATTGCCGAAACGTATTCACCCCTAGCGTGAGCTTTGCCCGCCTCCCAGACCACATCAGGAGAAGCTGTGTTGTCATTCAGAGTCCAATACTCTGTGATTCTGGGTGTAACCAATTCCTGTACCTTGGAGTCCGACAACCATTTGGAAGCCAGCCTCCAACACCCCGGGTCCCGAGCCAACCCCACCTCCAGACAAAGCTCTAGGGGTGAGTGGTCCGAAAGACCTGAGGGTAAGTAGGAGAACGACCGCAAGCGGGACAAAACTGAATCAGTGCCAAACATTAAATCAATACGGGAACCAGATTTATGTACAGCTGACAAATATGAGTATGTCCTGTCCTCCGGATGTTTCCACCTCCAACACTCCCTAAGGTACAAAGTGTCTGCCCATGATATAAAATCCTGAGAGACTGTTCTGTGTGGGTTAGATGTATCTTTATCAGGATCTAGGATTGTATTAAAGTCCCCTCCCACGATAGTATGGTGAGCCTGTAGAGGAGCTAATTTAGCAGCTATTGTATAGAGAATGTTGTGGTCAAATGGAGGAGGGACATACACATTCACAATTGCCCATTTCTGCTCAAACATTCCCAAAAGCAATATGATAAACCTTCCACCCGGATCAGTAACCACCTGTTCAATCGTACAATGGAGGGACTTATTTATCAAGATGGATACTCCCCTAGCATAGGAGGAGTATGTGGCATGGAACCCCTGCCTAACCCAGGCCCGTCTTAGGGCCAGGATTTTGTTACCAGTCAAATGAGTCTCTTGAAGAAGCAGGATGTGTGGTTTGTGGTTTTGTACAAATTTAAAAAGCAAGGAGCGCTTAAATTTGTCCTTAAGGCCCCTGATATTCCAAGAGAGAATCTTTAGGTTCGTAGCCATAGTTATGGTAATAGTTATCTTTTATGGCCCTCTCCCTTTCCTCAGAGTACATTAGGCCGGATCCGTGCACCCCCCGAGAGGGGGCCCACCCGGGCCATGGTGTAGCAGAATGACAGCAAAATCTGAGCAAATAAAACAAAACTTGAAACTGTTTGATAAAGTCCCTACTGCTTGGTCTAACCCCAACTGTAACCAAAGCAGTTTTACATCACGAAACATCAACCATGGTGCTCCTATGGAGGCTGGTGCAGTGGTGTTCTACGTAGGGACTTGCCTCCCGAACATGAGAGGGGGGGATAGTACAAGAAGGGGAATAAACCAAGGCCAGAAAAGTCTCTGGTAACCGGGAGATATGGGCTCTCTCTTCTTGGGCTTGCTCCTGAGGAGAGCCAGGACCATATGTTATAAGGACGTAGAGACCAGGAAAAAAGTACAGGTAGCACGACAATGCACATTCCCTATTATCATGGGTAAAGTAGATACCTGGACATTCAGGGAGCTGTTGACAGGAGTAAGTCTAATAGGTAGATAGGAGAGTTAGGAGCACCTCCGAGGAGCACATACTGCAGGACGGTCAAAACATCTGCAAACATGGAAGAGTGCCCCAGCAATAGGCAAACACAGGTAAGGTCGGCTACTGCGTGAGCAGCCAGGCATCTGCTTCATCTGGGGTGTCAAAAAACCGGACCAGGCCACCATTCTGAACCCGCAGGCGGCTGGGGTACAACATGGAGTATTTGAAGCCTCTTTCTCTGAGCCGACGACAGATGTCGTTGAAGGACTTGTGCTTCTTCTGGAGGTCTGCAGAGAAATCAGGGTAGAGGTGCACCTCCGTGTGGTCATATGGAAGGGTAGGATGTTTCCGGGCCTCGCTAAGAATCTTATCCCGGTCGCGAAAGTTAAGAAATTTCACCGGGAAGGGTCTGGGGTTCGCTCCGGGTATCTTGCGATTTGGCGGGACCCTATGGGCCCTCTCCACCACGTATGTGGGAGACACATTCTGCAGGTTTAGTAGTGATTTGAAGAAGGCCTCAGCAAATTCAGCAGGGTGGTCTCCCTCAGCTCCCTCCGGGAGGCCCAACACCCTGACATTATTCCTTCGCAGCCTGTTCTCTGCATCATCTGACTTGGCTATTAGCTGCTGTACTGTGTGTTGTAGTTCAGCCAGGGAATTAGAGTGCTGGGCCGTGAGATCTTCTGCTGCAGAAACTCTATCCTCTGCCTCCGCCATGCGGCCCCTGATCTTATCCAGGTCTGCTCTTATAAATGTGACCTCCGTAGCTAGGTGATCAATCGACGCCATAACTGAGGTTTTACTGTTTTCAATGGCAGCTAATATGGCAACGGTATCTCCTGCAGGGACCATGGGGGCCTGTAGCTGCTGGGGAGAGGAGACATGTTAGCCCTGAGCAGGAGTTCCCTCACCTGCTCCAAGATGGCGTCCGGACACGAGGTGACGGAGGAGACCGACTTGCGAGCCACTGGTGTGGCGGAGGACCGGCTTCTAGATGGCATCCCTGTAGCAGATGCAGTGTGTCTTGCGGCATCCCCGCAGGGTATCAGAAAGGGTTCCCCCGTGAATTCAGCAGGATTATCAGCCAGGATAGAGGAAGCAGTCCCGGAGCTCCTCACAAGCACGTCCGCTCGGCTCTACATACGGCCCTTGGGTATAGTTTTTAACTGTATTTACAAAAGTTTGATACAGTGGAGTTGATTTACTAAAGGCAAATAGACTGTGCACTTTGCAACTGCACTAATTTTTCCAAAAAGCCTAGGTAATGTGGTGAAGCTCTGCTGATTTCCATAATCTAATCACGAGCAAGCAAAATTGCTGTGTATTTGATTTTTCTTGCACCTGATCAGGTATTCTTTATAAATTGAAGCTTTACCACATTCACTAAGCTCTAGGGGAAATTAGTGCAAAGTGTACTGTATGTATATATACTGTATATATATATATCGTATATACTCGTGTATAAGTCGACCCGTGTATAAGCCGACCCCATACTTTTGCCTAAAAAATATGGGAAAACATATTGACCCGCGTATAAGCCTAGGGTGGGAAATGCAGGAAATGAACCGACCAAAATCACAAAGGAGGTGAAGGGATGAGATCAGGAGCTTCAGACCGTCAGTGCTGAGTGAATGACTCACGATTGGGCGGACCGATCCACGGTCATATGTGCTGGGAATCGTTCAGGCTCCAGTCGTCGATTCGTCAGTTCCCGTGTCTTCAAGGATGTGGCAGTCCAGTATAGGCAGCGGCACTTGAAGCATCAACAAGGGGAAGTCGCTCCTCCACTGCAGCGCTGCGGGACCCCCTAAGGGTCGTGTGTAGATCCCCGCAGCGTGAACAACACATCCACCCTCTCGGTCAGGGAGAGAACCATGCAAGGGAGGGGGGGCAGAACCGACGCATTTCATCCGCTACTGCGTGGATTTCATCAGGGTAATGGTCATACTGGTCTGGGGGTTATCTATATAGATTTTACCCGATAGTTCATCAATCACACCAGTTGGCCACTCTCCGCCCAAATCGTTGTCAGCAAGGCAGTTAACCCTGTGTGTGGCGCATCAATAAAACAACTTACCCTCGGTTACACACATGTGTTATCTTTCTAGATATATAATAATATAAATACCATTATTTCACCAAGGGTGCAATCTACAATTGACTGGTTTGTAGTGGTAGGTCTTTGCTCAACTCTACACTGGAAGAATTCAGAATAACAATTGCTCCATATACATGAGGGGCACAGACAAAGATCATAAAGATTTTCATCACATTCCTTTAGCACTATGCTCGCATGTGGACCCAGTCCCAAAGTATAGATAAATGTATGTACAAACAATCCCACTGGTACACATTCACGTAAATGGTGTGATTAGTCCCATGTAGGATGGAAAAGAAATATGTGCTCCAAATATTATCTCATGTATATACAAATAATCCTACTGGTACACATACCCATAGATAGTAATTAGTCCCTTATAGGGTGGTCCTTACGGAAGGAGGAAATTATATACTCCAAATATTATCTCATGATAACAACACAGCATTCATTCCCAGGTGTAGATGATAGCTAGTGGGGGCAAGCACCTGGGGAGTACAGGTATTTCTTGTCATTAGGTACCAGTCAACGCAGGTGTTTGTAATTCAGAGGTCTGTGAAAGATGGATCCCAATGGGAGTATAGGTGGTTCTTATCCCTGAATAGTATCTGTCAAAGTTCTAACAGTTCATGATTCCAAAAACACCTGTAGATTTAATTCGGTGTTCAACCCTCCAGGGGCCAAACACCCCAGTTTATAGATCCATCTCTTTTCTCTTTGCAATAAGACCCTATCAAAGTCGCCTCTTCGATTAGATAACTGCAGGGCATAGAAGCCTTTTACTCTAAGGCCAAGGGGTTGTCCTTGGTGGTGGGTTCTAAAGTGTTGTGCCAACGGAGAGTCATCAGTAGGATTTTTTATTGATGATAGATGTTCACCGATGTGGGTCTTTAGAGCCCGTTTGGTTTTTCCCACATACATTTTATTACATGGGCAGGTAACGATGTACAGGACTCTCTCGGTTAAACAGTTAATGAACTGGTTAATTCTATAAATGTTCCAGCCCTGGCTATCACTGAATTTATCCGTTTTTTCCACATATCGGCAGATGTGAAACTTGCCACAAGGGAGCATACCTCTCAAAGGTGGTAGTTCAGTAAGCCAACTCTTATTTACTGGCCTAGTAAATTCAGTCTTAACAAGTTCATCTGACAGGTTCCTGGCTCTTTTGGCCGTTAACATTGGTTTAGGTCCAACAATGGCTCTAGTTCTTGGACATCTCGTCAGGATATGCCAATGTTTACTCAACACTCCCCTCACCTTCTCCCATTGGCTCCCGAGTGATGATCCGTACTGGGCCTAGATTGTTCATAGATTTTTGAATGTTATTCTGATTTTGTAATAAGTCCCTTCTTTTGGCCTGGGATGCTCTTTTCCTTGATCTCTTAAGGATAGAGTGTGGATATTTCCATCTCCTGAATCTCTTGTAGAGTCCCATGGCTTCTTTTCTGTAATCCTGTTCCAGCTAGCAGTTTCGCCTTATCCTAAGGAACTGTCCGGTTGGAATGCCTCGAATGAGCGGTTTGGGATGATGACTGGTGGCCTCCAGAAGGGTATTTGCTGCTGTTGGTTTTCTGTGTGTATTGGTCACTAATTTACCACCTCCTGCTCTGATTTGTAAATCCAGGAACGCTATCTTATGGGTGTGCATGGTATAGGTCAACTTGATGTTTCTGGTGTTTTGAAGTTCGGAGACAAATTCCTCCAGGGATTCTACCGATCCCTTCCATGTCAGGAGTACATCATCGATGTACCTGAGCCAGAGTGACGCCCGACTCAGGTACATCGGCGAACGGAAGACCACTTCCTCCTCCCAAAGTCCCAAGTGGAGGCAGGCATAAGCTGGAGCCCACGGGGCTCCCATCGAGGTGCCCCGTATTTGCCTGTAGTGTACCCCTAGGAAACTGAAGCAATTGTGGTCCAGTGCGAATTGTATAAAGACTCCGCATCTATCCCCACTAGTAAGGCCCCCTCGGGTATCTCGATGTCTTGAATTTTCCCGAGTACATCACCCATGTCCTTCACAAAGGAAGTCAAGTGTTGGACCACGTCTTTCAGAAGAGAGTCAAGGTATTTACCGACTCGTTCAAGTGGGCCTTTGATCGCTGAAACGATGGGTCTACCCGGGGGGTCGACAATTGATTTATGTATCTTAGGTAATACATAAATCGTAGGTGTATTAAATTCCTTTACCGTTAAGTAGTCAAACTCCTTTTTATCCAATAGATTCCCTTCTCTTGCAAGGTATAGCTTAAAATTTAGTTCCTTTACGATGCTTAAGAATGGATTTGTATGTAGCCTTTCATACGTCATGTTATCCCTTAATTGGCATAAAATCTCCTTCTCGTATTTTTCAGCTGAAATCAATAATACATTTCCACCCTTATCACTTTTCTTGATGACAATATTCGATGCATCCTTTAGTTCTTTTAGAGCCTTCCTCTCATCTGGATTTAGATTATCATGGGTCCCAAAGTTCTCCCATTCTATGAGGCGCAAATCCTCTTGTACAAGATCCAGGAAGACACCCAGCCACTTGTTTTTCCTAAAAGTTGGCATTTTCGTGGAGCGGATAGATAGATTAGCCCGTCTCCTCCAAGGGCTGGTATTGACTTGGTCCGCCATCGTCTCCTCATCACTGGTGTCCATGAGTGAGACCAATATGTTCCTAGCCTCTCTTTCTTTGTCTGAAAAGGGGGGTAGTTCGCCTCTGGTCTTCTGTGGATCGGAGTGGATAAACTTTAATATTAGCCAGGACACAGGGATATTAGCCAGGACACAGGGATATTAGCCAGGACACAGGGATTGTAGCCAGGACACAGGGATTGTAGCCAGGACACAGGGATTTTATCCAGGACACAGAGACTGTAGCCAGAACACAGGGATTTTAGCCAGGACACAGGGATATTAGCCAGGACAGAGGGATATTAGCCAGGACAAAGGGATTGTAGCCAGGACACAGGGATTTTATCCAGGACACAGAGACTGTAGCCAGGACACAGGGATTTTATCCAGGACACAGGGACAGGGAGCCAGAACACAGGGATTGTAGCCAGGACACAGGGACTTTATCCAGGACACAGAGACTGTAGCCAGAACACATAAGGGATGAGTAAGGTAGTTTCACATTAAACAGAGCTGTGCTGCTTCTAAGAGCCGTTCTGTGCTTGTAACTGTGACTAAACACATTGGAATGTAGAGAATGCTGAGAGAGAACTGAAGCTCTTCACTGAGATCAGGAGGTGGGCGGGACTGAACAGCTAACATCAGCGTGTCCCGCCCACCTCCCGACATCAAGCTGAAAATCTAACACCTCTCTCAGCATTCTCTACATTCCAATGTGTTTAGTCACAGTTACAAGCACAGAACGGCTCTTAGAAGCAGCACGGCTCGGTTTAATGTGAAACTACTGATCACCCACAGACACTGACTCGGGTATAAGCCGAGGGGGGTCTTTTTCAGCACAAAATGTGCTGAAAATCTCGGCTTATACCCGAGTATATACGGTATATATATAGTATGTGTACTGTATTGTGCACATACTATATACTTTATATATATAGTATGTGTACAGTATTGTGCAAAAGTTTTAGGCAGGTGTGAAAAAATGTTGTAAATTAAAAATGCTTTCAGACATAAAAGCGTTAATAATTAATTTTTTATCAATAAAATAGATATCAAAAAATTATATCAAATTATCAAAAAATGAAAAGCAAATGAACAGAAGAGAAATCCAAATCAAAACAACGTCAATTCTTCAAGGTACACTTGCACACAGTTTTTGAAAGAACTCAGCAGGTAGGTTGCTGCAAACATCTTGGGGAACTAACCACAGATCTTCTGTGGATGTAGACTGTCTCAAATCCTTCTCTCTCTTCATGTAATATCAGACAAATGCAATGATGTTGAGATCAGGGCCATGGGAGCTAAACCATCACTTCCAGTACTCCTTGTTCTTTTTAAAACTGAATATAGTTCTTAATGACATTGGCTGCATATTTGGGGTCATTGTCCTGCTACAGAATAAATGTGGGGCCAATCACACACCTCCTTGATGGCATAGCATGATGGATAAGTATCTGCCTGTATTTATATAAAAGTATGTAAGCATAGCAAATTGCAGCTACATTACTGTAATAGCATCCTCTTTAAAAGTATACCTATCATGAGAAAAGTATGTAGGATTCCAATTCTGAGATCTCCTTCTGAAAATGTTTGTTGTCCACTTATTTACTTGTGCTTTGTCTTCAATGATTTCTGAAACATCGATCCAGAGCAAAACTAGACAAGGAGCACCCTCCTAATTAGGTGGTAGTATGTTAGGTAAATTAAGTTATTTTTGGTGTAATCATAATCAGTGAAGTGGGTGTTGACTGTTTTGGTCTGATTTGGGTCTCACAGGATGCAGGTTTGATTTTATTCTCCCTGCGTTCTGGAAGGCTCCAGAAATTGGAGTGGAGCAAGTCAAATGAGCAGTCTATTTATTGGGCCTCAGTCAGTCCCTGGGAAGGTGTGCCCAGTAAGTGGCTGAAGAGCACATAAATAGCCTGGAGCAGGGGTATCTTGTTTGGGGGGGCTAGTTTTCTGAGAATCCTTGGAGCTCATCAAGGAATTTCTCAGTGGAGCTCACAGGTGAATGTCTGGCTGATATTGGAAGAAGGCAACCAAATATTCAAGGATGTTTTGTGTACAGACCTGACCCTAAATTCTAGTGATTGTTTTGCTGCTCTCCCTAGTGCATGAATGCCAATGATTGCCTGAATTGAGACAAAGCTTACAACGTTTAAATGTTTCTTCTTCCCTGGGATTCTACTAGGACTATGCTAAGGAGTGTCGATAGAGAGCAGAGTGTCCTCTTCTAATTGTACAGTACTGCTTGAGTATCCCACAGATATCTCCACCTGATTCAAGTTTTATCTTCAATAAAACATAAAAAGACAGCCCCCTTGACTGATCAATGAGCTAGAGTGAGTGACGGTTGCTGTGTGCCTGGCTTCCTCTACACTAATTTGTGAAAAAAACTGTGACAATTAGTGGCCCTTTTGAGGTGAGTGCTACAGACATAAGGCATTCAAACACTTTTCTGACACTTGCGCTGTATGCTTGCTTTGATTCAAAAATGTTTACTGCACTGTTCTCAGTAAGTTGCACATATTGGACAGAGAGGACAACGGTTTCCCAAGAGGTGTGAAAGAAACCATGTCATACTGTAAAAGCCATCCATAAACTTGGGTTGGGACCTTCAACACCATATGTTGGTCACATATAATGGCATTTTAACCTGCTTGACGGCATTCCCGAGTGTGGCTCGGGGTATGTTTTCACTGTAAACAGCGGTAACCCCGAGCCACACTCGGGATTGCATCGCAGGATCCAGGGGACAAGGTAAGTAACCCAGCCTTGGATGCAGCGATGCACCCCCGCGGTGTCTGCGGGCTGTGTCCTCTGCCAGATGCCTGTGTGATGCCGGGCTCCGTTCCCTGCGAGCGCCGCGTTGCACGGGGGTGGAGCCGGGCGGGAAGTTCAAAAAGTGAAACACACAGCAAACATACAGTACACTGTAATCTGCTTTGCCCAGTGCCCTGCATGCACTTTTATATTATATATGTCATTCTTTCTCCTTGGAAACTTGAGAATGTCCATGGCAGAAAAAAGTGTCCCTTTACGTCAAAAGCGGTTTTTGATCAGCTAGAAAACACCAATAGTAAATAAGAATCATTTGCAGAATTGAGTGATGCTGATTTTTTAAGGAAATTTATCATCAGACACTGAAATTTCAGTGTTTGGGACTAGATTACATTATTGAATACATTTTATTATTATTATATTATTATTTTTGATTTTGATTTTGATTTTTTTCAAATATATTATAATATATGATTTCATCATTTCAAACTTTATCATACCCGGAATGTCTACTAGACTCTTGTCTTAAGTGAGTTATTCCGAAGAATTATAGACCTACAATATAAAACGCCAAATTTCTATGCTAAAAAATATACCGCTTTGAGACACAAAAATCTGATATAATAATACCGCCAGGGAGGTTAACATCATTAAACTGGTGATTTGACAACAATTCAAATTCAGCCATGTAACTCTAACAATTATCTCCTGTCTATAGTTCAAGGCACAATGGTATAGGATCATGTTATTAGAACAAGGTGGTTTTCACATACTTTCACATCTCCCATTCTGTTCTTGGACAATCAACATCTACCAAAAATAAAAAGAGACTCCCATTGGTCAGTGCTGGCACGTGACCATTCTGAGAAATGATCACAAGCCATTGCCTGCATTATGCTGCTACACAGCCTTCGGGGTTGTGTACAGAATTTAATCTTTATTTTTTAGGTATAAAGGTGAAATCGCACATTCCATTTTGATTGGTAAGTTATGTACCCATATTGCTATAAATTCTGGGGTATGTTCCTTACACTCAGAACTAAAGAATCAGCTTGGATAGGTAGCAAAATAATATGCATGTAACTAACTACTACTTGCTAAATAGGTTTTTTATTGGGGGATCATCATTTACAATCTTCTGTGCAGTGTACTGTATGTGTAACAAACAAAAGCACCTTACCCTGAGTGTACAGTAGTGCATGGAATAGATAACACATATTTTGCATGATGGAAGAAAAGGTAGGTGAACTTTTTGGTCCTCGGACATGCATCAAGGGCTCATGGTGCGAGTACTGACACACTAAAAATGTTAATCTCATTGGTCTGGTTGCCCTGATGGCTTCAATATTTTCTGTGGCACCATTCTGAAATAAGTATGCAAATCAGTTCTAACTTCATTCTGACTTTTTACTGGACATGCTTTTTCCATATACATAATCCAAAATAATGAAGCCAAAGACACAGCCGGGCCATCAATATTCTCAGAATGTGGTTGGTCTCTGCAGTTAAAGGTTTCCTTTAAGAACTCAGACATTGCAGCCTGGATAAAATTACCATGCTAACAAAAAGATAACCACACAACATTAGCACAATGTGAAGCAGTTTATTAATCTTAATTTTAATTTAATTTTAAAAACACCCTCCACAACTACAATGGAAACAAGTACAAAGAGCTTGCCATATACAGCATCTGGGCAAGATTTTTTTTGTAAAGGTTTACTTACATTTTTTAAAAACAGGTATGTCAGTCAGAAGAGTATTATTAATGGACACATGGAAATGGCACTTAAAGGGTTTACAACTAGGCCATCATTCTACCTGCTGCTGTTTGCAGAAATTGGACTGGAGATATCAGTCATTCAGTCTGAATATACAGCTTAGCAGGCTTCCAGGTCACCCGCAGCTCTGATTGTATGCCGAGATGAATGGCATTCTGGCTGGCAAGTACATTCACAGATACTCACGGTATCTCCAAACCTGCGAAAGCAGAGCTTGGCTGTGTAACATCTCCACCAGCGCGAGAGCCGAAATAAATAAGCCTCAAACAAGATTCCTGATGCAGTATGTCATGCTGCTCCAAGTAATATGTCTGTTGAAAAAGAGAAAAATAAGCCCAGCTTTTCATCTTTTGCAGGGGCTCAAGCAGCTCCACAGATGCTAAAATGAAATCCATCTAAGCTCAGCTGGTAGGCCAGCCCGTGCTAAGCTGGCTGTATATCTATGTAGGAATGAATTATGCCTGCTAGAGACTCATTTCTTCTCCAATGAAGACATAAAACAATAACCTCTTCATTAAAGGACACCATTAAAGAATATATTACCTAATGCAGGTTTTATCTCAAACCTCTGCGAATTCTCAGATATAAATTCATATGTGGTATGTTCAACAATAGGTATCAAACAGAGGTTAATATTCAGTCATAAAAGCACTGCTAGTCATTTAGACATAAAGGTTCAATCTTTAGTAAAAATCATATATTGGTCCATAGTTCCAAGGAGAAGACTGCTTTTATGTACATTTGACAAAAAATTGTTATCTCAACCCCTCGTGACAAGGGGATTTTTTGACAGTAAGAAGCACATTTTAGAGTGCACCTTGCACTGGAAGGTCTGCTTGTTACATAATGCCACTCCACCATCTCAAATTGCATAAATGGATTCTGGGGAAATTTTAGAAAATATACCTACTTTACTGCTGGCTTCTGCATTGGAGAGGGTGATGTCATGATGCTTCAGTCAAAAACGTGGGAATTGTGAACATCCCACCAGCATGGTACATTGGTGTTTTCCCATTAATGTGAGATACTCAGAAGTCCCAGGATCTTGCAAGAAGGAGCATGACATCACCTTCGTCTAGGTGCTGTGGGCAAAAACCAAGGGTAAGGTAAGTATAGTTTCAAACTTTTTCCCACAGGTGTTTTGTTTTTGAAGTTTTTTAACTGTATATGTTTACTGAATATTTAAACGTATGTAAATGCGTAACAATGTTTCAGGGAGAGGTACCATACAGTGACATGAGATGACATGACATAGACATACAACAAAATTTGGAATATCAAGATAGCGGTGCTTTTTTTTGCCCTCAATCTGGGTCTAATGGTTAAAAAAGTGGAGGCAGTGGAAAAATTGTATACCCCTGTACGGCGTGATTTGTAGCGAAAAGTAATAAAAGAATCTCTAATCAAAGAGGAGAAACAGAACAGAACAAAAGGCTGTATGCAGTAAAAGTATCTAATACCTGAATACAAGAATGTGTCTATATTTCCTGAGATGCTATAGAGCAATTTGTTTATCAGTTTGTTTGACCTACAATCGTGAGAGTGAAAAGGAGGATCAGATTAGGTAACTGTAATTAGGAAATGTAAGTGTCATGGTCTAAGTAAGGGCGATGCATCTGTGATCCTGCAGCCAAGGGCCCCACTGTTGGCAGAAGGCATTCAATCTTAGATGTCCTCTGGAAAATAGATGTTCCTATAGGACATGGTTGTTAACTATCCAGGTAACTAATGTGGGAAAGGGCATTTTCATATCATTCCGCAATCTTGCTACTGTGAGTCTTACTGCAATAAAAGTATGGGTTACAAAAGTATGAAACTGACACTTAAATTCCCACCCCTAATAAAGCCATTTGAGGGTCTGGAGCACAGGAAATATGGGTAACAGAGAAAAGAAATTTAAAGACAGAATTCCAAAAGTAGACTAAATGAGACCACATTGTCTCCAACAGAGTGGAGGATGATTTGGAAAGATTGCTGTCAAGCTGTATAGAGTGTAGTACCATTTGTGGAGTATGTTTTGCGTGGATAGACATTTTGAGGCATTGAGAGATTTCCCGGTTATGACATTCCATTGCTCGATGGATATGGTAAAATTAAGTTCTTTTTCAGTGAATTCCATAACGGGTAGCTTGCTTTGCTGCAATTGTTTATGTAGTAATGCATAAAAGGCTGAACGTTGGTAGCTTTGAGCCATAGGACTATCAAAGAATTTAAGGAAGTCGAAGATTGGAGAGTCATCACTCCATTGCACCGAAGCAAGTATGTGCATGATGCAAAGGTATTTGTAAAAATCTTTGGAACTTTTAAGTAATAAGTGTGGCAAACATTTTGAAAAGATTCCAAGTGGGAAAAGTGGCCTGCAATATGTTTTTTGCAGCAAATATATAGCTTTTAAAAGTCGTAAAGAGGAACTCCTCCGCTGTTGTGCAGAATTTTCAGAAACTTATTACCAGATACTCATCTGCCCAACAAACCTAGCATTGTCCTGCTTTGATCTGCTGACTAGGGGCCAAAGCCCGGGTTCCATGTCACCATCTTGTTCCGGTCATCAGAAGCTTGACCTTCTTCTGGGTTTAGGCCTCTGATGACAAGTTCACTGTGAGATCTTGCTCTTGCAGTCTCCTGGGATATGAAGTGGTGATCTAAGGAGGCTGTGAAAGGATGGACACATTATTCCTATCTGAGCAAAAATGGCAACAGGAAGTGTGGCCATGAGAAAAAAAAACCAGACCATTAAAAAAGCATTGAGGTACATTTAGGAGAGGAGAGTTAGTCTGGGGAGCTCTGGAGGGTGAAGGTCTGCTTTAATGCAAAAATTGGAGATGGGGGGGGGGGGGCACTATGTAATAAGAAAAGCTTACCTTTTATTGCAAGGTCCGCTTTAATGACCCACATTATCTGTGTGATTGGTTTGTTAAAATGTTACAGAATACTTGTTACACCACACAAGTTAAACAGTTCTGCAAAAATATAACTTGGAAACAATGCATTCTGCACAAACATAACTAAAAAAAAAGATCTTATCAAATATCTTATCTACATATTTATTTGTCCCTCCCTGTTACATGGCAAATATTTGTAAACTTTTCTGCAAGATAGAATATCAAAAACAAATGCTTTAAGCATTGCACATTTTTAATTACTGTTTATCCAAAGGTGGTGTTTACCAAAAACTTCCTGACACAAACCAACAGTTTGCACAGTGCTTTACAAAATAAGGGGACAAAACAAATCAATACAATAGGGTTCAGTGGGCTCTGCTCTTGGGACCTTAGAAACGAATACATGCTCACAATGTTAAATCCTCAGAAAAAAAAAAGTTGGATGGCGCTAGATATTTTGGAATTTAGAGAAAGTTTGATGTACACTGTACCTCCAGCCTCCAGCTTAATAATCTTCCTGGGAGATTAGATAGCTTACATAAAGTAGGGAGGATGAGAAAAGGAGGAGAAAGAGAGGGAGTAGGTACCCTTTGGACACTAACAAATCAGTTCTTCTCTTTTGAATCACAACACCAATCTAGGAATGAAGATTCACTGACTATGGTACCATTGCATTGCCATTAACATGTTAACATTCTGTTAACAGGTATAAAAATTCTCAGTGAATCTCACGTTGCTCAGTTAAAAGTATTTCTTCAGCATTTCTCCTGATATATGTGTGTAGAATTCATATTGCTCTACTGGATTAGCATATCTATGTGTTCTTTATATCAAACACATACCACTTCATGTTGTGAATCCAGCAGTGGTCTGATAGGTGTATTTACATTTAAATTTCCCTTTTCTTTCTTTCTTTTTTTTCAGTGCCTAAAATAAATTGATAAAATAGTGCAATAACACAACACTGATGGCTGATTGCTGTGCTTGCAGAGAGTTTGCAATTCAATTTGTTAGAAAGAATCGAAACACCGGAGCCAACATATTTGGAGGAATTAATCCATCATTCAAATGTCAACTATATCTACATCTTGGCATGAAGCTTAGTTTCTGCAAATAGATAAGAAAATCATTAAGCTACTTGAGTTATCCTCCCACATGAAGCTATATGTAAAGAGATAGTACTATTTTTAGTCTGGCTGAGTATAATTATATCACATATGCATCTTCCTCATGCAGTTTGTTTATTCCATTCCATGTCTTAACCAGTTCAGACGGAGGGAGAGAGAAGCAGCATAATCAGCTAATCACTTGTGCTGTTCACTGTACTAACAAGGGACATTCCAAAAAGGAGTAGAGAACTCTGTTGACATTTGCAGTTGGGGGGCATTAAAATAGGCAATTGAGAAGTGTTTTTTGCCCACCCATCCTCTAACAGCCCCCTTGAACCTAAAAAGCAGCCATACGGGTGTATATACATGCCATAGCCAAGGTACTTTGCATGAAGGTGCAGCAAAAATGTTCCCCCGTCGCATTTGGCGGGCAGTAACATCCACTGAATGCAACATATTGATGGGAATGGGGTCACGTCGCAACCACATGGTAGCTGTGCAGTGGTGTGGGCTTTTAGGGGTTAAAACAGACAGTGAAATTAGGACATAACACCTCTTTACCAAATCTCAAAGGCCCTCTGCAAAGCTAAAGGATAAATGTTAGTTAAAGAGTAACTCCACTTTTGTTGAGCAAACAACTAAGACCTCTGGGTGATCTAAGTACATTGCAAAGATTTTAACAAACTTAGTTGCAAATTGCTACCTGTTTCAGCATTGAAGAAATGTCTGCAGAGTGAATCTCAATGGAAATTGCTTTTTCATTTTTAATTACCTTATGAAATGGCATTGTTCTAAAGAGGAACTTTGCAGTGGCAGCATCACTTTAGGAGTGATTAACCCTTTGGGAGTATCTCACCAAAAGGGACATTTTTGTTGCAGAGGATGCCTAAAATCTGACATATACTGTATCTTAATGCAGAATTCTGGGGAAATCAGTGACCCAAATCAATTATAATGCTACAAATTAAATAGATACAAAAAGATACTTTTAATAACATTCAATTACAATATGGCTTGTGTAGCAATTGTATATTCTATATTTTTTGCTATTCTTTTTTTGCACAAAAGTGGAGTTACACTTTCACACTGCAGCAGAGAAAAATCAGGTCTCCTGCTCTGCCACCCATACTGCACCGTGTTAATCTCAGAACTGAATGCACAGGAATATAAATCTTTGGCATGTAAAACATTGCTCATATATGCATTTAATATGTATTTTAGTGGTTTTCCTGGAGTTCAGCTTTAACCACATCCTGCACAATGACAGTTGGGCGGTGGCTTTAGGATCCTGACTGGACGTCATATGACATCCTGTCAGAAAGCGCCGCACAGCAGCGTGATCTGTCACTGACACAGCCGATGACTGATCAGAGTACCGACTTGCTGTGATACCATGTACTATGTACAATTGTATTGCTAGCTGTGACTGGTCAATTGAATCACATGGTTCAGACAGGGCCAATCACAGCCCATCTGTACCATGTGGTTAGCTTTGATCAATCACAGCTAGTCACAACTAGCCACAACTAAACAAACTGAATGAGTCAGTTTTATTCAGTAAAATGCTTGCTTATAGCAATGTAATTCACTGCTATAAGCAAATATAATGTGTAAAAAAACCCTGATCACTTCTCCAGAGTAGTACAATGTTACTATGGGAACATTATGTTGCTCTGGCCACAGTGTGTTAAAACAAAATTATAAAAAAAAAAAGAAAAACATGTAAGAAAAAAATTTAAAAAGATGATAGCATTTTTTTTTCTGTACTGTCACCAATTAGTGTCCCTGATCACCGCCAGTTATATGATGGCATGGTACTGCACTGGTAAAACATGTATGTATGTAAACAAAAAAAAAATGTGAACATTTTTTTTTAATTTCTTTATTTTTCAAGAGAAAATTGAGTACTGTCCTTGATACTTTTTTTTATTTGCATTAACATAAACTTTTTCAGGACAAGCTTTCAGGGTATCTCCCCTTCTTCAAGGTCCAAGCAGTACTGAATAAAAACAGTTTTATCCAAATGTTAAAAAAAGAGAAGAAAAAACTCTGAGGGAAAGGAGAAAGAGGAAAAACAAACAAATACAAATCAATGTATAAGGCCATGGTAATGAAACTAGCTGCAGAGATAGTGAGATAAGACAGGCAAAGTTATAGACTGGGGAGGGGAGGAGGGTGACAGTCACAGAGGGGGTCGTAAAACTTTAGAATAATGAGTGAGAAAATCTATAACCAAGTTTAAGCCGTTATTTTTTGTGTCAAAAAGAAGAATCCTTCTTAGTTCAAACGTTTTCCTTTCCTGCGTGGTTCTGAAATGCCCTTTAAGAACTAAAACATTGAGGTTTTCAATAGTGTGGTCCGGTTGTGAAAAATGATGTCCCACCAGAGTGCAGAAATCATCTTCTTTATGATTCTTGATGGAATGTCTGTGTAAATTCATCCTTGTTTGCTATTTCTGTCCTGTTTCCCAAACATAAGATCCTTTGTTGCCCATATTGCATTGAATGAGGTATAGCACATTACTGGAGGTACAGCTGTATGATCCCATGATATTCAAAGTCCCATTTGTGTGTGTGACACTTTTGGATAGATTTTCGGGGAGATACCCCGAAAGCTTGTCCTGAAAAATTTTATGTTCGTGTAAATAAAAAAAGTATCACGGACAGTACTCAATTTTCTCTATCACAATTGCACTAATATGGCTACAATCACCTCAAGCTTTATTTTTCAAAAAATTATGACAAAAGATGCCTCTTACTAAATATCTTGGACTGTCTACTTTCCAAAAAAAGGGTAGTTTGGGGAGCATTTGTACTGTCCTGGCATTTTTGGGCCTCAAGAAATGAGATTGGCTGTCAGTACATCAGGATTGATCAATTTTTAAGTATATCGAATAGTTTATGGACTCTATAACTTTCCTACAGACTAAATAATGTACACTGATTTGGGTTATTTTAACCAAAGAAATGTAGCAGAATAGATTTTGGGCTAAATTTATGAAGAACAATTATTTATTTGCAAACTTTTATAACCTTTATAACGTTTTTTATCTATTTAGCAAAAAATAAAAAACCCAGTGGTGATTAACTTCTTCCCGCCCGCGCCATAGCCGAATGACGGCTACAGCGCGGCTCTAAAATGCCGGGAGGACGTCAATAGACGTCCTCCCATTTGGCTTGTGCTGGGCGCGCTCCCGCGGGCGCGAGCGGCACGTGCACACGCCGCTCGCTCCCGCGGGAGCGTGCCCGTGGGTCGGGCGGACCCGATGTCCGCCGGAGACCCGCGATCTCCTTTCAGAGAGGAGGAACGGGGAACCGCCGAAGTAAACACGGCGGTTCCCCGTTCTGAGAATGGGACATGACAGATCAACTGATCCCTGTCACTGGGATCAGTTAGATCTGTTATGTCCCGACCAGCCCATCCCCCCCACAGTTAGAACACACCCAGGGAACATTTGTTAACCCCTTCACTGCCCCCTGCTGGTTAACCCCTTCACTGCCAATGACATTTACACAGTAATCAGTGGACATTTAAATTTCTGATCGCTGTATAAATGTCATTGGTCCCAAAAATGTGTCAAAAACGTCCGACATGTCCGCCCCGATATCGCAGTCCCGATAAAAATCGCAGATCGCCGCCATTACCAGTAAAAAAAAATAAATAAATAAAAACGCTATAAATCAATGTCCATAGTTTGTAGGCGCTATAACTTTTGCGCAACCCAATCAATAAACGCCGATTGCGATTTTTTTTACCAAAAATATGTAGAAGAATATAAATCGGTCAAAACTGATGAATAAATTTGTTTTTTTATTTTTTATTTTTGGATATTTATTATAGCAAAAAGAAAAAAATATTGTTTTTTTTTCAAAATTGTCGCTCTTTTTTTGTTTATAGCGGCAATCAGAAATGACGCAGAGGGGATCAAATACCACCAAAAGAAAGCTCTATTTGTGGGGAAAAAAGGACGTAAATTTTGTTTGGGTGCAACTTCGCATGACCGCGCAATTGTCATTCAAAGAGCGACAGCACTGAAAACTGAAAATTGGTTCGGGCAGGAGGGGGGTTTAAGTGCCCAGTAAGGAAGTGGTTAAAATAACACCAAAGGAAAGCTCTATTTGTATGAACAAAATGATAAAAACTATGTTTGGGTACAGTGTTGTATGGGCACGCAATTGTCATTCAAAGTGTGACAGCACTGAAAGCTGATAATTGTCCTGGGCAGGAAGGGGGTAAAAGTGCCCAGTATTGAGGTGGTTAAGCAAACACTCCAGTCAAACTAAAGTACAATCTTTTTGTGGATATTCTCACTCTGTGGACATAGTCTACCCCAAGAACTGGCTGTACCATCTATGCTACCATTGCGCTATGCGCAACTGGGTGCCCTATTTGCTAAATTCAAAATGCTCCCTATTATCTGAATCATTTTTGAATAAAGCCAGGGAAAAAAAAACAGGCCATGTTTATCCTGGTTTAAAGCACTGCCCTCTGTTGTTCTCATAAAGGGAGTATTCACTGCATCTGTAAGGAACATTGTATGCATATTGCAGAGTTTACACATATGCAACTGGTCCAGGCATCACATAGGTTGAAGGTAGAAATCTTCATGATGATATTTTGGTTTGAATTATAGGTATCAGTATCAGAGTTTCAATTTGTTTGCCCTGAAAATGCATGAAGAATACAAGACCTGGTAAAATATATACTGATTAGTATATCAAAAAGTATTGCACACTTTACATATACTATATAGTTTTTCTTTGTAAAATACATGTTTGTATGGCCCACCATAAGGGGTATTGTTTGCATATTGAACAGTTTACCCATATCCAACTGGAAGGGGCATCAAATCATAGGTTAAAAGCAGAGACCTTCATGATAACAATTAGGTTTGAATGCTACATATCAGTGTCAGAGTCTTGATATGTTTGTCCCTGAACAGGCATGAAGCTTGAAAGAAGCAGGGACATCTGTAAACTTTGAAGGCTTTATACTTTAACCACAAAAGAACAATTACTCAAAAACAGAGCTCAAGGTTTCTTTGCTGGCTATTGTTAACCAAAACATTTCCCCGCTCATTTACATCTTTTCTCTGGCAGAGGCAAGGATACATATGTATTTGGTGGGCAAATGCTATAAAGAATATGTGTCTCTTAAACACTTTTAAACATAAGAAGCTGCACTCTTGAAATTGCTTTCCTAGACTTCAGAAGAAACAGCATAATTTCCAGTTCTAGAAGAATACACTCAACTTCAAAAGACAGCTATTCTTAATGTTTATGCATAATGCAGAAATACAGCGGAGTGGATAATAGCAATGCATAGTTATTACTTCATCAAATAGTTGTTCAGCAGCCATTCTACCATATATGTAAATTTATAAAATCAGAATCAGAATGGGTAGTACTATTTGAAATGACAAAGTATTGCAGCAACATAGCTTCATTTGGGGGCCAAAGCTGTTTATAACTTTTGTAAACCACACTGTAATAAAACAAGTAGGGCACTGAACACAAATATATTACAATAGCATTTAATGGCCCTTATTAAAATAATGTATTGTGTTGTACAATGACATGCTAGATAACCATTTACTAGATTGATGCTTTTGAATTGTTAAAACAACTAGTGTTCACTAACATCGCATAAAATACCCTAACCACTAAATGAGAAGGACTATAACGGTACCAATATATAGTATAAAAATCAAAAAATGATTATACAGCATAAAATCCAGAAAACATGAAAAGTCACACATTACAAAATATAACAACAAATAAAAGACGACTTGGGGGGTCATTTATTATAGCACTGCGGCAAATTACCACAATTCACGGTAAATAGCGCTAAAATGGTATTCACAATAGAGCTGGCGGCAAATTACTCCCAAAATGGAATTCACTATTGCTCCCAGGTCACAGATAACGCCCAAATCCTTACTCTAGTTACTCTACTACCTGGAGTAGTGCAAATAGAAATAATGTTTAGAGCATGATCTGATCCCCTAAATTGTACTAAAATATGTGGTATATTGTTTAAAGATATCTACTTTTAAACTGTGTGAAAAAGTGATTTCTACACTGAAATATCTGTAAAAGTCTGAGTGAGAAGAGATAAATTCCACGCCTCTTTACATTTAGGTGCTCAGCACAGCTGAGCACAACTGAGCATGCTCAGACACAAAATAACTCAGTTTTTAACTCTCATGGAGTAATTCCTTGACTAGATAGTAAATATCAAAATGAGAGTTGTTTTACACAGCTTTTTTTTGGAGTGAAGATGAGAGTTATGTAGCCCAATGCAATTTTCAGCCATGCATTCTATGGTACAATTGTTATTTCCCCCAAATAAATTATTTTCATGTTGAGATGAAATGTAACTTTCTCTCAAAGAAATTGTCCTTGCAACAATGTTGCAATTTTGATCATCTATTTTGTTTTTAAGAATGCTAGAATAATATTTTCATGTTTTGGTAAAATATTATTTTCTCTGTCACTTTCATTTGTTGATATCTATCTCACAAAAATATTTCCCTAAAGTCACACAGGTGTCTTTACAAACCACAAACAATACCATTGATTATGGAAATTTAAAATTAGTCCAATTTTTTAATTTTTTATTCTTTCCAAATGATCCTAATTTGAGCCCAAAACATGTGATATGTGTAACAACATCAGAAATAACAATGTCATTAGCAAACATCTGAGGATAACATCCCTATTCTACAATTATGCAGCAAGAACCACCAAAAATCACAGAATAAATCAAGAATAATTCCTGACTAATGTAAGTCCTATATATTCCTAGAAATGCAGTATCTGTGTATTTCTGTGTAGAAGGACTTGACATGCAGTAGCCCCGTGGTTTACTTTCAATAAATTTTTATTGTTATAGAGGAAATGAAAGTTTGAACATCATCATAAAACGTTCATAAAAAGACACATTTAAGACAAAATATTTTTGACATAGAACATCGGGGGAGGTACAAATGTAGGGTATATTGGCAGCATTTTGATCACTGTCAAAGTCATATACAAATCCTGCCATCCCCTCCCGGAGGTCGGCGAGGAGAGATGGGGACCACCGCCACAGCACCCCAACTGGGTGCAATACTGTGCTGTAGCATAGGACCCCCCAGCCAAGGGCAGAGGGTCAGACGAAAGTAAAACTGCAATCAACCTTTACAGAACCCCTGGGTTAAGGGGAAGCCTCCCCAACACTTTTTTATCAGAATGAGCACAATAAACATAGAGAAAGGAAAGAGACAGAGGGAGGGGAAGAAGAGTAAAAGACAGGAGGATAGAGAAGAAGAGCGGAGAAAGGTGTGCTGCCTTAGGTGGGGCGTCCAGAGGCCTACGGAGAGTTCACGGGGGATTCCAGTCTCTCCAAGTTGGGATCTACTAAGGGGAAAGGGGGATTTCCATGTAGTTGGCCCAGGGTTCCCATATGGCCTCAATTTTTTTAGATGTGTCTTTAAAAACGGCTACAATCTTTTCCTGTGCCATGATTGGGGAAATGTTCCTTTCTGCATTCTTAATAGAAATGGATTTGGTTTTCCAAGCCTGAGCTATAGACAACTTGGCGCCTACGAGCAGAAAGAAGATGAGTGACTGTGAATTCCTTGTTACCTACTCAGCTGGGGAATTTAGGAGAGCTATTTCCGGGGTTTTGGGAATAGGTGAGTTGAGCACTTTCCTCATTAGGACAAAGAGTTTGTCCCAAAAAGATCTCACCTTGGGGCAGTCCCACCAGATGTGGATCATATTGCCTAATGAAGAGCATCCCCTGAAACACAGAGGGGATGAGAAAGGGAACATTCTAGCTCATTTTGTGGGGACTAGGTACCACCTGGTTATGAGCTTTATGTTGGATTCAGAGATTGAAGTGTTGAGGACCCCTTTGAATGCTCTAAAGAGGTTGAGGTGCCACGTTTCTAGACTCCAGTCCACAGAGAGGTCCAACTCCCACGCAACCATGAAGGGGGCTTTCACTTGTGTGGAAGCAAGCGCTGAGTATATAACCAATATCCCACCCCTCCTGTGACCATCTGAGGTGGCCCACTTTTCGTAGGGTGTCATGATTGTCTGGGTTGTTGAGCCATGCCTCCTGTAGAAAATCGTGGATTTGGGAGAAGCAAAATATTTCAGATGATGGCATGTCAAGCAAATTGACAAAGAATGCTTTAGGGAGGGGACCGTTGGGGCCTAAAAAGTGCCCTATCCTGAACAGCCCTTTGTTAAGCCACCAACCAAACACCCTGATCTCTAGGCCCGGAGGGAAAGAAGAGTTTCGGAAAAGATGTGCGAGGGGGAACAGAGAGGAGGTGAGCCCTGTGTGTCTTTTTAATTTGTCCTAAAGGGAGAACGAGTGAGAGAGCGTGGGGGCAAGAATGGGAGGTCTGTTTTTATTGGGGCACCACAGAAGGTAGTCTAGTGTATGTGAGGGTACAGAGGCTCTTTCCATCGTGACCCATCTGGGGATGTCCATGGCGTACACTACCATTATTTGCATTAATTGGGCTAAATGAAAGTACCAGTAAAGGTTCGGGAGTCCTAGCCCTCCCTTGGTGCGGGGTTTGAAGAGGGTGACCTTAGGGAGGTGGTGTCCTTTTGTACCCCAAATGAAGCTGAAGATTCTGTTTTGGAGATTATTTAGTTGAGCTTTGGTAACCTGAATTGGAAGTGATCTGAAGTAATAAAGAAGGGTCATTTTGATGGCGTTAACGCAACCTAGCCAGGAGAGGTTTTGGTGGGTCCAGTTGTCTAAATCTTTGATGAGGTTTTAGAGTAGGGTAGTTGGCTGAGTATAGTGAGTTGAGTTTTGGTGTGATGAAGATCCCTAGGTAAGGGATTGAGGTCTCGCTCCAGGAGAATTTGAAGTTGCGTTTCAGGACCACTACCAGAGGCTCAGGAAGGGAGACGTTGAGTGCTTGAGATTTATCGTAGTTTACCCGCAGTCTGGAGATCCTTCCAAATTCCTCCAGAAGCCGGTAGACATTAGGGAGAGAGATCATGGGGTCCAAAAGGAAAAGAAGAAAACAGTGTGCATTTGTGGACTTGGTCTCTGCAGCGAATACCAGAGATATCAGGGTGGTCTCTTATTGCGGAAACCAGGGTCTCGATTGCGATTGCATATATGATGGGAGGGGACAGCCTTGCCTAGTACCACGTGATATCGAGAAAGGGTCCGAGTAATACCATTCAGGCAGACTTGAGCAGGAGGCCAGAAATAGAGGGCGGATATTAAATTAAGAAAGTAGGCGCCAAAGCCCTATCTTCTTAGAATCTCATGCATATATTGCCACAACACAGTGTCAAATGTTTTACAGAGGCCTAACGAGAGAAGAAAACCCTCTTGTGACCTCAAGCTCCCATCCCAACCAGAATTGAGAAGGGAAATGATATTGACTGCCCTCCTAATTTGATCGGGACCCTGGCGTCCAGGTATGAAACCATACTGGTCCCTGTGGATATAGAGACCAATAAAGTTTGCTATTCTGTTGGAGAGGATTTTGGTGAGAATTTTTAAGTCATTATTAATTAATGAGTCTAAAATTGCTGACAAGACTAGGGTCTTTTCCGGGTTTTGGTATAACTGATATGAAGGCTGCATTTAAATGTTTATCTAGGGTTGTCCCCTTTCTAAGCTTGTTAAAAATCCTGTCTAAATAGGGAGAAAGAGTAGTCCCGAAGGTCTTATAATAGGTGATGGAGAACCTGTCTGGTCCGGGGGTAGACCCTGGATTTAAGGTTCTTTATGACCTCTAGAATCTCTTCCATGGTTATAGAGGCATCCAGTGCCTCTCTATGACTCTCTGCTAGGTTTGGAATTTGGCATGTGTCTAGAAATCTATGAACATCCTCAGATGTGGCTTTATCATCAGAGTTATACAATTGGTGATAAAACTCGTAAAAATACCTCATTATGCGCTGGGGATTTTGCGAGAGTGTTCCGCCTGTCACCCTTATCTTGGGGATACCCAGGGAGCGTAATCTGGGGGATAATTTCCGAGCTAACATGGAGCCCAGTTTATCCCTTTGGTGATGAAAGTGGGCTCTGGCCCATCTAAGGCTCTTTTCAGCCCTTGAGGTCAGAGCTAGATTCAGGGGCAGCCTGGCAGAATCCAGCTTTTCGATAGGTATGCTATTAGGGGCCGCTTTGCGGACTTTAGAGAGCGTTAAAAACTCCTTCTCTAGCCTCTTAATATCTAGTTGCTTGGACTTGGATTTGAGAGGATATCTGAATGATTCTGCCCCTGATTGTGGCCTTGTGGGCCGCCCAGAGGG
This sequence comes from Glandirana rugosa, assembly GCA_018402905.1. NCBI lineage: Eukaryota > Metazoa > Chordata > Amphibia > Anura > Ranidae > Glandirana > Glandirana rugosa. The sequence goes on along the minus strand of BLSH010354599.1, from coordinate 630,634 downwards.
TAGAAGGGGATATGTCAGGGGAGTCACTAGACTGGAAGAAGGCCTTACTATCTCTATCCAGCATGGTGAGTCATACTGGGTCATTGAGGAGAGATTCGTTTAATCTCCAGGGCCCCTTCATTGGAAGAGGTGATGCACACTGCAGAGTCAGAATGTGCATTGAGTGGTCAGCCTAGGGGGAGTCTAAAATATACAATTTCAGAGCTAACAGGGTTTGTGATGCTGGAATAAATAAGTGATCTATTCTTGCATACAATTGGTGGGCATAGGAAAAGTGTGTATAGTCACAAGAAGTTGGGTGGATCTCTCTCCAAATGTCGACCAGCCCCTGTTCAAAGATCAGTTTAGCTATGGTGGAACTTTGTTTAGAGGGTCTGGTTAGTCGCCTACCGACAGGGCGGGATTTATCTAGGCCTTGATCGAATGCAACATTCGAGTCGCCTCCATATATGACAATGCCCTCCAGCCGCGGGGAGAGAGTACTAAATATAGATTTAAAGAAGCGGGTTTGACCTTTGCATAGTATGAGATGAAAGAGTGTATAACATCTCCAAGGTATCCTTTCACCAGGATGTATCTGCTGTCAGAGTCTTTATATATCTCCTGAAGGGAGAATTTGCATTTATGGGAGAAGAGGACAGCGACCCCTCTAGTTTTATCGGGGGTGTTAGCTAGGAAGAAATTGGGATATTTAGCGTGCATGAATGGTGGTTGGAACGAGTTAGGGAAGTGGGTCTCTTGGTGGAGGATAACGTCTATTTTGTTGGAGAAGTAGGTTTGAAAGGCCTTTTTGCATTTGGTTGGTGAGTTAAGTCCCTGGCCGTTGTGGGAGACCACCCTAAGGGGCACTCTAACGGTGTCATGGATGCCATGGTCATTCGGAGGGGTGTGAGATGCTAGCCATCCAGCGCCTACCTTGTCCTGTTGTGGGAGCGGAGTTACCTTTGCGGGGTCAGAAGTGACGATGATATGTCTAGATTTGCGGGCTCTCCGAGACCACCAGACGGTTACTGCAAAGAGAAAAGAGGTTAGAGAGAAAGGAATGTGGAAAGAGAGAATGAGGAGAATAAAGAGAAAGGTGGGGTGCGAGGACCAAAGTCCTCTTTGCCCTGGGTGCATAAAGAATGTCATCACCTCTGTTAGCGAGGTGACTTCCCTGTCCGGGAGAGGGACAAACAACATCTCACGGTAGCAAGGTGAGAGGCATGGTGTTCCCACCTGCCTCAGGTACCCCCAGAAAAAAAAATATTTTTGGTAAAACAGCATTAGTGGACGGAAACTCAGCACCTTCTACAGCACTTATGTTAAATGCCTGCAGACGCCGTTGACTAATTCCTCCCCACTGACAGAGAGGGGGTCCAGGTGACGCCGTGCGGAGGCAAGGCCGCAGAGGCAGATCCCCTTACAGTGGCAAATGCCAGGTGTTAGGAGAACAATATTTCACGTTCTAAACCTTCCATCAGTGAAATGTGCACAACATTCATTAAAAGGGCAATGAGACAACTGGAAACATCTTAACAGTGGAAGACCTTCAGAGAACTTTAGGTTAACTAAAAGTCAAGTGATAACTAGGAATAGTAAAGAGGTTGCTGTTAGACCCGGGGCCATTCAGAAGTCTCTGCAACCTCTGACCTCCACCTCTATTCAGGTTCCTGTTGGGAGAAAATGAGTCAAATTGGGCCTTGCCATAGTTGCACCATCCTACTGAGGGAGACAGGGGAGAAAGCCTGGAGGGCAACCTTGGGTTGTTGTTTCTTAGGTAAGGTGGCAGGTCCGTTAGAGTCCAACAAGGAAGGGTATTGCCACGATGGTGGCCATTGGCAACAGTAAGTGAGTGTGAGGAATAAAACAAGTTCAGGGTTCATGGAGGGATGGCTTCCCTGGATTTCTTGGATTGCTTCTTTTCCCAGACATGTGTGAGTGGGCTATTGGAACATTGGCATTTGGAGGAGACAGAGCCTGGACCACAGTGAGAGGACGGGGATCCACGTGGATCAGGCCAAGCTGTATCAGGGTGCGTTCCCCCTCAGGGAAGGAGTAGAAGGAGTATGATTTCGTCCTGTAGAAAAATTTAAGGCCAAACGGGAATTGCCACCAACATTTTTTAGGTTGTGTTGGGTGAGAACAGTCAGCAGGGGCTTAAAAGATCTCCTCTTCTGGATAGTGAGGGGCGATAGGTCCGCGAAAATTTGCAGTTCGTGACCCTGGAACACAATTTTGGACTTAATACTGGAATTACGCATTAAGTCTTCCTTGGTAGAAAAATAGTGGGGTTTACCCACCACATCCCTGTGGAGACCATCCGATCTGGGGGGTTTAAGGGCCCTGTGAGCCCTATCTAGCTCCAGTTTGTGGGGAGATATGTCCGGGAGTAGATATTTTATGAGGCCTGAGTCTCCGGGATATCCTGAAATGATTCTGGGAGACCACGAATCAGAAATAGGATGTGCAATTTCAGGTTCTCTAAATTGTCCAATTTCAGTATGGCTGATTCGAGTTGGCTCTGCAGCTCTTGGATTCTGTCCGTGTTCTGATTAGTGCGGTCAATGGTTGCATCCAGCTGGATTTTCACCATTTCAATCCTGGTACCTATGTTCACCTGGATCTGCCCTGATCTCTGCTGTGATTTTGGCAGCCGTGTTGTTGAGGCCTCAATCCAACAGATCAGCAAACTTGTTGAACATTAAGGCCATAAGGTTTGCTGTGTCAGGGCTGCCCAGCGCTTTAAACAGTTTGTCCTGGATTTGTGGACCACTGGCCTCCATAGGAGAGAGGCCCAATTCGTCCAGCGTGTGTCCTATTAAGGATTCGGTGGATGCCAGGGAGGCAAGACTCTCACGAGGGGCTCCTATTGTGAGCCTAGTGAGTGCAGGTCCGGTGTCATTGCAGGGCTAGTCTGGCCAGGAAGCGAGGAAGCTAGCAAGGCTGGGGCCTGCAGCCTAGTCACCACCGCCATATTGGAAGCCGCGGACTGTGGTGCGATCTCGGCGAAGATGTCACTCAAGGCTCTTCTAGCTGAGCCCGAGGACATATGCTGTCTCCCCGGGTACTCGCCTTGTCAAAGCTCTCCTCAGGCGGCTCTCGGGCTGGCTCCGTGCGGCTGCGGGAGTCCTTTGTGGTCGGGGTGGAACGGAGCTCCCTGATCACACGTCCATATCAGGGGCTGCCAAGCATGCACCTCCACCGCGTGGTTTAAATGGTAGCAATTCTGTCTACGATTGCAGACATCCTGAGTTTGATTCCCAAGCATGTCACTTCATGTAGAGATGTTGTTTGTCCTCTCTATGTTGTTAAACATAACTCCTGACACAGGGCCTTACCTGAATTATGTCTACATGTAGTATTTATGTATAGGAGGGTTGCACCACCATTGCAAATCTTGGCAAATACACTAGCTAGGCAATTGGGATGCCTGCCTTTACATGCACATGAACTTTAATGGCATCCCAGTCTTAGCCAGCTTTAACAGCTACACCTTCAACTCTTCCGGGAAGGCTGTCCATAAGGTTTAGGATGTTTATCTATGAGAGTATTTGGCCATTCTTCCAGAAGTGCATTTGTGAAGTCAGGCACTGATGTTGGATGAGAAGGCCTGGCTCACAGTTTCCACTCTAATTCAGCCAAAAGGTGTACTATCTGGTTGAGGTCAGGATTCTGTGCAGGCCAGTCAAGTTCCTTCACCCTAAACTCGCTTATCCATGTCTTTATGGACCTTGCTTTGTGCACTGGTCCAAATCATTTGGTGGAGGGGAGGTTATGATGTGGGGTTGTTTTTCAGGGGTTGGGCTTGGCCCCTTAGTTCCAGTGAAGGGAACTCTTAAGGCGTCAGCAAGACATTTTGGGCAATTTCATGCTCCCAACTTGGGACTGTGGGAACAGTTTGGGGGATGGCCCCTTGCTGTTCCAACATGACTGCTCACAGTGCACAAAGCAAAGTCCATAAAGACATGGATGAGGGAGGTTTGTGTGGAGGAACTTGACTGGCCAGCACAAAATCCTGACCTCAACCCAATAGAACACCTTTTGGCTGAATTAGAGCAGAGACTGTGAGCCAGCCCTTCTCATCCAACACGAGTGCCTGACCTCACAAATGCACTTCTGGAAGAATGGCCAAACATTCCCATAGACATACTCCTAAACCTTATGGACAGCCTTCCCAAACTATTTGAAGCTGTAATAGCTGCAAAGGGTGGGCCAAATCAAATTTGAACCCTATGGCCAAAGGATGGGTTGCCATTAAAGTTCATGTGCATGTAAAGGCAGGCGTCGCAATACTTTTGGCTATCTGGCAAGATTTTCAATGGTGGTGGAACCCTCCTACACATAAATACTACATTTAGACGTCATTTATGTAAGGCCCTGCACCACGAGTATTGTTTACCAATATAGTGAGAACAAACAATGTCTCTACATGAAGTGGCGTGTTTGGATTTCAAACCCGGGAACTAAGCTCTTTTAGGCAGCTCTGTTACCTTGTGAGCTGCCCAGCTGATACAGATTGAACCTGGAGGAACTTGACTGGCCTGCACAGAGTCCTGACCTCAACACAATAGAACACTTTTGAATTAGAGTGGAGGCTGCAAGCTAGACCTTCTCATCCAACATCAGTGCTTGACCTCACAAATGCACTTCTGGAAGGATGGTCAAACATTCCCATAGACATATCCTTAAACTTTATGGACAGCCTTCCCAGAAGAGTTGAAGCTGTTATAGCTGCAAATGGTGGCTCAACTCTATACTGAACCCTGGGCTGCCAATATAGTTCATGCATGTGTAAAGGCACGTGTCCCAATACTTAGGACAATATATTGTATATTACTTGTTATACTGAGCATGGCTATGGACTTAGGGCTGGTTCACACCACAGCGATGGACAAGACATGTGCTCACTGCTCACCAGCTAAGTGGCTAGCAAATCCACCTGGTACCCAAAAGGTTGCTAGTTCATGTCCCCAATATGCTAATACTTGTGTTGAAGTTTATATGTTCCCCCTGTGTGGGTTTCTCACCACAATCCAAAGACAGGTTGGCATTTTATTTGTCCAAAGAGTCTGTAATGTAAACAAGCTGATTGGCCAAAGCATGCACATGACCTGCATGCTTTGGCCAATCACAGCATGCTCTGTTGTGAGAGCCATGATTGGCCAAAGGCAGGGTGCCTTTAGCCAATCATTGCTCAGCGGGTCTGAGTCCACACCACACTTTATAAGGCCACTTACACAGCGGCTGAATATAATAAAAACATTTGCGGGGATAGCGAAAGGTTAGGCAGTGGCGTGTAGTTAGTGTAGTATACAGTATATACAGTCAGTGTAAGAATATATATGTACAGTATGGTATATACATATATAATATGCTGCATTGTGTATTTATTTATTTCAGGTACTTATATAGCGCTGTCAATTTACGCAGCGCTTTACATATATATTGTACATTCACATCAATCCCTTCCCTCAAGGAGCTTACAATTAAGGTCCCTAACTCACATTCATACATATACTAAGGCCAATTTAGACAGGATATAATTTACCTACCATGTCTTTGGATTGTGGGATGAAACCGGAGCTTCCGGAGGAATCCCATGCAGGCACAGGGAGAACATGCAAACTTTAGACAGGTAGTGTTGTGGTTGGGATTTGAACCAGCGACCCTTTTGCTGCCAGGCAAAAGTGCTATCCACTACACCACTGTGTAGATTATATACAGTGCATGCATGCTCGGATAATGGTCTGGCATCAATTTTAAGGGTGAACTCCATGCCAAAATTAAACAAAAAATTTGGGTAGGGGCCCCTCCAAAGTCCGTACCAGGCCCTTCAGGTCTGGTATGGATTTTAAGGGAAACCCCATGCCAAATTTTTAGAAAAATGGCATTGGGGTCCCCCCAAAATCCAAACCAGACCCCAAAGCACCCTCCCCATGTTGAGGGAATGTGGCCTGGTAAGGTTCGGAGGGGGCGTGCTCACTTGTCCCCACCCCCTCCTGCCATGCCATGGCTGCCTGCTTGGATAAGGGTTTGGTTTGGATTTTGGGGGGACCCCAACATCATTTTTCAAATTTGGCGTGGGGTTCCCCTTAAAATCCATACGAGACTTGAAGGGCCTGGTACGGACTTTGGAGGGACTCCTAAACCATTTTTTTTTTAATTAGGGGCGGGGTTCCCCTTAAAACCCATACCAGACCTGAAGTGCTTGGTACAGACATTGGGGGGGGCCCTACGCAAATTATTTTTAAAAACTTTGCCGGGGTTCCCCTTAAAATCCACACCAGACCCAAAGGGCCTGGTATGGACTGGGGGAGACCCCCAACGCAATGCTTTTTCAATGATCTTTATCTATATTGCAGGGAACTGGCAATACATTACAGCCGTGAGCGATTTTAAATGACAATTTTTCCTAATCCAAATGTCATTTTGCGGTGGCACTGTTCTAAACATCACAGAGATCCATACTAAGGGGACCCCCTAAGCAGGATCTTTAAAGGAATATTTCAGTTTTTTTTTTTTCACTTTAAGCATTATTAAAACCACTGCTCCAAAAAAAATTGATTTAAAAACTTTTTTTTTATTGATACATGTCCCCTAGAGCAGGACCCCCATACACTTTTTTAGGGCAATGAACTTGCATTGAAGGTTTAAATGGAGGCATTTGAAATTTGCAGGTTTGAATCCGATTGATGGCCAGTGTGCGGCATGTGTGATCTGAGAGGCATGTTTCCAGGCAAATAGAGCTCTGTTCTGTTTGCATTTCCTCCCAGGTTGTGAGAGTTGAAGTCTTAATAGCCTTTAATTGGGAGGTATTTTCAGGCACTGCTGGAGTAGATTTTGGAGCTTGAAGAAATTTCCCCTGGGGGGGTGGTAATATCAGAGATAGGGGGTGGTAAACTTAGAGATAGGGGAGGTAATATTAGGGATGGGGTGGTAATATTGGAGAAACGGAGTACTAAAATTAGAGATAGGGGGTAGTAAAATTAGGGATGGAAGTGGTAATATTGGAGAAAGGGGGTGGTAAAATTAGAGATAGGGGATGGTAATATTAGGGATGGGATGGTAATATTGGAGAAAGGGGTGGTAAAATTAGAGATAGGGTGTGGTAAAATTAGGGATGGGGTGGTAAAATTAGGGATGGGGGGTGGTAATATTAGGGATGGGGTGGTAAAATTAAAGATAGGGGGTGGTAATATTGGAGAAAGGGGGTGGTAAAATTAGGGATAGGGGGTGGTAATATTAGGGATGGGGGTGCTAATATTGGAGAAAGGGGGTGGTAAAATTAGAGATAGGGGGTGGTAATGTTGTTTTTATGGCAATGAACTTGCATACAAGTGTTAAATGGAGGAATTTGGAAGTTGCAGGTTTGAATCCGATTGACAGCCAGTGTGCGACATATGTGATCTGAGAGGCATCTTTCCAGGCAAATAGAGCTCTGTTCTGTGTACATTTCCTCCCAGTTTATGAGAGTTGAAGTCTTAATTGCCTTTAATTGGGAGGTATTTGAAGGCACTGCTGGAGTAGATTTGGGAGTTATAGTAAATCAGGCCCAGTGTAATGCTCTTCCTCGTATTATCTCGCCGAGTGGGGGATGAGCAACTTGTTTATGACAATTCTTCCACTCAGGTTGCTTTTCACGGGGGATATATTACATGCTTCTTCAGGAAACTTATGTCATTGTTGAACACTAGAATAGTCATAGTCATAATTGGTTACTGGGCATACGGCTCAATGTTGTTAGGCACATACTTCAGCATTAATACAAAGCATATACAGTATCTCACAAAAGTGAGTACACCCCTCACATTTTTGCAAATATTTTATTCTATCTTTTCATGTGACAACACTGAAGAAATGACACTTTGCTACAATGTAAAGTAGTGAGTGTACAGCTTGCATTGCAGTGTAAATTTGCTGTCCACTCAAAATAACTCAACACACAGCCATTAGTGTCTAATCCACTGGCAACAAAAGTGAGTACACCCTAAGTGAAAATGTCCAAATTGGGCCCAATTAGCCATTTTCCCTCCCCGGTGTCATGTGACTCGTTAGTGTCACAAGGTCTCAGGTATGAATGGGGAGCAGGAGTGTTAAATTTGGTGTTATCGCTCTCATCTCTTAGACCTCATGCACACAGGCGTTAAAAAAAAACAAGCTGTAACGTCGGTACAGACTCAAGGAAAAAAGCCACGTTAAAAACACAATTTTATCAGCGTTCTGCATTGGCGTCAATGCGCGCTTTTCCGCGCTAGCTTTCAGCGTGGCAGCGGCTAAGTTGTGTTAAGACCACAGAGTGACACCTCGTGTATATGCTTTGTATTAATGCTGAGGTATGTGCCTAACAACATTGAGCCATATGCCCATTATCAATGATGACTGGTAGTGATATGCATGTCATTATCTATTCTAGTGTTCGACAATGACATACGTTTCCTGAAGAAGCGGGTTATATCCCCTATGAAACGCAACCTGCGTCGAAGAATTGTTATAAAAAAGTCGTTCATCCCCCCACCTTTGTGGGGTCGGTGAGATAACATGAGCTAGAGCATTACACTGTCTTCTTTTATTTTGTTGTTATATTTTGTAATATGTGACTTGTCATGTTTTCTAGATTTTATGCTGTATATTACATTTTTGAATAATATACTACATATTGGTACCGTTACAGTCCTTATTTAATGGTTAGGGTATTTTGTGCAATGTAATCATTTGGGATGAGGTACCAAACTACTATCCACACGTTGAGGGGTCTCACATGAGATCCCCCTCCCAGTGATTCTTTACTTGTTCGCTAACATCACCCACCAATGGGTACCTAAGCCAAGAACAAAAATGAAATATAGTGCAACATACCAACCCTTAGATGTGGTGGCTACATTCTTGTCTTTTTTTTTTTTTTAAACTTATGATTCTGACAAGTTTTGGTTGATGTACTAAAACTGGAGAATGCAAAATCTGGTGCCACTCTGCATAGTAAACAATCAGCTTCCAGTTTTTTTTTAAAGCGTTAAACAAGCTGAAGTTACAAGCTGATCGGCTACCATGCACAGCTGATCCAGATTTTGTACTCTCCAGTTTTAGTAAATCAACCCTGTCTGGTCCTAGGGTGACAACATTCACTCACAATACTGTATCTACAGCATTTTCACCACAGGACAGGAAGTGTTTTTAGGACTACAGAAAACCCTCCTGCATAACGTGGAAGGGGGTGTTCTATAGTCCAAAATGAAAACCGAGAAAAATGTTAAATTAAAACATTCAACAGAAGCAGGGAGCCAAGGAGGTTATTAGCTGACAAGATTTCTGGCAAGATCAACTGGTATATCTTTGCAATTATCAAACAGATGTAAAAATCTTTCAAAAGCATATTTACTGTATGTTTACAGACCTAAAGAGAGCTAACTGGAGAAATTTGTTAGGGTTTAAATAAATGTCAAGGGAACAGTTCTTATACACAAGATTGCTGTTATCCTTTATAATAATATTTTCATTCCATTATCACTATATCATCAATGAAAGACGATGGACTATATAACGTATATCTATTTTTAGGCCTTGAACATTAGAATTATAACAAATATGTGAAAATGTTTACACACAGGCAGTAGCAGTTATATAAATCACAACCTAATGACAAAAGTTCAATAAATGTATTTAATGTGCCCTCTAGCCCAACCGCAGTCAAAGATGTCAGAGGTTCCGACCTTCCTCTTCTCTATTTAAAATATTTTTGTTGATACCTCTGTTCCCATTGGAGATCATTTTCATCACTTCCTGTCCCTCTGACCCCTGTTACAACAACTGGAATGAAAGGAAAATCTTCCCTTTGAACACATAATGAAATGCTGAGCCAGAAATCATATTTATTGAATTCACTACAAATATCTTAGAATCGCTTGTTTCACCTTTATACTGTATATTAATACTGCCTAGGGATAAATAACCTAGATGATTACTAGAAGCAGTTTGTGCTTTCTGCGCCTTAGGTTTTCTTAATAGAAATCAGTGTGGTGCTGAATGCCAATCATATGCCAAAATGTTGCTATTGAAAGAATTCAAATGTATACCAACTGTCGCAAAAATGGCATTAATGCAAACAATCATAATGCAATGTTGGTGAAATTATATTAATGCAAACAATCATAATGCAAAAGTACCCACGCCTATGTATATAACTTATTCTTAGCTTCAAACACATGTGAGGTATTATAGCAATCATTTGTAAAAATGTAGGAAATCATAAAATGTTGTGTATGATTGCAATAGCAATATCAAAGAGTGCTGGAACAAGGTCCCAAGGTGAAAATGCTACTTTTTAAAATAAATTAAAGGAAGAAGGGTATAGAGGAATTAAAAAAAAAAAATCAAAACACATTATGTACATGTGCTGGTTTATACTTTCTGTTCTGTATTGTAAACTTTAATAAAATATATTGAGCAAGAAAACAAGTTAACTAAGGGTTAATAAGGGCTCAAAGTTTATTTATAAGAAACAACTACAGTATACGCATTTTTTTCTTGTCGAAAGATTTTATTGGTTTTCATACATAGTAACAGAAAGAATACCGTACGTGTAACTTCACAAATACATTTCTTGTATGTAATCATATAAATAGGATAGCATTTTGAATCAAAATTAGAAGCAAAGCCAGAAGAGGGCCTCTTTAATGTGCTTTAAGACAAAACAGGTGCTAGGTCACCTCCAGTAACCTCAGTGTCGCCCCCTGTGGGATCAAACTGCGACCTATGAGGCCAGGGGAGGGACCAACTAGCGAGTGGGTTGGGAGTAGCAGGGAGTAGCACTCTTAGTGCTCCAGATGAGCAACCTCTCTATCGCAGTTATCGCTTAGTTTTATGATGTATCTGAACTGGAAGCTGAGTAACATTAACACATAGGAGTGTACAAAGTAGACCAGAAAGGGGGGTGAGCCACTGTTAACTTATGGTGTGGTATAAGGGTAAACATTGTATTTTGCGCAAATGTTTATCAATGAACAGGGGTGTAGGGGAGGTTAACTTATGCCTGCTGAAGCAGGCATTGTGAGTTGGGGTGACGCTATATACCATGTTCCTCAGCGCTGCAAGACACCCCATTAGGTGGGAGGGCTAGGAGAGAAAAGAAAAGAGGGAGAGGAAACTTACCCAGCTCGGTGAGGCAGAGTGCGGTCCAATGTGGGTGAGCCGGAGGCTTGGAGAGGGTTTTGTCATGATGGCAATTATGTTATCAGCATGGCCTTAGGAGCGAATCATCAAATTTGGGAGGCAGGAAGTGGGTGATCCATGGTTTCCAGCTCCTCTCAAATATGCATATTTTGTCATTTTCAATGGCTTCCATTTTGGCATGGGTAAGCGCTATGCTCATCCTACCTTTAGCCTTTAGCACCAGCAATGATGGGGACTTCCAAGCTTTCGCGATAGCAGTAGTGAGGAGAAGAAGTAGTCGAAATTGACTATGCATCAGTTCCGTGGGTTTTAGGTTCAGTAAGGCTGTGGTCAGATCCGCTGTGATTCTGGTACCTAAGGCTTTGGAGGCAAGCTCAAAAATATTTATCAGAAGGCTTGTGCAGTTGGGCACTCCCACCATATGTGGAAATGTGTGCCTAGGTTGTTGTAGGATGGGACTTTTTGGTTATTCTTGCTGGGACTAAGTACCAGCACAATAAGACCTTGTAGTTGGTCTCCTTGGCAAGTATATTAGGGGATGAGGAGTTGGTGTTAGCCCAGAAGTCAGACCAGACCGCAGTGTCAACAGTATGTCCCAAATCTGATTCCCATTTGGCTAAATAGGAAGAGCATCATCCGTGTTGTTGATTAAGGTTTGGTACAAGGCAGAGATGATGCCTTTAGAATGGGGGTCATTTTTGCAGATTTTTCAAAGTGTGTGAGCGTGTTTAAAGGGGTGTTTACTCTGGTGAGGGGAGCTTAGAAATGTTTAACTTGTAGATATCTAAACAGCTCAGTATTTGGTAGATCAGATGTTTCGCACAGCATGGGGAAAGATAGAAAGGCTGTTGTGGATACTACTGAGTGATATCTGAATAGATCGGCCGATAAGCATTTTTCATATAATAATATTTGCACATCAATAGCAATTTACAAATGGGGGAAGAGCAGAACTGGGCTGTTACACTGGCAGCCTAGCACTGCAAATTACACTGGGGGAGTGGCTCTCCCAGCAGATTCAGCAGAGCTCTGCTGTCACTTTGAGTGCAGTCAGTGTTACTGATAGAGATCAAACCGCTGTTACACAAAAAGCACATCTCTGCATGGCTCTGACAGTGTAATCTGTAGGACTGAGCTGTCCATTTGACAGTTCAGTCCTGCATAGTGAAGGAGATATCGGGCAATGCAGAGGCAGAACAGGCTCCTCTTGCAACTGCGCTTCACCCCAGTAAGCACCCAAGATGGATGCCCTTCCTGTTTTGACCCAGCATTATATATACATATATGTATAAGTCCATGCAGTAGTGGAAATATATATTGTATACTATGGGAAAGAATAAATGGCTACCAGAACCAATCATACTGCCTACATCAAAGCATTGTTCACACAGTGGGGGTCATTTATTATAGCGCGATTCTGCCTTTGCGCAGATTTTAACACGCAAATTCGCAATTAGCACGAAAATGGAATTCACTATAGCCCTGAGGGAAAAAATACTCCCAGTATATATTCACTATAGCGCTCAGACAACAGTGACTGACTAAAAAACTAGTCGTGGTAGAAGCAAGGGAATTGCACATGGAAATAATGTTTAGGGCATGATATGATCACCTAAATGGTTCTTAACCACTTGCCGACCGCATTCTGACAGCGACAGAGTGGCTCGATATCGCAAACCACCGTCATATGACGGCGGCTGTGATATCCCTCACTGTGAGCGTATGTGCGCCACCGGAGGCGAGCTCGCACGCTCACTGTGTTCGGGGGGGCCAGGGAGCGGGTAGGGCGGACTCGATCACCGCCGGCTAGCCGCGATGGCACCCCCCGCAGTGAAAGAACGGAGGTCCGTATAAGTAAACACAGATCTCCGTTCTGTTAGAGGGGGAAGGGCTGTGATCACAGGCTTCCTGTATATGGAAGCCGTGATCACTCCCTTCCCCCAGCCCACACACAGTTAGAACACACCCAGGGAACGCAGTTAATCCTTAGAGCGCCCTCTCCAGGTTAACCCCTTCACTGCCAATGGCATTTACACAGTAGTCAGTGCATTCCGACATGTCCGATGCAATATCGCAGTACCACTAAAAATCGTAGATCGCTGACATTACTAGTAAAAAATAAAAAAAATAAAAACCCCAGAAATTCATTCTCCTCATCCTTAAACGTGGCAACTTTTGCGCAAACCAATCAATAAAAGCCGATTGCGATTTTTGTTTACCAAAAATATGAGGAAGAATATAAATCAGCCAAAACCGATGGAAAAAAAATGTTTTTTTGGATTTGTATTTTAGCAAGAAGTAAGAAAATTTTTTTTTTTTTACAAAATTGTTGCTCTTCTTTTGTTTATAGCGGCGTTCAGAAATGATGCAGAGGGGATCAAATACCACCAAAAGAAAGCTCTATTTGTGGGAAAAAAATACGCAAATTTTGTTTGGGTACAACATCGCACGACCATGCAATTGTCCGTTAAAGCGACGCAGTGCCAAAAAGTGCTCTGGACCTAACATGGGAAATCCTTCCGGGGCTGAAGTGGTTAAAAATGCTTTTAAATTGTTTAAAAAAGTGTGGTATAACCTGAAATATGATTGAAAGTCTGCAAAGAGCCGAATTCCCCCTTACTTCTGAATATTCATCAGCACAACTGAGCATGCTCAGACAAGAAAATTCCCTCATTTTAACTCCCATGCCTTTTTTAGAGGGCGCTATAGTAAATTCGCACTTGTCTATAATGCCTTCTTGAGAAGGCAAATTTGCACTATATAGTTCACTGCAAGCTTCAGCCATTGATTCTAATGGTACAATTGTAACTTCCCTAAAGAAATCCTTTTCATGTTGAGATGAAATGTATCTGTTAGGGAAATGGACTTCCTGGTTGTTTCTGGCCTCCTGTGTGCGCTAATGGCGCCAATAGCGGCCATTTAAGCAGGACAGCACCAGGAGGCAAGTGCTGTCCATTCTACGGTGTTACCGTGACCTGTGACCCCGTGTCTGCTCTGAAGTGACTTCCTGCATCTGTGACCCCGGCTGTCTTTGGACTTTGTTTGCTTTCTGCCTGCCCCAGCCTGTCTACGACCTCTCTCCTGCCTGATCCTGTGTACTTCTGTTGCCTGCACGTTGCCGACCCTGCCTGAACCCTGACCATCCGCCTGTCTCATCCTTACCTCATTGCCAGCACGTTACCGACCCGGGCTGTACCACTACACTTCTGCCAAGCACGAGCCTCAGCGGACCTTCACCCACCACCAGTGACCAAGTCCAGCCCTCGTGCCCCCCTGTGCTCCCGAGCTCCCTGTCTACACTACCAGGGGTTCGTGAACCAGGGCCATAAGAGAGGTTGTCCCCTGCATAAGTCAGACTCGACCACCAGGTACGTGACAGTAACAGACTGCCATGTCCGAGTCTGCGCAGGGGACCTCTCCCATGGAAGATTTATGTGGACACCTAGCTGGGCTTATGCAAGCCGTTAAGAGTCTTCAAGAGGGTGGAGGAAGAGGTCCAAGAGCTCTCCGTGTCACCGGCAGCCAGCCCTGGCCAGCCTGACTTATGCACCATTGTGGCCCTACCCACTGAGCCTGAGCGGTTTGCAGGAGACCGCAGGAAGTTTCGGGCTTTCCGCAGTGCCTGAAAGCTATACTTTGCCCTCCAGCCACAGACTTTTTCCTTAGAGGCCACTAAAGTGGGGTTAGTGATCTCGCTCCTGCTGGAGGAACCCCAGGCATGGGCCCATCGCCTTCTGGAGCAAGGGGACCCAGAGACTACTAATCTAGAGCACTTCTTCCTAGCAATGGCCAAGCTCTATTAGGACCCCCATCAGGCTGCTACGACTGAAGCAGCCCTCCATGCCTTGCGACAGGGCCGCCGGCCGCCCGAAGATTATGTGTCTGAGTTCCGGGCGCTGGTACGAAAAGAAACACCTGGAACAATGCGGCCCTCTGCCATCAATTCCGGCTGGGTCTCTTAGAGCCGATCAAAGACGAGCTGGCCCACGTTGGGAAACCACAATCCCTCGATGCCTTGATCTATCTGGCCGTCCAGATAGATCGCCGCCTGCGGGAATGCAGAGCTGAGAGATCCACAGGGCCCGCACCTCTCACCTGGAGGAAGTTCACAGAGCTCGGTCCTAATCCAGGCACCACCTCCCTCTCCGACCATCCCATGTTAGTCCAGCTTGCTGACGCGTCAGCCATCAAATTGGGCACCGTCACCCAGGAAACTATCCCTATGCTGGCCACCGTGGAAGGGGGTCACCAGGAATTTCTACGACTTGACGCCATCGCGTCCCCACTCTGTCCGGTCATCTTGGGCCTTCCCTGGCTTCTGGCTCACAACCCTACCATTAATTGGGCAACTGGTGAGGTCCGCTTTGGCTCCCCCTACTGTGCTTGCCACTGCCTGTCACAGCCCCGGGAAGTCCCCCTATCTGTGCTTAGTCCGAATAGTGACAGTGACCAGGAAAACCGCCAGCTCATTCCAGCACCTTACCACGACTTCCTGGACGTGTTTAGCAAGAAGGGAGCTGATGTCCTCACACCGCACAGATCTTATGATTGCCCAATTGATCTCTTACCCGGGACTGAGGTTCCCTTCAGGTGGATCTTCCCCCTGTGCGAGGTAGAGCTGGAAGCCCTCAAGGCATACTTGGACGAGAACTTGGCCAAGGGGCTCATCAGACCTTCCACCTCACCCGCAGGAGCGGGTATCTTCTTCGTGGAAAAGAAGGACCACTCCCTGAGACTCTGTATAGATTACAGGGACCTTAATCGGATCACTGTGAAGAACCGGTATCCTCTGGCCTTGGTCCCAGAACTCTTTCAGAGACTTGGAACAGCGACCGTCTTCACCAAGTTAGACCTCCGTGGGGCGTACAACCTAATCCGCATCCGGGAAGGGGATGAGTGGAAAACGGCTTTTCGCACCCGGTTCGGTCACTTCGAATACCTTCTGATGCCATTCGGACTATGTAACACCCCTGCTACATTCCAGCACTTGGTGAACGTCATCTTTGGGGACTTTCTGGACCAATTCGTAGTTGTCTATGTAGACGACATTTTAATTTTCTCCCCGTCTCTGGAAGAGCACCATCAGCATGTGAAAAGTGTACTTGTCCGCCTCCGACAACACGGCCTGTATGCTATCACCACCTCCGGAATCTCCATGGATCCACACAAAGTGGCGGCTATTCTGGACTGGCCAGCCCCAGTTGACAAAAAAAGAGTCCAGCGCTTTGTGGGCTTCGCATATTTTTACCGCAAATTCATTAAGGGCTTCTCAGCGGTTATCTCCCCCATAACCCAGCTTACCAAGCAAGATGTATGCTTCCGATGGACTCCTGAAGCCCAAGAAGCTTTTTCCAGGCTCAAAAAGTTGCTCACCTCGGCTCCCATCCTGAAGCATCCGGACCCTGCTCTGCTCTATATCCTTGAAGTGGATGCTTCAGAAACAGCAGTAGGAGCAGTCCTTTCACAGAGGCTAGGTCCAAAGGCCTCACTCCACCCCAACGCTTTCTTCTCCAGGAAACTTTCACCACCAGAAAGGAACTATGATGTGGGTGACAGGGAACTGCTGGCAATTAAGGCTGCCTTGGAGGAGTGGCGGTACCTCTTGGAAGGGGCCTCGCACCCTATCCTAGTATTCACGTGCCACAAGAACCTTAAGTACCTACGGACTGCAAAGGGACTGAAACCCCATGAGGCACAATTGGCACTCTTTTTCTCAAGTTTCCAACTACATATCACCTACCGGCCAGGGGGTAAAAATGTAAAGCCAGACGCTTTATCCCGCATGTTCCATGTCTCTGAAGACCATTCCCCGCCAGATACAATTTTGCCGGCCCATAACTTCCTACTGACACAGGAAGACCTCCTTACCCGGCTCAGGCGTGCCCTTGCTGGTCTCACCATATCACTAAATTCTGGACTTACATCAAAAGACGGACTGTGGTGGTACAATGACATCCCACAGGAACTACGCCCAACCATCCTAAACCGCTGCCATGATCTCAAGTTGGCTGGGCATTTCGGGAGCGCAAGACGGCAGAACTATTATCCTGTTCATTTTGGTGGCCCCGCTTAGCAGGGGACTGTAGGAGTTACGTGGCGGCCTGTCCAGTCTGTGCTACAAACAAGACAGAAAAGTCAAAGCCTGGGGGCTACTCAATCTGCTACTAGGGTTGAGCGAACCCGAACTGTAAAGTTCGGGTCCGTACCGAACTTTCGGGTGTCCCGAACCCGAACGTTTGAGAAAAAGTCCGGGTTCGCGTTCTGGGTTCTGGTATTTTATCACGCATGTTGAATAGCTGCAGGGCAGCCAATCAACAAGTGTTTCACTGGTTTTCCCTAGAAGCCATCACAGCCATGCCTACTAATGGCATGGCTGTGATTGGCCAGTGCATCATGTGACCCAGCCTCTATATGAGGCTGGAGTCACAGTGCTGCATGTCACGTGCTCTCAGATTAGTGTAGGGAGAGGATGCTGCCGGCGCTGTGAGGGACAGATTGTGAGGGACAGATTGCAGATCTAATAACTAGGTAGAGATTACTACTACTGCTTTGAGGGACAGATTGCAAATCTAATAACATCTCATCCTGCATTACAGAACAATCTCATTACAGAACAATCTCTCATCCTGCATTACAGAACGATCTGATTACAGAACGATCTGATACTGGACTAGGTAGAGATTACTACTGCTTTGAGGGACAGATTGCAGATCTAATAACATCTCCCATTTTTCTTACTTTTGCAGCCCTCTAGCACTTTCCAGGACTTTTTTTACAGCAATTTTTGTGCCGAAAAGTTTGGGTCCCCATTGACTTCAATGGGGTTTGGGGTCAAGTTCGGGTAACGTTCGATACCGAACCCGAAAGTTTCCGCGAAGTTCGGCCAAACCCGCTTAACCCGAACATCCAGGTGTTTGCTCAACTCTATCCGCTATCCATTCCTGAACTGCCTTGGTCCCAGATTTCAATGGACTTTATAGTCAAGCTACCACCTTCTGCTGGATTCAACACCATTTTTGTAGTGGTTGACCACCTCACAAAGATGGCCCACTTCATACCTATGAAGGGCACCTTTTTACCACAACTTAGGTCGTCTTCCACCATCGAACTGATATTTCAGGTAACTTTAGACCCTGGTTCCGTCAAGTCCTTACCTATCGCCTATCTCAACTCGTTTGTGGACCTACAAGCCCAATTCGCCCAAACCGGCTTGAAGCGCCTTTGAAAGCCCAAGCCATAGCTTGCAATGGGCTTGAACTGGGGTTTGGGGTAACTTCAGTTACCCCTGGGTTTGAAAAGCCGTGTTTTTAACGACATTTTTTTCAGGACCTTTCACGATCTCCCGACGTTTTCATTCTTTTTACCCTCTACAATAATCTAGACGTTAGACAGGGAGTTTCGTCATCATTAGAGATGGATCAGGTCATAGTCTAGCAAGACATTAGTCTAGCAAGACATTACGTCCTACTCTCTAACAAGACATTACTCTAACAAGACATTACGTCCTACTCT
>BLSH010354599.1:565866-584893 GCA_018402905.1 Glandirana rugosa | reverse complement strand
GGGTCCCCATGAGATGAGAGTGCCCCATACATCACATGCCCCCTTATATCAGGGTCCCCATGAGATGAGAGTGCCCCATACATCAAAGTCCCAACTCCCAACTTAAAAGCCAGTGGCAGCTGCCTGAGAAAAAGAGCACCAGACCAGTCCAGGCAGGCAGGGCCACAGAGAGAGGGGACATCAGACAGGGAGCTTCATTGATCCATTTCTGCACAGTGCACTGCACCTACGGTTGGTTATAAGTATAAGGGTACCTGGCAGCTTGGCTTGGCTTCACTTCAGGGCAGGCTTGTGGTCGGCTGGCTGCGGCTCCAAACTGGTTGGGATGGACTTTCGGATGAGGAGACTGCTGGAGTGACTGTATATGTTGAATGTTCCGCGCAAAACGGATAAGAATTTTTTCTCTATGAGCTGCTGCCACCACCAGAAACTCCACAATTGTGTAGTTCAATAATATCTCCTGGAGTGACTGGGAGTCAGTCACTGGTGGTCAGGCACTGGCAGACTGTCACTCGAGTGGCACTGGGCTGGCACTGGCAGGTGTCCATTTCGTCGGCTCAGACGGTCGGAGAGTCGGCCTGGATCTGGCAGTAGCACTCGTCGTCTGCGAGGAGGACAGATGGAGAAGAACCTGGTGGAGTGCTGCGCCTGCATGGAGTCATCACAGCATGTCCGTCACAGTCCCGCCCCCGCCCACCGCACCATGACACTGGCAGTCTAGTGCTCAGGGCAGCCAATTAGGTAGGCGTGTGTGCTTCTTTGGCACACATACTTACACTTTTAGGACTGACCATTGTCAAATGTCATTGTTTGGGCCCTTTGTGTTATTGGGTGACAATGAAAGAAAGGAGGGAGAGAGTGGCCAAAGCTCACATTTGCAAGGCAAAAAGGTCGGACTTTCATGGTACCATATGAAATCATAGACAATGCAAATTTCTAAAATGATACATCTTTATTAGTACTCCTTTAGGAGAAAAGGTGTAGTACATACAACAGTACACATTAAAAAGAGAGAAATTGCTCTTTGACATTTCACATAGTGACACATATACAAGACTACATTAATACTTATACAGATTCCTGCAGACTCAACATGTTTCGCGGGTTTGATGGGGTTTCACCGCTTCCTCAGGAGTCTTTTACAGGAAGGTGCATGAATTCTGTATAGTTACATTCTACGTGAGTACTATAATGGTAACAAACACATTTTATATAGTTAAAACCTTTTCATAGCCAGTAATAAATCATATAACAACACAGCCTGTAGGTAGATAATAGATATAGTTGTCATTAGGGGGAGGCTGCCCCAGAAGTGCCCTTACCAAATGTCACTGTGTTAATAGATAGAGGGACCCATGTCCACTCACCACTCAAGTAACGATCCTTCCTACCTGGCTATACTTTGAAACTAGAAGGCTTGGCATCCTTACTTGACTATAAAACTGTTTGAATATACTATACAGCAGCTGATACAAGTAACCTTTTTAATCAGGTAACTACTGCCATGGAATGTCTCAATTATAGGACTCCATGGCTATGATATATTTTTATCTACTTTTATATATTATCTACCTACAGGCTATGTTGTTATATGACTTATTACTGGCTATGAAAAGGTTTTAACTATATAAAATTTGTTTGTTACCAAGACTCCTGAGGAAGCGGTGAAACCCCATCGAAACATGTTGAGTCTGCAGGAATCTGTATAAGTATTAATGTAGTCTTGTATATGTGTCACTATGTGAAATGTCAAAGAGCAATTTCTCTCTTTTTAATGTGTACTTGAAAAAAGTACTCCCCCAGTACATAAGTGGGACTTTTAGCGGCAGTTCCATATAATACAAAATACGATCATAAAAAATCTCAAAATGTATTTATACAGAAAGATAAAAGAAGTATGCCAATCGAGATTTACATCCAAATATACATACAATCATTCCTTATTTAAAACAATTTTGTGCATGTACATTGATTTGGAGAATCTTTACAGAAGGTTACCAAGCGTCTTAAAGCTAATATCTTCTTGGACAGTAAGCCCTACATGTTTCGGGATGATATCCCTTCTTCAGGGGCGATCAAGAAAGTCCAAAACAGATTTTCTAGAAAACAAATACGACATTACAGACCACCATTCACAATGACCATGACATTAGAGCAGGGAAAGAACAATGAAGAGCACTCACCCAATGCTACAAAGATGCATGCACGTACCCAGTCAGAGGCCGCGGTGCGGGGAGGGAGAGGGTTGAAGAGGGGGGAAAGGGAAGATGGGGGGGAGAGGGGAAGGAGGAAGATGGAGCCTCTCTGGCTCAAGGGCAGGTCCAGCTGGAGTGGGACCAAACCCAAGACTCAAGATCCCTTGCACTAGATCCCCTGTTTGGGATGAGGAAGGTAGACAGCTGTCCACCACAAGGATCCCCCAACTTGGCTTTGGCCAATAAATGGGAGGGCCCACCGCACTGCAGATCCAGACCTCCAAGGGGAAGAAAACAGTGGGCAGTATAAACCACCTAAAAAGCAATAAAATATGGAAAAATATATATAAATAAATAAATATATAAAGAATACACCCAATCACAAAAAAAAAGGGGGGGTATAAAATTACATTGTTGTCTACATTTGTGTGTATATATATATATATATATACTAACAAACATATTTTCCATTTTTAGATCAAGTCTAATGTGGGTAATCTACATGAGTATTAGCCTTAATAGTTTGTCAGAGACTTATAAAAGGTGGTTTGTATAGGCACATAAACACCTATATAATGCATGCTAGATTAAGCTACGCAATCAAGCCCGAGCTGCAAAGACCTATATTAGGAATGTCAAAGAATCGCCATGAGGTAAACATAAATTACCCTTAACTAGATGCAGAGATAGATGGACTTCCTCCTCCTTCGCATGTAATGGCGGCTACTGAATTCCTGTACTACCCGGCCCTCTATATGGAGAGAGGAGACGCCAGGAGCAGGTGCATCAATCACTTTGCATATTGATGACATCATCGCACTGTCACATGGGCGAAGTGAACCTCGCTCAGTGTCGGCAATGAATGTACCACAAGAAGGAGGAAGTAGGAAGTTCTAAGTGCTGACAGTGTTGTCAGGACAACAGCCCAACAACAATGAAACAGCAAATCAGAGAGTATAACGAGAGCAAAAAGATGTGATCTCATTTGATCCATAATAGCCTTAGATCGAGGCATCGGTGAAAGGGATGCATTGAAAAGGGGGCACCTGGAAATAAAACAGATGAAAACCCCAAGGACAGGATCATAGATCTGCTAAGCGCGAGAACCCAGAACGAGTCCCCAGGGATCCATCTGCACAGCACCCCCCCAGACAACGCTATCAGGGTGTCATGCAGAGGGGTCCCACTGGTGCAGAAGGAGGGAAAGGAGCCAATGGGGTTCCCTGGAGATGGGGGGAAGAAAGGGTCACACGGGCACCCCTCCAGAACCCACCCTGGGCACTGTTGCCCACATCCCGAGGTCCCTCACGGCAACACCCCCACCAAAACCCGGCCCCCGATCCTCAGGTCGGGAGCCTGGGTGCACCGGGCAGTGGACAGCAGCCCCCCCTCCCCCCCATGGGGGACTCAAGGACCCCCCCAGGAGGATCAAAATATGGTGGGTAACGACCCCCATAATGCAAGAGCTTAACCCCCACAAAATAAAAAAAAAGTGTCAAAGAGCAGTTTCTCTCTTTTTAATGTGTACTGTTGTGTGTACTACACCTTTTCTCCTAAAGGAGTACTAATAAATATGTATAATTTTAGAAATTTGTCTATGATTTCATACGGTACCATGAAAGTCCGACCTTTTTGCCTTGCAAAGGGTGAGCTTGGCCACTCTCCCCCTCCTTTCTTTCGTAGAAAAAATTGTGGACGAAGGTACTAATTGTTTATATTTTACAAATCGAGGCACTGAATACAATTGGGTGACAATGCTCCTACAGTCACCTGCTTGTAAATCATCCTGTCACATGCTGTTCCAAAGGATCTGTGCTGATGAACATTGCCTAGGCATGCTACACTGTTGTCACCATTTGAAAGAAAGGCCTGTATAAAAACCTATTGCAGCCAGCATAGGTGTGCACAGCCTATTGCATTAGGGTGTGCACCCCAAAGCTCAAACACACACTACTGATCATTCATAATGTTCATTCAGAAAGGGAATGGGCCGGTAAATTGCATATTTACCATGGTGCTTCCCTTCCTAAAACAGTACCACAGCAACAGTTAGTGCCAGAGGAGAGGAGGGAAGGCAGTAGGGGGAATCTGCATCCCATTGGGTGATTAGGGTGTGCTTGGACACACCTGGCACACCCTGTGCGCACACCTATGGCAGCCAGCTACAATTAGGAAAACTGAGAAAAAACACATGCAACTTATAATCACTACAGTGCATATTTACAGGAGCGAGCTGTAAGGAGGCAGCAGCATTAAGATGTAACACATTTAAAAAAAGTCTCCCCTCCCTTCACCCTCAAATTATCTAAGATTAAAAGTAACAATGTATATTTTTGCAACATTTGGCCCTGGTTGTCCTGCTAGGTTGGTGCCTCTGTGGAGGGAGGGTTAAAGCTATTGGTTGGGTTTTCCCGCTCTTTCTCTTTTCAGCTGCCCCTGCAGTTCATACCATATAAAAGGGGCTCACGTAATGCCCCAGTGCATTGAAGAGTTCTGTCATTTAAGATGTAGCTGTTAATCTATTGACTGAGCCCTCGTCTAGGGGGCCTAGTCAAGTCTCCCTATGGTCTCCCTATGGGGTTTGGAACCTGAGAACTTACATGGACTTACAGCTGCCAAGCATGGACTTTATGCCTTTTATGGATTATCACCAGATCATGTACTCTAAGGGATTACTTCTGCCCTTTGTGGATTTACTGCCTAAATGGACTCTTGCCTTGAAAGGATTGCCTAAAATACATTCACTTTATGGGGCACTTAGAGAACACTGTTCAAGAATGTGGGTGAAGATGTCTTTTGAGCACTGTACCTGTGTTATCCTTAACTACTTCAGTAAAGATCTTTTGTTGTTCCTTTAATCTGCCTGGTCTGAAGTCTCTCTAAAGGGGTGCATGCATGGCGTATCCAAAGAAGAAGAACAAGGGAACTGAAATTAGAGAAGACACAGTATAGAGGTCTAATGAGCAGAATGCTTTCCAGAGGAGTGCTATTGCTAATGACCACTGTATTTGTGTCACTTGCTAAAGCAACCAACCAGCCAGGAAACAGGTGACATGTCAAGGGAACGGTTACTCTGGTACTGAACGGGTGTTATGCTTGGCATCTTCTCTAGGTTCAGCTTCTTGATGAACCGCCAAGGTTTGAACCATCTACGGCCGGCCTAAGCTTTCCCTATAACAACTACAGCACATTGTCAATATGGCTGTTGTGAATTCATCACTTTATAGTGGAAGGGAAAGCTTATCCTCAAGTCCCCCTTATTGGCCTTTCTAAGTCAGCTGACCTAGGCTGAAAGTCCAGGCAGTGCATTATGGTTAGAAAGAATTTGTTCTGGTGAATTACCACATTCGTTTGCTGTATCTGTGGACCTTACACACACACAGAATGTGCCGCATACCAATGGTGATGGCAGACTGGAACCTCATCCCTAGTTACTAATGGCAAGAAGAGACAATAGGAGCAATAGTGTTAAAAGCTATGGGTAATCAAATTGATCTCTAGTGCATATTTTGGTTTAGGGTAGACACTAACTTGGTAGCTATGAATTTTCAGACATGCAAAAAAATAATCTCTGTTAGTTACCAATTGATGTATCTGTCTCCGTTGGGAAGATTTTCTCCAACTTCAGGTCATGATGGGCCAACAGGACACTTTGCCATTGGGATGTCAGAATGATCTGGGCAGCCGGATTGCAGCACAAATACCTACGCATGTGCATGCATATGCAGACACAGAGCACATCCATGTTTTACAACATGCATGCTATGCATACATGCCCATTGTGAATAGTGTTGCCAATAAACTATGAGACCTATAAGGCAACCAATACTGGAATGTTTTCAGCTGTACTATTGTGACTTGCCATTCTGTAACTGATCCTGATCTCTGTTACCAACCTGACTTGTTCCTTGACTCTACCGTGGTTTTCCTCTGTCTGCCCGCAAGTTGCTGACCCAGCCTGCCCCTGACTACTTTCCTCCCACATTGTTACTGTCTCATATGGTCGTTGCTGACCCTGGCTTGTTCTCCTCCTCCTCTCTTTGGTCACCTGCATCTTCTGTCACCTCCAGCTACAAGATGACAGTGCTCATGAGTTCATGAGTTCCAGTGATATCATTGTATCACTATCCATCAGCAGTTGTGCCTTTCCTGTGTATCTGTCCTACAACCTAGGGGTTTCGGTTCTCAATGTTGCCTGCTTCATTGTAATTCTGTAAAGAGCTTAAACAACACATCTGGAAACACAGGTCCTCCTTGACATTTCTGCTTGGGAATACAGTAAGACCACCATATGTCTTAGTACTGTGCTCAGTGTTGCCATTGTGTAAGATTTATTTTTATTTTAATTTATAATTGTTTAAAATTTAAATTATAACTTTTAGCTTTTGATTAATTAGACCTCATCGGGCTGTTGTTGCTGCCAAGAGCTGATTTTTTTAGTTCTAGCACCTGACTGCATACTATCAAAGCCCCCTCCTAAAAAATGCAAAAACACTGTGTACCTAAAACACACCCTCACCCCAGGTTATTAAAATGCAGCTTCTCACCCCCAAATTCACCCCTCCTCGGTGAAGGCCCTCTTTGATATGACACATGCAGCAGGGAAGGTTAGTACTTCAAGCGTATATTGGCCACCTCCAGCAAGTTCTCCAGACTTGCTGTCCATTCCCACCATGTATGTGTCATGAAACCACAGTAACACTTATGTCTTGTCTGTTGCCTACCTTGCTGCATATGTCCAGTTAGAGGCCGTGCCTCCCTCACCTGTGTGCTTTAGTAGCCTTTCTCAGCTGAGCTCCCCCCCAGGCCCTAATTAGGAACATTATATAACACCTGGCAGTGCAAGTCTGCAATGCCGATCAATGTTGTGTGTGTTTGGCTTTGTGTGTGGTTGTTCCAGTCGGATGCTCTGTGTCTATTTCCAGTCACCGATCTTTGGCTTGTTCTGACTATCCCTGCCTGCCTGATACCCCAATCTTTGGCTTGTTCTCTGTTTATCCCTGCCTGCCTGATACCCCAATCTTTGGCTTGTTCTCTGTTTCTCCTGTCTGCTGGTGGCCCTGACCCTTTTCTAGGCCGCTGACTATCCTTTGCTGGTTCTGTGCTGCTACTTCCTCTCTTCCACCTGTAGCCATCCAAGCGTGAGCTAGGGGACCCCAGGGGCCGCGACCTGGATTGATTTGCAGCCAAATCCTTCCTCACCACCAGAGGATCTGGCAAATACCTAATGGCTTTTAGACTCCGCGCCCTGGGGAAACCGATGCACTAGCTCCCTGTGTTCCAGTGTCCATGCTCGGGGGCCCCTCTTCCTGTACCAGCCAAAACTCATTAGCAGCAGTCAGCTATAGGTCCACAACCTTAGTGGTGCACTTCGCAACCCTCGGTGCACTTCGCACCCCAGCGGTGTGCACCTGTCACCTGACCCCAGGTGTTGTGACAGTCTGATCGGCCATGGACCCAGTTAATGTGCAGCTACCTGCAGATGATCCACTGCAGGGCATAGTCCACAGACTGGAGACCCAGGAGTCTAATCAGACTCAGGTGATGCGATTTCTGCAGGATTTGGCATCCCGTTTAGACCAGCTGCGGGCCTCCCTAGGACCTCCAATCCAACAACCTCCCCCGCAGCCTGCGGCCGTATCAGTTCCAGTCACACTCACAGGCACTAACCCGTTGCAATTACCTGCTCCATCCCATTACTCTGGGAACTCTAAGGCCTGCAAGGGGTTTCTCAGCCAGTGCACCATTCATTTTGAGCTCCAGCCTCAAATCTTCCCATCTGATCGGGCTAAGGTGGCCTACATTATCCCTCTCCTGTCCGGCGAGGCTTTAGCCTGGGCTGCCCCTCTGTGAGAGAAGAGTGACCCAGTGGTTTCTAGCCTGTCTAGGTTTCTGAAACTCTTTTGGAACATCTTTGAGGAACTGGGCCATGTTTCTTCAGCAGCTAGCACTCTCTTACGCCCCCGCCAAGCGTCTGCTTCTGTGGGGCAGTATGCTCTTCATTTTTGGATTCTGACTGCTGAGCTGAACTGGAACAATGAGGCCTTAGTTGCAACCTTTTTACAGGGCCTCTCTGATCGAGTAAAGTACGAATTAGCAGGGAGAACCATCCCCACGAATCTGGACGAAGTGATCTCCATTTGTGACCAAATTGACATTCATTTTCAGGAGAGGAACCTAGAAAGAAGATGCCAGCGTTCCTTGGCCCCTAGTCAGCCTGAGCTCCCCTCTCTGTGATCCGTGGAGCATCCCCTGCCAGCTGAGGAACCCATGCAGCTGGGTATGGACCAGGCTATCCCCCAAGGAGCATGCTAGATGCAGAACCTTGGGCCTGTGTCTCTACTGTGGGGGCAAAGGTAATTTTCATAACATTTGCTCGCTGCGTCTGGGGAATGCTCGGGTCTAATACATCTGGAAGGTGGAGTATTGGACCCAGAAACCTCACCTTCATGTGTACTGCTGTCCGTGTTCCTTCACACCGGCGCTTCTTCTCATTCGGTCCTGGCATACCTTGATTCTGGAGCTGCTGGCAACTTTATGGACTGGAGAATGGCTTCTTCTATGAAGCTCACCCTTTCGCCTCTTGCCACTCCATTGGTGGTCTTGGTGATCGATGGTACAGTTCTTCCAGGGGGCACTATCTGCTTTCAGACCCTTCCGGTTAAGATGTCAGTAGGAATACCCAACCAGGAGGAGATATCCTTTCTTACCTAAGGCCTCAACCCCCATCATATTGGGTCTTCCCTGGTTACAGCTCCATTCTCCACATGTTGACTGAACTTCCAGGCAGATATTGGCTTAGGGTTCCTCCTGTTTTTTGTCCTGTCTACTTAAGGTAGTCCCGAAGGAGAGACTTCCTGTTGCCCCCACGTCAGTTTCTTCTGCCCTTCCCACTGCATAAAGCGATTTCTGGGATGTCTTCTGTAAGAAATTAGTTGAAGTGCTTCCTCCTCACAGGTCATTTGACTGTGCCATTGACCTGGATCCAGGAGCCCAGGAGTCATACCTATACTCTGTCCATCCCTGAGACCCAGGCCATTTCAGAGTATGCCACTGAAAACCTAGAGAAAGGGTTAATTCGGAAGTCCTCATCACTGGCAGAAGCAGGATTATTTTTCATTGCCAAAAAGGATGGCACTTTAAGACCTTGCATTGATTGTCGAGGTTTAAACGCAGTGACAATCAAGAACCGATACCCCTTACCCCTAATTTCTGAGCTTTTCGACAGATTGAAAAGCTTCTCCATCTTTACCAAGTTGGATCTCAGGGATGCCTACAATCTGATCAGGATAAGGGAAGGTGACGAATGGAAAACCGTGTCTAACACGAGAGATGGGCATTATGAATACCTGGTTATGCTCTTTGTGCTGTGTAACGCCCCAGCTCTATTTCAAAACTTCCTGAATGAGGTCTCCAGGGATTTGCTGTATCAATTTGTAGTCATCTATCTGGATGACATTCTAATCTTTTTGGAAAATCTGCTTATCCACAGAAACCATGTCCAGGTTGTACTCCAGCCCCTTAGGGAAAATAACCTGTATGCCAAGCTAGAGAAATGTTCTTTTGAAAGTTCTGAGGTCCTGTTTCGGGGATGCTTTGTCTCCAGTTTGGGACTTTGTATGGATCCCGAAAAGGTCTCGGCCATTACCAACTGGCCTCTTCCTGTCAGCCTCAAGGCTACACAGCGATTTCTTGGGTTCTCCAATTATTATAGGCAATTTATTAAGAACTACTCTTCTATTGCTGTGCCTATTATTGCCTTGACTAAGAAAGGTGCTAATGCCAAGGAATGGCCTCCTGAAGCTGTCGCTGCGTTCCATGATCTGAAACAAGCCTTTGTTTCTGGTCCTCTCTTGAGGAGACCTAATCCCGGGGACCCATTTTTCATTGAAGTGGACGCTTCCTCTACTGGAGTAGGAGCGGTGCTTCTTCAATTATCTGAGAATAAACAACAACCATGTGCATTTTGCTCCAAAAAATGTTCTCAGGCAGAGAAAAATTACACTATTGGCGATCGGGAGCTTCTTGCTATAAATTTGGCACTAAAGGAATGGCGTCATCTCTTGGAGGGTTCCCCTCACTCCATAATCATCTTCACTGATCATAAAAATTTACAGTACTTGCAGAATGCTAAACGACTGAGTGTTCTTTTCCCTTTCCATTTTATGATCAGGTACAAACCTGGTTCGTGCAACAGTCGGGCTGATGCACTCTCTAGGTCGTTTGACATGCCGGATGAGGAACCTACCTCTGAACCTGAGCCGATCATTCCGACCAGGTGTATTCTTGTCCATTCCACCACTCTGGAGTCTATAATTCCTCCTGGCAAGACCTTCATCCCCACTGAACTAAGACCTAAGATCCTTCATTGAGGCATGATTCCAAGTTGTCGGGTCATGATGGGTTCCTCCGATCCCTTCAGCTTATCAGTCGCCACTACTGGTGGCCTACTCTCCGTTCGCATTTCAAAGGCTATGTGAAGGCGTGCCATGTTTGTGCCCAGTCTAAGTCCTCCACACAAGCTCCTGCCGGTCTGCTCATGCCCTTGCCCATTCTGAAAGAGCCCTGGACTCACATTGCTATGAATTTCATCACCGATCTTCCGCCATCTGAAAAGAATACAGTGATTTGGGTGGTAATCGATCAGTTCTCCAAGATGGCTCATTTTGTTCCCCTTCCTGGTCTCCCTTCTGCTTTTGCTTGGGCCCCCATCTTTGTTCGAGAAATCCTCCGCCTCCATGGGGTTACTTCCCATATTGTTTCGGACAGGGGGGGTTCAATTTACATCCCACTTCTGGAGAGGTTTTTGCAAATCCCTCAATATTGTCTTAAATGTTTCTTCTTCTTACCACCCTCAATCCAATGGACAGACTGAGAGGGTTAATCAGGAGTTAGAGGTCTTCCTCCGCACCTTAGTCTTCGCTCATCATGATGACTGGTCCTCTCTACTCCTGTGGGCAGAATTCTCTCACAATAATCATGTTAAAACCAGTTCTCAGAAGACCCCCCTTTTCACAGTTTAGGGAAGACACCCTCAGCTTCCTCATCCTATGACCTGTTCTCCGGATATTCCAGCTTTGGCTACTGTTCAGCAATCATTCAATACCATTTGGGGTGAGGGTCGTGATTCCCTCCAGACAGCAGCTGATAAGTTTAAGAGTTTTGCCGACCTTCGCAGGCGTAAACCGCCTTCTCTACAGATTGGAGACAAGGTCTGGCTTTCCACCAGGAACATCAAACTCCGGGTTCCTTCTTTGAAATTTGCACCAAGATTCATTGGCCCATATTCTATCATTTATAAGGTTAATCCGGTTTGCTTTAAACGTCAGATCCCCAAAAGCCTCAGGATATCTAACACCTTCCATGTTTCCCTTCTGAAGCCCTTAGTCCTCAATAAGTTCTCTCGTCCTTTTCCTACTGTGGTTCTGGTCTCTGAGGATAATCAGTATTTTGAGGTTAAACAAATTCTGGATTCTCGCCTCTGCAAAGGCATCCTTCAGTACCTCGTGCATTGGAGAGGGTTTGTTCCTGAGGAGAGGTCGTGGATTCCTGCATCTGAGGTATTTGCACCTCGTCTTGTGAAAAGATTTAATTTGAGGTTTCCCCCCAAGCCTGGACCCAAGCGGGGGAGGGGGAGGCCTCGTAAGGGGGGTACCGTCATGAAACCACAGTAAAATTCATGTCTTGTCTGTTCCCTACCTTGCTGCATGTGTCCAGTTAGAGGCCGTGCCTTCCTCACCAGTGTGCTTTAGTAGCCCTCCTCAGCTGAGCTCCACCCCAGGCCCTAATTAGGAACATTATATAACACCTGGCGGTGCAAGTCTGCAATGCCGATCAATGTTGGATGTGTTTGGCTTTGTGTGTGGTTGTTCATGTCGGATGCTCTGTGTCTATTTCCGGTTACCGATCTTTCGCTTGTTCTGACTATCTCTGCCTGCCTGATACACTGATCATCGGCTTGTTCTCCTGTAGCCAGCCAAGCGGGAGCTAGGGGACCCCGGGGGCCATGACCTGGATCCAGTTCCAGCCAAATCCACCCTCACCACCAGAGGCTCTGGCAAATACCTACTGGCTCTTAGACTCCGCGCCCTGGGGAAACAGATGCACTGGCTCCCTGTGTCCATGCTCCAGGGACCCCTCTTCCCATACCAGCCGGAACTCAGTAGCAGCAGTCAGCTAAATGTCCACAACCTTAGTGGTGCACTTCGTAACCCTCTGTGCGATTCGCCAACCCGCAGCGGTGCGCACTTGTCACCTGACCCCAGGTGTCGTGACAGTATGCTAAACCAGGGCAGGGATGAATGAAACAAAAAAAGATTTTAACCATTTCCACGTCGACTTATGTACAGATACTCCTCGTTTAACGACTTATCTGTTTAACGACCACTCAGACTTACGACCAGCTCTCCCCACTTAAACAACACGTTATACATCATTGTATTAAAGGTTGGTCTCCACCATTGCTGGGTGGTGGTTGCCACATCCCTATACACTAGAAAGAGTGGAACAACCCCTGGATGTGACTTTAAATGGCAACGGCACCATTAAAATATGTAAAATCAAAATGTATTAAGCATATTTAAAACATAATCACTCACCCAAGTGAAATTTTATATAAAACGCACAAAGCAAATAACAACTTGCTTGAACATGTTACAATAGCGCAATGCATAAATGTACATATAAATCAGAAAAACATTATTATTATCCTCCAGCATCTGAAGACAATGTTCGATACCCAACGCATTTCAGGTCCACGCCTTTCATCAGGGGTATTTTACAGGAGAATATATAAGCAGTAACTTCTCTGATGAAAGAAAAAACACATAAGTATGTTGTGATATAAACACATGCAGCATATCTAAAGCAAGTCCCCCTTTTCTGTTCAGTACCTACCAAGTAAACTAGCAGATGCAATGTTCAGCTGTAGGTATGTATCAAGCAGGGACAATCGATCACTGCTGATGATGGTGTGGTTAGGAGGTGGTACGGCACGGCCCCAGGCCAGACGAATAAGCCCACGGAGGTTCCCCTCAAAGTGGGAGTCGCTTCAAGACATCACGACGGTAAATTACAACTAAAGCATAACGAAAAGGGAGGGTGGAGATGAGAGCATGCATACAGTAGAAGCATGCCATCCCTATCGCCTGATCTTTCATTTAAAAATGCACAAAGGTAAGACCAAGGGGCTGGAGAATGTAGTATGAACAGTGGTGACTAAATAAGTATGACATGGTATTAACAAGTCAATGTATGGATATATGTGTAGGGTCCTTACCTACATGGGAGTGCCCCACACAAGGATGCAAAAAAGGTAGCTGCTCCTTAGATTATCCAGCGGGATATACCGCTGATTGTGGCCCCCTAAAGTAAAGGTCCTCCTGTGCCTGGAATATAAGCGTGATCTGTGTAAGATAAAGGTCTTAGTGTTCCCCCCAATGATAGTAAGCAAGAGGGCAAAATCACCTCACTGTACCTGTGATGTCGTGGGCCATCCACACGCCGTTCTCCCTGGCAGTGTCTGTCTGTTACACTGACCAGGGGGACTAAATATGGTGCCGGAAGCCCATGCATGTGCGTCACGTCACATCACTGCAAGAGCTCATGCACACAATGGCCCAATGGAACGAACTGTCCTCAAGCAGAAGGGGGCGTCGCCATGCATGCCACGGACACCAGCGCGGCAGGCCCAACACATCGCCCAGCGCGCAGGCCCCCTGCGCGCTGGGTGGAAAGTCCGCCGACCACAGGGCACCCGCCGGCCCATGCCAAATCACACCACATGCTGGACAAAATGATGTACTGCATCAGCACAATGCAAATATTGCTAAATAATCATTGTATTGTACGGTACAGTACAGAATTTTCATTTGTGTTCTGCACTTATGCAAGTTAAAACAACGTTATGGAGCTGGCGTTTTGTGTTTAGACCTTTTTTTTTCACAATACAGTACAGTACAGTAGTTAAGAATGCTTAAAATATGGATTGCTTGTGGCTCCTCGTTTAACAACCAATTTGTTTTAACGACCTGGTCCTTGGAACGGAACCTGGTCGTTAAGTAAGGAGTACCTGTATATATACAGCACCTTGCAAAAGTTTTAGACAGGTGTGAAAAATGATGTAAATTAAGAATGCTTTCAAAAATAAGTGTTAATAGTTCATTTTTTTTAAGCTAACAAAATGGAAAGTAAATGAACAGAAGAGAATTCCAAATGAAATCAATATTTGGTGTGACCATCCTTTGCCAAAACAGCATAAATTCTTCTAGGAATACTTGTAGACGGTTTTTGAAGGAACTCAGCAGGGAGGTTGTTCCAAACATCTTGGAGAACTAACCTCAGATCTTCTGTGGATGTAGGCTGCCTCAGATCCTTCTGTCACGCCATGTAATCTCAGACGGACTCAATGATGTTGTGATTAGGGCTCTGTGGAGGCCAAAGCATCACTTCCAGGACTCCTTGTTCTTCCTTACGCTGAAGATAGTTCTTAATGACATTGGCTGTATGTTTGGGGTTGTTTCTGGTGGTATGTCATGATGGATAATTAATCTACCTGCTGAGTTCCTGTGCGCAAGTGTACCTAGAATAATTGATGCTTTTTTGAAGGCCTCTCACAGTAGGGTATCCAAAAACTGGATGTCTGTCTTGGTCAATAGGTACAGTACCACATATACAGTATAACTCAGACAACACACAAAACTGTGCATCAACAGTGTCTTGTTCTACCCATATTGATAATCTGCATATGTTCACATGCTCTTCTGTTTAGTACTGCTGAACTAGAATGATGAGCATGAATGATGCTAAACCTCTTTAGCATATCAACCAGTGAAGGCTGGTGAAGTTTTAGGATGGGGGGCGCCAGGCCCTGCCTTTCCTTTTTGACCCCTCCTACTTCTCATAAGCCCCATCCCTTATAGAATCCACCCACTCTGTCCCCTGTATTCCACATATTGTGTCAGGAGTATACAGCTCAGCATCACAGGACACAATATACAGCTCAGCATCACAGGAAACAATATACAGCTCAGCATCACAGGACACAGTATATAGCTTATCATCACAGGACACAGTATACAGCCCCAGCATCATAGGACACAGTATACAGTTCAGCATCACAGGTGCGGTATATAGCAGCCAGTATCACAGGTGGGGTAAATTGCAGCCAATAAAACAGGTGGGGTAAATTTCAGCCAATAACACAGGTGGGGTAAATTGCAGCCAATAACACAGGTAGGGTAAATTGCAGCCAATAACACAGGTAGGGTAAATTGCAGCCAATAACACAGGTGGGGTAAATTGCAGCCAATAACATAGGTAGGGTAAATTGCAGCCAATAACACAGGTAGGGTAAATTGCAGCCAATAACACAGGTAGTGGTAAATTGCAGCCAATAACACAGGTGGGGTAAATTGCAGCCAATAACACAGGTGGGGTGAATTGCAGCCAATAACACAGGTAGGGTAAATTGCAACCAATAACACAGATGGGGTAAATTCCAGGCACCCCCGCCGCCGTGGGGCTCACGGCACTGACAGACCCCCCCCGGAAGTTGGGACAAAGTCCTGCACTTACCCCATCTATTAGCAGGCAAGAGTGTGCAGAGTCCGGCGAGCGGGGAGCGTGCTGGCAGTGTGCAGAGTCCGGCGAGCGGGGAGCGTGCTCTCAGTGCTCCAGCGACATCCTCCTTCTCCTCCAAGATAGAAGTCCAATAGAATCGCCTGTCTTCTCCGCCAATCAGGAAACCGGTAACATACCAGCGCTTCCTGATTGGCTGAGAGCGGTTCCCAGTTAGAAAGGCAAATGTTCATTTGCCTTTCTAAGGGCTTGTGGCGGCACGCTTTGCGCCACAAGCCACACTTTAATGAAGCCAATTAGAGCCTACAGCCCTAATGAGATGCTTCATGGAAACCCCCCACCACGGTAATTCATGCGGCTGGAGCCACAAAGGGGCCGGCAGCATGAATGGGCAGCATGAATGAGTGGTCATGGGTGGCCATGGATAGATTCATGCTATGCATGAATCTATCCATGACATAGAGGGGGGTGGCTGGAGAGAGGGGGCGACGCCCATGCGCCCTGATGGGCAGTCCGCCACTGATATCAACCCATCAGCCAACAGGTGGGCAGAATGAACAGAGAGAAAGTAGACTTTCCTCAGGTGCACTGAATTTTTGAACTTGTAGAGCACAGAACTAGGTAGGCCCCTTTATAGGTGTGCATTCCAGAGCTCAAACACATACTGCATGCATGTGTGTGCATGTGTATATATAATGACAGTGTCAGTAGAGCAGTGGATGGTGTCATATGGGCAGAGATTGGTGTCAGTAGGGCAGTGGACAGTGTCAGTTTTTATTTTTCTTAATTTTTTACAATTTTATTTTTTTACAAATTTTTTAAGCAGAAAAAAATAAGAATTTGTCTTTTATTTAGTGAAAAATCAGGGGTCTAAACAGGGTGAATATGTGCCACACAGGGTGATTAGGGTATGCCCAGGCACACCTGGCACACCCTGTATGCACACCTATGGGCCCCTTTTACACGGGCCAGATTCGGCTTTGCTCAGGAGGGGATTCATCCGCTTATCCCCTCCCCTGAGCTGAGCGGCTGGGTGACGGGTTCGTGGGCAGCTGGATGTAAACAGACCACCTGCCCATTTACACCCGACTGCCATCCGATTCAATGCGGCCACGCATCCGTTTTTTTTTTTTTTTGCTGGATTGGATCTGACCCAGATGTAGCCAGGTGTAAATGGAAATAATTCAGTTTACACCCGACTGCCCATA
This sequence comes from Glandirana rugosa, assembly GCA_018402905.1. Classification (NCBI taxonomy): domain Eukaryota; kingdom Metazoa; phylum Chordata; class Amphibia; order Anura; family Ranidae; genus Glandirana; species Glandirana rugosa. Next base: position 567,912 of record BLSH010354599.1, on the reverse strand, counting down.
GAAGAGAACATAGGGTCCATTGAAAATCAGACAGCCAGACCCAATCAGACCTTTAATGTGAAAGGGGCCTAATACTTCTTGCGTACTCATTCCTCAACAGAAGGTTGGATTGTTAGCGAAAAAATAGTTACACAAAGCCATGGGTTTTCATTGTGCAGCATTATGACCTTCTAGCTGCTGACCTCCTAGTGCCCAATGATATCATCAGTTGATGAGGAGGATGTCAATTGCCTGTATAGCATCCTTGTTTGACTCTCCCCTGCCTCTCTCCATCAGCTTTGGGGTCACATTAGCTGAGTGATGGAGAAAAACTGAGGAAGAAGAAAAACACTGGAATACTAGTCAGTACCAGTTTGCACCACTAACGTTGGGTCTCCTACTTGTGTGGATGTTGCTGCATTATTTAAACTATTAGAATAGTTTTTAAATTTTAGGATGGGGTGTCCCAAGACTGTCCATAATTTTAAAGGGTGCCTCAAGACTGTCTATAATTTTGGAGGGTGCCCTGAGATTGTCCATTATTTCAAAGGGTGCCTTGACTGAAAAAACGTTGCTCTATAGCAACAGGGATTCTAACAGAGAAGCACTAATTCAGTAAAACATTTCAGAACATAAACAACTACTTGTGATTATCCTCACAAACAGCATCTCTCTCAGCAGGGGCGTTGCTAGGGGGTGGCTATTGGGGCTATAGCCCCGAGTCTGGGGCCCATAGCCCCGAGTCTCTTACCGGGTGGGTGCAGTTCTGCAATTAGCAGGTAGGTCCCGGTCCAGAATGCAGGAAGCAGGGGCAGATTCAGCTGCGGTAGTGCTGACTCTGACTCTGCCCTCACCTCCACCTGACTCTACTCCTGGTCACTGGTTGCTAGAGCCACCTAGTGTCTAGCAACCAGTGACGACATGGCCGTGACTCCTTCCTTACCTAGCATTCAAAGTGGAGGAGGGTTTCACTTCCTCCTCCTCTGCGCTAGTGCTCATGGGGCCTAAAGAGTTGAGCCACCGGCCTTGTCATGGTCCTGGACTGGAGCGGACGCCACTGGTCTGATGGCGTGCAGGACAGCGGTATCTTCAAATAGGGAGGGGGAGGCCTGGGCAGCCGGGAAGAGCCCAGAAGAGAAAGAGAAGACAAGGCCTCACCACCCCCCTGAGCAGCATCCCCGGCACCTCCCAGAGCCTGCACTCCTTCTCCAAGCTCCTCTCCTAGCTCACTGTGACTGTCATGGAACAGGAAGAAAAAAGGCTGGCCGAGGACCGGTGGGAGGTAGGTGGATCACACACACGCCTACCCACACAGACAGAGGCTGGTACAGTAGGGACTACAGGTAGGGCTAGGGGGTCTCTCCTTCACCCCCTCTCATCCACCCCCTCTTTCTCTGATGTATGGGGAGGCTCTCTGGGGACCCTGATGTATGGGGAGGCTCTCTGGGGACCCTGATGTAAGGGGAGGCTCTCTGGGGACCCTGATGTATAGGGGGCTCTCTGGGGACCCTGATGTATAGGTGGAGGCTCTCTGTAGACCCTGATGTATGGGGAGGCTCTCTGTAGACCATGATGTAAGGGGGGGCTCTCTGTAGACCCTGATGTAAGGGAGAAGCTCTCTGGGGACCATGGTGTATGGGGAGGCTGTCTGGGGACCCTGATGTATAGGGGGCTCTCTGGGGACCCTGATGTATGGGGGGGCTCTCTGGGGACTCTGATATATGGGGAGGCTCTCATGTGGACCCTGATGTATGGGGGGGCTCTCTGTAGACCCTGATGTAAGGGAGAGGCTCCCTGGGGACCCTGATGCATGGGGGGGCTCTCTATAGACCCTGGTGTAAGGAGGAGGCTCTCTGGGGACCCTGATGTAAGGGAAAGGCTCTCTGGGGATCCTGATGTATGGGGAGGCTCTCTGTAGACCCTGATGTAAGGGGGGGGGGCTCTCTGTAGACCCTGATGTAAGGGAGAGGCTCACTGGGGACCCTGATGTATGGAGAGGGCTCTCTGGGGTGTATGTAGTCTTTGGGGTCTCTCGGGAGAGGTATGTAGTCCCAGGGGTCTCTCGGG
>BLSH010354599.1:536698-550934 GCA_018402905.1 Glandirana rugosa | reverse complement strand
CTTATACACATCTGAATACCACTTTCAGTGTTGTGTCCCACATCGATGCTTGGCCTCCCGAGAAGGGGTTTTATGCTAACGTGTCTAGTACCACCTGCAGGTCCCATGGAGGGATATATGACCATTTTGAATGGTGAATTCTGGTACAAGCCCTTAGAAATTGTTTCACTAAGGGGTCTGTGGACCATCTGACTCCCGTCAGTGAGGATAGTGCTGACACCTGTATTTGGGGGTGTGTTAACACGTAGCCCCTTTTCCAGGCCTGCTTGTAAAAAGGTCAGTATCTGGTATACCGATGGAGCCCTCGGGTCAAATTCTTGAGTTTTTGCAAACGCGGAAAATTTCTCACACACTCTTGAGTAGGTTACGTTGGTTGCCGGGGCTCTTGCTTTCAGCAAGGTTTTGACCACGGCTGCCGTACAGCCAACTTCCCTTAGTCTCTGCCCCTCAATCCCCAAACAGCTAAGTGGAGTTTGCCAGGATCTCCATGTAACACTTGTCCCTGACTCAGAAGTGTCGGTATTTCTGGTAACAAAATTGGTGGCTCCATTGCTAGTGACTGTAGCAGCGGATACCACGGTCTGCGAGGCCAACACTGTATTATCGCTATGACTATCTCTGGATGCATCTGTACCCTCCTGAGTAGCCTGAAGATCACTGGTAGTGGAGGAAATACGTATGCCAGCTTGGACTCCCACCTGGTGTTCAGCGCATCCACCGCCACTGCTTCCGAAAATCTTGCCTTGGATATAAATCTCTTGCACTTTGTATTGGCTGTGTCGCCATCAGATCTATATCTGGTTGTCCCCACTGGCTGCATATCTCTATATAAACTGATTGGTCTAGGGATCACTCCTTGCCATCTACCGTCTTGCGGCTTAGCGTGTCCGCCAGGAAGTTCTGCAGTGTCGGCACATATGTTGCCCTTAGATGTAGTAGGTTCTGTTGCACCCATGCCATAATGGTTTCTACTTCGTTCATTAGTGCTCTGCTCCGAGTCCCACCTTGGTGTTGCACATACGCTACTGCCGACCGATTGTCCATCTATAGAACCACTGTGGACCCCTGAATTTGCTTCTGGAAAGCCTTCAGTGCCTGGAGGGCTGCCCTTAGCTCTATCACGTTTGAACCTTCGTTCCCCCGATGGGACCATCGGCCCTGGGCTAACCACTCCCTGTGATGGGCTCTCCAGCCTAATGCTGAGGCATCCGACGTTACCACTAGTGCTGGATCCAGTATCAGCTGATGGCAGTTGAAGAGGTTCCTCGGTTTCTTCCACCACACGAGGGATTGCTTCATTGTTGTTGTAATCCTTATTCTCTGTCGTGCGGATCCTCCCCACTGGTTGAGAAACCCTAATTGAAAAGGTCTCAGATGCCAGTGAGCCCATCTGACCATTTGGATTGTTGCCACTAGTGACCCCAGTAGACTTAGGCATGTTGAGGCTGGGAGATGGGTCCTCACTCTCACTACCTCCAGTCTCTTGATGAGCGCTGTTGCCCTCTGTGGGGGTAATTCCACTGTGTTCCTCACCGTGTCTAGGATTGCTCCTAGGAATAATAGTCTTTGTGATGGTTCTGGTTGGCTCTTCTGCCAATTGATGATCCATCCAAATCTCTCTAGTGTCTGCACTAGTACCTCTTGATGTTCTAGGAGAGTTTGTACGCTCTCTGCTGCCAACAGGATGTCGTCCAGGTAGTGGAAGGTTTGCAGTCCCTGTTCTTGTAAGATGGTAATCACAGACAGTAGGATCTTGGAGAATGTCCGAGGTGACGTAGAGAGGCCAAATGGTAAGCATACAAATTGGAAATGTTGGCCCTTCACCACAAAGCGCAGGTATTTGTGGAACTGAGGGTCTATCGGTACGTGTAAGTACGCATCCTCCAGATCTAAGGATAACATCCAATAATTCCTGCCCAACGCCTGCGTGACTGACTGCAGCAATTCCATCCAAAATTTCTGCACTGCAATATTTTTGTTCAGTTCTCTCAGGTCTAGTACAGGCCTTAAATCACCTGTCTTTTTCCTTATTGAGAAGAGCGGTGAATTGAATCCTTGACCTCTTTCCCCTGATGGTACTGATTCTATGGCGCCCTTCCGTAATAGTGTCTGTATATACTCGTCCAATATTTGCCTCTTCTGTTGGCAGTGTGGTAGTTGTGTGGGTGTGAAATGGGGTAGCCGTGGAGCCATAGAGAATCTCCATCGATGTCCCACACTTATCACAGTACATACCCATGACTCCTTGACCTGTTCCGTCCAGACCTGGGCAAAGTTCACTGCCCCTGTCTGGACAGAGACACCTTCAAATGGGCTTCTGCTGTTGTGTGAGTGCTGGTTTCGACTTAGCCAGCCGGGTCATGGTTGATTGGGAGGATTTCCAGCCTCTTCTGTAGTCCTTCACTGGCCTATAGGGTCTGAACTCTCTGGCCCTGTTAGCATACTGCCTTCTCTCTACGCCCTGTCTTGGCCTTGTTTTTGCATCCTGAGGGAGCAAACCTGACTTGCCCCCCGTCACCTTCAATATCGCTGAATTTAGCTTGTCTCCAAACAACGCTGATCCGTCGAATGGGATACGACACCAATTTGATTTCGAGGACACGTCCGCTGTCCACGTTTTGAGCCATAGGGCCCTTCTCGCCATCACTGCGTACAGTATACTTCTTGCTGAGCAGCACAGAGAATCGATCGCGGCTTCCCCTACGAAGTCGCCTGCATGCTTGATGTCTGTAAGCAACTTCAGTAACCTGTGGTTGTCCATTTCTGCGTTCAGCTCTAACTCTGCCTTCTCTGCCCATGTTCTGATGGCTCTGGCTACTGATGTTAGTGCTAAGACTGGTCTGCATGTGTTTCCTGCTGATGTATAAACTCTCTTCAGCTCTGCGTCCATCTTTCGGTCCAGGGCATCTTTCAAGGATACAGCATTGTCCATCGGCAGCGTCACGTGCCTGGCAAGCCTCATGACCGCTGCGTCTACTAATGGTGGTACCTCTAGCGAGTGTACCTCCTCTTCCTTGAATGGGTACATCTTGTTAAACCTGTTCGTAAAAGATACCTTTTTATCTACTCTCCCGCTCGTCAGCTACGAGTTCTTTCACTTCTTCTATAAGAGGAAAGGATAGCACTGATCTCTTTAGCTGTGGATAGTACTTCCTGGTCTTTGGTGGTTGTACTGTCTCCTCTTCCCATTCCAAGGCTACCCTAACTGCCTTTACTAGTGGCTGTACTAGGGCAAAGTCAAACCCAAGAGACAAGTCTTCTTCTGCTCCTGATTCCTCTTCTGAACTAGACCCTGGTGCTCTATTCTCAGTTGGTTCCCTTATTGGAGGAGAGTTTAAGGTAGGTGTTACTGCACTTGTGCTGGCGGATAGGTCTTGAAATGACTCCTTAACTGTTTGCCTGATCATGCGGGCTATGTCCGCCTTCTCCGCCTCTTTATCTACTGCCACCTCCATGAGGCATGCTTTGCAGAGCATCTTCCCTGGCATTGCCCCTTGACCACAGCCCATACATAAGTCCTCCCTCTGGGAGTCTTCCAGCCTTGTTGGCTCCACTCTGTGTCGGCCATCTTGGCGAACCTTTCAGTGTGCAGCTGCCCCCTCAGGACTAGGGCCTGGGTCATTGCGGCGGGCTCTATCCTTGCTTTTGGAAGGACGTTGCTGCTGGTAAGGGCTAAACAAATAACAGATAACAGTCTGTTAGTAGTATACTCTTTTTTCTGTGACTCCATACACAAGAAATACCTACCTGACCCTCACCTTAGACTACATGGCTGGTCCCTGGGAGAGCTCATCCTAATCTGAGAACTAAAATAAAACAGCACTACTTTAGTCTCTTGTTTGGTAGAATTATTAACCCTTCTAAGCAGTGTTCCTACCTGTTCACCGTTGTGGTATTGCCTGCCGCTGACAGGTTCTGCTGTGGGAAGGATGTCTTGTTAGTTTTATACAAGCAACCTCCTCAGCTCCCCTATACACTTCACTTACCTGTCACTCCGTGACGTCTGCTTCCTGTGTGCGCACCTGCTTCCAGGAAGTACTGGGTATATAAGGGATTGGGGGGTACTTCCACCCCCCTCTGCGCCTCCTAGTCCTTTCTAGATCACCGTCCAGCTCCGAATGCCGAGATTCCCATACCGGAAGTTCCGCGGTCGCCATCTTTCTCCCCCCCTGTCGACAGGAAATCCTCTGAGCGCCATCTTAGTGATAATCACTCGTCCTCCCTGCCTCCGGAAGCTAGTAGGAAGCCATCTTGGAGAAGGGCTGTGCCCTCTTACCTGGCTTTCTGTCTGTGTAGAGACTGTGTGGGTCCATCCCAGCGCCTATTCTAAGTTGATGGCTCTCCCTGAGACCAGCTGCCTACTACCCGCCCCCCAACTCCTGGATATGGGGGGGGGCCTCCCCCATCTAGGAAGATTTACCCCCTGTACAGCGGGGAGCGTCGCTGGCAGGAGAGTTTGAACCTGCGCGGTTGGCCAGATGAATCCGGCAAGGTGAGGGGGAAAAAAAAAATCTGCTTCTAGCGTTAGAGTAACTGGCTGAGCATTGAGGAAAAAAAGGAGAATGCTGCATGATGGGAGGTGAATGGCTTTATAGTGTAACCGGATCCTGGAACTGGGCTTGGGGGCGGAGCCAGCCCATGCGTATATGCGTATATGCTGTCGTGCTTGTGTCAGGAAAGAATATATTCCTTATTCCACCAATATAGTGCAATCACATATCTGATAGTCCAATAAATGATATAACAATTCAAGGTGTAGATGAGCACAATGAATGATAATAGTGTAGAGATTCACTCTATTACTGCAGCAATTTGAATGAGTGGACTATCAAATATATTGATACTGCTCAATAAAACCTGGGAAATGTTCCAGGGGTTAATCTTTGTGGCTTAGAAAACTGCAAACTCCAGGAGAAGATGTGAACCTATAGTCTCTAGGTCGAGTTTCTGTTCCAGGATCTCTAACAGGGTCCCACATCCATGATGGTATTACTTCATCATCATCACTATCGTCTTCAACCACTTTAGAGGTTTTAGCAGTAAGTTTCCTCTGAGATCTCATTTTGGGTGGTTTTGGATTTTCCAGAGAAACATTTGGAACAGAAGACATTTTAACAGTGTCAGAAAGAGGAAGCAAATTATCATGATGCCACATTTTTAAGGGACCATACTGACCCTCAGGCCTAATTTGATACACAGGTAATCCAGGAAGTCGCTTGCAGATAATGTAAGGATGAAGTCTCCATCTGTCAGCTATTTTATGCTTTCCAGGTACATCCAAATTCTTCAACAGTACCCTGTCTCCCGGTTGTAACTCTTGAACTTTCACTCTAAGATCAAAATTCTTCTTATCCCTAGCCTCCCGAGTAGTAGCACGTTGTCTGGCAACTTCATAGGCTTTATTCAAATTCTTTCTTAACCGCTCTACGTAACCTCTATGAGATGTTAAAGAGGTGTCATCCACAGATGTCCCAAAAACAAGTCAATTGACAGTCTAGCCTCTCGCCCAAACATGAGACAGTATGGGGAGTATCACTCACAATACTGTTGTAGGCGTGTACTAAAGTGGCAATATGATTCCCCCAATTCTGCTTCAACTCTGAAGGCAATGTGCCTAACATGTTCAATAAAGTTCTGTTAAATTGTTCAGGTTGAGGGTCCTCTTGAGGGTGATAGGGAGTAGTGCGTTACTTCTTGATGCCCAGAGACTTGAACAATTGATGGATCAGCCGGCTCTCAAAATCCCTTCCTTGATCAGAGTGGATGTGTACAGGTAGTCCATAATGTACGAAGAACGTCTCCACCAATATCTTAGCTACAGTGGTGGCTTGCTGATCTTTCGTAGAGTAAGCTTGAGCATACCGGGTAAAATGGTCAGTGACCTGTATCTGGCTCCAGGAACAAAAAGACTCTATAAATGCTTCATAGGGGCAGCTCAGGTAGGAAGAGTTTTTCTCTGAATGCAGGAAATACAAGAGCGACAGTACCCCTCCACTTCTCTTCTCATATCAGGCCAATAAAATCTGTTCCTGACTAACTGGAAAGTTCTTTCTATGCCTAAATGTCCATGTTCGTCATGCAAGTACACCAAGACAGAATTTCAATGTTTCTCAGGTAATTATAGCTGCCAAGTCTCCTCCATCTCTTCATTCAGACCTCACCTATAAAGCAGCCCATCCTTCAATCTGTTCCACTCACGATGTAAGATCCTTGCTTGCTTGCCAGTACTTTGTAAATTAATTGAGGGTTCTGCTGTGTCAGAGCTTGTAAAGCCACTTGACCCAAAGAATCTTGTTCCTGATCAACCTTTATTTCCTTCTTGGTCAATCGAGGGAGGTCATCACTTCTCACTTGGGTTAGTCCACAGTAAAATTAGTGAATTCCTGCTGGCGAAACTCCTATCGATTCAGCCCCGGCTCCTCCTTGTAACCTATGGATCAGACCTTTGCATAAGGCTTTAACTCCATCAACTGGTACGAAAGTCCATTCTTGAGGCTTCTGACTTGAACGATATGGCCGACGGGACAAGGCATCAGCATCTCTGCTTCCCATACCGGGACGATATTTAAGGCTGAATTGAAACCTAGCTAAGGCGGCTAGCCATCTGTGCCCAGTAGCATCCAGTTTTGCCATTGTCAGCAGGTATTTCAATGGATTGTTGTCTGTCTTAACGACAAATTTGCCTCCATATAAGTAGTCTTTCAATTTGTCTACAACTGCCCATTTCAGCGCCAAAAACTCTAACTTATGAGCTGGGTAACTTCTCCCAGATGGAATAAGACTTCAGCTTACATAAGCCACCGGTTGGAGTTGACAATCTTGCTCCTGATAAAGTATCCCACCTGATCCATCTCTGCTGGTGTCCACATGCAGTTCATAGGGCTTTGAAGGATCGGCTAGAGCCTTAGTTAAACTTGATTTCAATTGTTGATAAGCCTCTTCACATGCTGGAATCCATTGAATGCGACTAGATTCCATCTTCCCTCTCCTTCCAGCCATATTTACTGGCTTTTTCTTCTCTCCCTCTCCAGAGACCACTTGTAACAGTTCATTTAAAGGCTTGGCTATACTAGCAAAATTAGCCACAAACCTCCAATAGTAGGAACAAAACCCTAAAAAAGATCTCAATTCCGTTACAGTCGTGGCCAGGCAGTGACTGCTTCCAGTTTCTTCGGGTCAGTGGCCACTCCATCAACATGTCCCAGATACGTGACAGAGGAGTGATAGAATTGGCATTTCTCCAATGATAACTTCAGCCCTTCTTCGTGAAGCCTCTTGAAGACCTTTTCCAATCGTGCCTCATGCTCTTCCAGGGTTCTCCCGAACACAAGATATCATCAAGATACACCAGCACTTCTCTCAAATTCATATCTCCCAATGTTCTCTCCATCAATCTCTGCAAGGTAGTTGGGGCTCCAGTTAATCCCTGTGGCATCCGGTTCAATTAATAAAAAAACAGCGGGTAAATGAAAGGTATCTGGTAGTACCCACTCTTCATATCCAGCACGCTGAACCACTTTGCTCCCGCCAAGCAATGCAAGGCGTCCTCAATTCTCTGAGTTGTGTATTGAACAGGGATAGTTCTTCGATTGAGGGTTCAGTAATTGATACACATCCTTAGTATCCGTTCTTCTTTCGAACCACCACAATTGGAGAGGCATATGGACTCTGGGACTCCTGAATCACTCCAGACCTCTTTAACTCAGCCAACTGTTCCCTCAACCTGAACGGTTTCTCTTCCTGCAACCAGATCTTATGATAGGCACTCTTGGCGCACCCCACATCAAAATCATCATTAGCAAAGATATTCCTCCATCTTTGCAGCTGAGCCTTCACTCTCTCTCTCCAGGCAGAAGGCAAACCAACTACTCACTCTTCCATCTCTTTTCTCAGATTGGTCATACCTTCTTCTTCCTGATCTTCTTCAGGTGTCACCGGAGTGGCTTCACTCACTTGACCCACAGACATCCTTGCCTTCAGTGTCACAGGACAGTCAGAGATATTCTGCAGACTAATGGGAACTTTGTTCTGATTCCTCAGCAGAGCTTTCGTGGGCAATATCTCAGGGATCATTATCAACCCTGCAGCTTCAGTCTGAGCATCAGTTTCCAGCACTATAAAAGGCCCAGGATGGTCCCAAGTCAGTTTCACAGTAGCTTTTACACAGGTGACTTCTCCCGGCTGAAGCACAGTTTCCTTCATATCCAGTTTTCCCAGATGACTCCTTGAGCTGGGGCCTTCTTTTCCTGGATCATTTGCCAACAGGCCTGGTATAAAGTAGTATGAATTTCTTCAGGTACTACTCCATATTCTCCCACTACTTTCTCCAACAGTCTTCGGACCAAATCAGTATTAGTCTCAATAATCATGGCGTTATTCTCAGCTCCAGCGGACACACCACAGCCAGAGTGTCAAAGGTTTCCACCCTACCAGTGGCAGCTGGTTCAAAGGAAATTTGGATAGGGATGTATCCATCATAGGGGAATAGATTGGTACAGAGTCCCCAAATTTCCAACTCTTCCAACTTGTTCAATAGTATGTGCTGGAGATACTGATTGTAGAAGTCCCTGTAGAGAAGTGTAACCTGCGCCCCAGTATCTAACAAGGCCCTGGTATAAATACCTTCTACTTGCACAGAGACAATGGGAGAAGGCCCTACCAATTTTTCTGGGAGAGTACTTTTCTTTAGAACATTTGAATTTCTTATTGGCGTACTTTGGGAGGATCTAATCCTGGCTCTGAAAATCAGGCACTCAGACCTCGGTGATGGGTTAGATTCTCTCTCCTTCTTAGGACTTTTCTTCCTTGGACTTGTCCTGTTTTTGCTTGGCTTTTTGGAGCTCGGTCTCTTCGGGTTCTCAGTTGGCTCCTTCACTGAAACCCTTGGAAGTTTCCCGCCTTCTGAGCTGCCAGAATCTGTTGTAATGCCTTCAACAATTCTGCCATAACATTGAACTCTTCTCCTCTCTGTGTGTACTGCCTTTTAAAACAGCCTAACTCCCCCCCCACTTGAAACACTTTCTTGTATCAGCTCGGTCTGTATAGTAACTTGAGCTTCCATAACTCTAGACAAGGTCTGCTGCAACTGATCTTGAGCTTGTACTCCCTGTGTCAGCAGTTTAACTGGAGACTCTTCCAGTGTCAGAGGAGGCATAGGGATTTTGGTACTCTCACCCCATTCTGAACACTCCTCACTGTCAGCTTCAAACATTCCTGATGCAATTGTTGAGCTGTCACTTTTCCGGCTTTTAGAGTGACGCTAGCCCCTTGGGGAGACCCTTGTTTTTTTTCATGTAACAAAGCCTCCTCCTCTCTTACCATCTTCATCAATTCGGGGTAGGGGGTGCAATTTGTATTCCTCTCAGCAGCAGTCTTAGAACATTAGGATGATTTGGTCTTGGCCCTTACAGGATTCTTTTCCACCTTACTTTGTCAGCTTCCTTAGGGTCAATCCCTTTCTTTGGATAATTTGATGCAAGACCCTATCAACTCGGATGACATATGCAGATAACTTTTCTCCTCTAGTCTGATGAGTATATTCAAATTTGTACATCAGGTCATGAATTTTCTCCACCCTCCCATAAACAGCACACAGGGCTTCTATACAGCTTCGGGCACAGTCCACTCTTCCACTGCTTGAATGGCCTGGTCCATCCAGCTGTCAAAATCTTCCTTTCCTTCAGGAGTGGGTGTGCGAACCAAGAAGAATTGTACTTTTCAATAACCCCGATGAGCTGTAATATTGTTGCTTTTGATTAAGCTTTCTACCAGCCTACCCATATCCGTATAGAATGAAGTTGGTGGCAATCCCTTGAGGGTGACCTCCAGCCCTTTATGCTCCAAATCAGACTTTGCGAGGGTACTCAAGACTTCTACCAATTCAGAGACTTCTTCCATCCGCAACGGTACTGTCTGAGCCTCCAATCCTTCGGCCAGGGTCACAGTTTCCTTTTTAAGACTGGCTGGGACACTCTCCCTCCATTCCACTAAGGCATACGTTTTATCTTCTTCATACTCCATCTTTAAATCCCCAACATAGGATCCTTGCTTGGGAAAGGCCGCTCTCAGCATCAATCCTACATCCCTTTCACTCCATCCCCACTCCAGGTAACTTGAGTATTCTAGACAGTTCCAACCTGCTCCCTTCATCTTGCACCCAGTATATAGCAGCAACTGAGTCCATTTGATTGGGAGGAGTCTCTTCAGACCTTTTGAGGTTCACCATAGGGGGAATCCCGCATGAGCCCCCAAATGTAGCGCTGCCCTCTTGAAATGATATGGAAATACCTAAAAAATTTCCAAGTTCTTTTAGATAATTTTGTTTATGATAATAAATATATCCTTTGTATGTAAATGTAAGTAACAGTCTCATTCTCTTATTCATTCAATATATGTATATATATATATATATTTACTAGTGTAGCGCTGCCATCTTGAGAGTCGCATGAGAAATCAATTCCCCCTTGGTCCTCCCCACTTGTAGAATCCTCCATCACCCCTAACACTCTGGGTTCACTCGTTTTTATGCAATATTATAAGTATTAACACTATAAGAGTAATAGAGACCACACTTGAATTAAATTCTGAAGAGTTTACATATAATATTTAGAGCTATAACTCTTGAGAGCGAATTGATCATTTAAATCAACAGTAGATAACTTGTTTGAACAATAAAGATATCAACATAGCATGTTAATTTCACACTCTGATACTATCAACAAAGAATATGTGCAGCAAAAGAATATATTCCTATATTCCTTATTCCTCCAATAAAGTGCAATCACATATCTGATAGTCCAATAAATTATATAACAATTCAAGGCGTAGCTGAGCACAATGAATGATAATAGTGTAGAGATTCACTCTATTACTGCAGCAATTTGAATGAGTGGACTATCTTTCGAGTGGATACTGCTCAATAACACCTGGGAAATGTCATTATTACTCTATAAGGATCCAATGTGATATAACATAGATGCCATTAACCAATAACAATTATCTAAATCAATTCTCCTGATCTAATTCAGAGAGTTCCTTAGGAGATTTAACTTTGACTTTTGGTCATGTGGGAAATGGTAACTGCAATGCAAAGGGTCCAGTTAATGAAGTTCAGTTCAATCTTCCGCCGGCTTGTTTTGCTCTAAAGCTAGGTACCTAAATATACTGTGTCCACTAATTCCCGAATTAAGGCACAAAATAGGCAACTTGAGTAAACTTTAGAAGAGAGCCCTAATAATGATTGCTGACCTCAAGATATAACAGCAGTTAAAGAAGGACCTGTGCACAGGATTTTTTTAATCCAATAGGATAGCTGAATCTGTTCTGAAAGAAAAGTATAGAACAACTAAGTATACTCAAAGGTAGGCTTCTGCCTCATCACCACCCTGTTGATCACAGAAAGCAGTCCGGTTGCTCAGGCTGTGCTGGTGGTGCTGGAACTGATGGTATTCGCTTGCTGTTTGCTTTGGGGAAACCGGCTTCCACTGCTCTCTCTGCAGTTCTCTCCGGATCGACTGCCGACACACTGCAGATGCCGCTGAATCTGGAACAAACTCAGATGCTGGCACGCTGGTTCTGTTGGTCACTCACTGGAACAAAGTAGTGTTGCAGCTCTCTGGGGTGCTGTGTAAATTTAGCATGCTGGATCATTCGATTTAGGCTCAGGCCTCAATCCAGGTGTAATACATACACATAGATCCCCACTGGTTGATCACGCCATCCAAAGAGACTGGAGCCAACTCCTCCCCCCACTTAAATAGGTTCTCCCACAAAGCACCATTCCTCCAAGGATCTCTTCCTACAGCACAGCATCCTGGGAAATGGAGTCCTTCCATAGCAGAGTCTAGAGACCGACTTCCTCTGTAGCACTACAAATCCCACAAGCAGTACCTCTCACGTGACCATTCTGTTCAGCAATTTCTACACTAGAGGGGAGTCTCCACAACATCAATAAACATAAAATGTCCCATGTTAAAGGAGCACTATTTAACTCCTGGCTACACTAGGATGTTTGTTGATCCCTAATCTGGTGTTATTATTTATACCAGGAACGCGAGCCAACCTTTGCATTTTTGGATGTTACCTAAAAAAGTCCCAACGATCTGGTGGGTGTTGTTCTCTCTTTCTGGCTTATTAGTATGGAAAACGGGAGCACAGTTTAAAAATAGGCAGCTCTTTTGGGAGTCATTTGTAAACAATATTATTTTTTTTTTAAACAAATCAGCCATTCTTTATTATTGTAGGAGCATGTTTTTACGTACATGTGGAATAAACTCTTTATGTTATTCTCTACAAGCTCTTTCCTCTGCATCTTCTCATATTTTACTTTTATTGACTTTACCCATTAATCCCCAGTTGCTTCCGTTGTTCCCCAAAAGTGTAACAATTCAGCCCTTATGTCAAAGGACTGTAAATTATAGTTAATAAACCAGAAGGTGGAACTAGAGCACAATCGAAAAAAAAACAGCTTTAGTCTTTAATATGCAAATATGCAAATAAGTTAGTAATTAAGCTTCAATTCCCAGGAGGATGCTTGCAGCATAACAAGTTCTATTATCAGAAAAACAGATGCAAAAAAAGAGGAAGAGAGTGAAATAGGGTGAGGACTGAAAATCCACAGGGTAAGGTGGATGTAATAAAAAATCAACAGGGAAAAAATGTGTTAAAAATTGGAAAAGACAAGTAGTAACCTGACTATTAGCATTCTCAGATGTTTAGGCAACATAAGTGACAATATAGATATTCTGTCATGTTCAGAAGAGAAAAAAAAAATTCAAATGAAGATATTATGCAAAATAAGCATAATTAGGAGAGAAATGGAAGCAAATGCACCCAAAGCAGATAGATGTGTTCACTAACAGCCTTTGTTATGTCTTCATGGTTTCCAAAGGAAACTTTCAAATTGCAAGATTTAAGGCTAGGTTCACACTAGTGCAGATTGGATGTGGGTTCACACATCTCCGGAGCGGCTCCGGTGCGAATTTGCACAGGGGCCCTGTGCGTCTTTTGGTCCGTTTTAGGTCTGCATTCAGCCCAAAATTCTTCTGCTGTGAGATGCTTCAGTGTGAGCCCAGCCTAAGGCTACTTTCACACAGGAACGTTTTTCAGGCTAAAAATAGCGCCTGTGCAGCGCTTGAAAAATTCTCCCCCCATTCTTCCCCAGTGTGAAAGCTAGAGTGCTATGTACACTGCCTTCTCCAGTGAAAGTAATGGATGGCGCTCCCGAAGCGGCTGCGCTTTTAACCCCTTGTTAACCCCTTCTTGGGGGTTAAAAGTGCCCCGCTCCCGCTTGCATGGCAGAGCCGTAGCACCACTATAATAGTGGTAAAATGCACCGCTATCTGCCAGACTCTGTTGAGTGGGCTCCAGAGTGCTGTGACAGTGGTATGATGTAGAGTGCTCTGCATGTTTTAATGGCTGGCAAATCCTTGGTAAGTTTGACATCAACGGGTGGACCATGCTTTAACAAAACAAATTAACTCACTTCTAGAAAGCTTGTTTAGTCCTTACTCCCTTTAGGGAAAGTTCCTAGTTGGAGGTCTCTGGGCTGGAGCTCAAGGCCTAGAGGGTTTGGCCCTCAAGCAGACTGTGTGACTAGAAGAAGCAGGCTGTGTTCCTGGGAAGTAAATTACCTCTTATATGCTGTGTGCCTGCAGAAACTATGTCTGAAGCTGCAGGTAAAGAAAGGGAATTAACTAAATCAAGAATTTCATGTTTCGTGGTAAGTTACTCCATTGACAGCTGTGTGCTCCTGGAGTATTTTTGGTCATTCCACCTTCTAATCCTTGTACCTCAAGTTCTAATAAATGTTATAAATTGAATTGCAGTTCAGTGAGTAAAATAAGTATTTGATCCCCAGGCGAAACATGACTTAGTACTTGGTGGAGAAACCCTTGTCGGCAAGCACAGAGGTAAGATGTTTCTTGTAGTTAGCGACCAGGTTCACCGAGTTCTTCTTCGTTTAATTCCAGTACCTCACCGGATCGGTCAGAGGTCTGGAATTAGGACATCTTTTAAATACCTCCCTCGACTTTGAAACTCAACGGTTCGTTATCGGTTCTTTGGAATTCCTAAATCTCTTCTGGACATTTTTTCTCACCTGGTTTTAGGGAGGACTCTACAAACGTTTGGACCAGCGATTGATGTTCTTTGTAGAATGGAGACACGAACGGCTGTTCCCAAAGAGGTGGTTCATGATTCAGTACAAAGCGGACCCCTAGTTTATGAATAAAATGAG
>BLSH010354599.1:522209-535445 GCA_018402905.1 Glandirana rugosa | reverse complement strand
GATAGAATGTATGATGCATGCATGTTTTTAGCCCCCAAGTGTCTAACTTTACATTTATCAACACTAACCCTCATTTGCCACATAGTTATCCAATTAAATAGTGCATTGAGGTCAGCTTGTAAATTGGAGACATCCTGTAAGGATGTTATTCCGCTACACAGCTTGGTGTCACCTGCAAACACAGAAATTAAACATTTAATCTCAAACTCTATATAATTTGGAAATAGGTTAAAAAGTAAGATTCCCAACACTGTCCCTTATGGTACATCACTAATAACCTTAGACCAATCAGAGTATGAAACATAATAATGATTATTATTTGGTCTTTAAAGTGGTAGTAAACCCTCTGCTTCGTTTTAAAGTAAGTCTTTCATAATGTGCTAGTATGCAGTGCACACTAACACATTACGATATTGCCTTGCAGGGGGAATCTTTTCTTTTTTTTTATCCCTAGAGTTTACAACCGTTTTAACCATTTTTTTATCCTTTTACAAACTGAATTTTTCTAAGCCTATAGACTTTAACTTACACATTAGCCATGTGCAGAGAACTGTCATACACACAAGTATATTATACAAAGTCCAAGTATATTACACCCACAGTCACTCCTTTATTTAAGTTTTGCTTACTTCCTCATAAACAGAATGCAGATTTGTTTGACAATTTTGGTCTTTTGTGAATCCTTGCTGTCTATTGTTTAAAATATTGTTCTCTAGCAAAAACTCTTCCATGTGGTATTCTATCAAACTTTGGTGGGTAAACCTCTTTTTCCACGTTAGAAAGGGATGTGGCTATGGTGAGCAGATATTTTAACCTCAAATCTTTTTGACATTTATCAAACTTTCAAGTATCTTTGCAATTACTGAAGTTAAAGCGGTAGTAAACCCACACAAAAAAAAAAAAAACCCTGCAAGACAATTGCATAATGTGTTAGTATGCATCTCATACTAACACATTATGAAATACTTACCTTAGAACGAGGCCCCGATGCCCGACTGGGCCAGCGCTGAGGGAGCTGACATGATGTCCATCTTCTTTCTTCTGGGTTCGCAGCTCCGGCGATGTGAGTGGCCGAAGCCGTGAGACGTCACTCCTGAACATGCGCGCTAGAGTTCTTCTTTCCGGCAAGGAGCTCTGATTTTCCAGCAGCCTCCTTCGGATCTTCGGAACGCATGCGCCGGACTCCTTACCAACCATGATGCCAGGATGATTGAAGCGCCAACACCAGGTGATTGGAATATCTTTATCTGCTGATTATTAAACTTTCTGGAATATACATATTGTATTGTGGTGTAGGATCTGGGCCTGCTGTCCCTCCATCCCGACTTCTTGGAAGGAGGAACTCTGCTGGGGGCACCTGTGATGGAAGGAGGGACTCTACTGGGGGGGCACCTTTGATGGAAGGAGGAACTCTGCTGGGGGCACCTGTGATGGAAGGAGGGACTCTGCTGGGGGGGCACCTTTGATGGAAGGAGGAACTCTGTTGGGGGCACCTGTGATGGAAGGAGGAACTCTGCTGGGGGCACCTGTGATGGAAGGAGGAATTCCACTGGGGGCACCTGTGATGTAAGGAGGAACTCCGCTGGGGCACCTGTGATGTAAGGAGGAACTCTGCTGGGGGGGCACCTGTGATGGAAGGAGGAACTCTGCTGGGGGCACTTGTGATGGAAGGAGGGACTCCGCTGGAGGAACCTGTGATGGAAGGAGGAACTCTGCTGGGGGGGCACCTGTGATGGAAGGAGGAACTCTGCTGGGGGCACTTGTGATGGAAGGAGGGACTCCGCTGGAGGAACCTGTGATGGAAGGAGGGACTCCTTACCAACCATGGTGCCGGGATGATTGAAACGCCAACAGCAGGTGATTGGAGTATCTTTATCTGCTGATTATTAAACTTTCTGGAATATACATATTGTATTGTGGTGTAGGATCTGGGCCTGCTGTCCCTCCATCCCGACTTTTCTTCCTTCTCTTCTCTTTCCTTCCCTCCCTCCCTATCTCTTTCTTACTTCCTTCCCCCATCCCTTGTTCATCTCAGACGTGAGCCACCCCCCAAAGCCAAGCGCCTTTAAACCACGGCCGCTATTTTGTTTAGACCACACCCATTTTTGCCACAGCGCACCGCATTTCTTCGGGCTAGATCCCGTGATCTTTTTCCCACCTAGCAACACCCCTGCTTCTATGTAATGGTTGAGGAGAAGGGGAAGTGTTTGTAGTCCAAATAAGAGCAGTAGTTGAGAAAAAAATACTGTTTCTTCATAGATAGAGTACTAGGAGTGAGCATTGTTACCCAAGGACAGGAAATTAGTTGATTGTAAAGTCTCGTTTTTCTTTCTATAAAAATAACAAACATGTTATACTTACATGCCCTGTGCAGTGGTTTTGCACAGAGCAGCCTGGATCCTCCTCTTCTGGGTGCCACTTATGTGCTCCTGGCCCCTCTCTCCTGTTGAGTTTCCCCACAGCAAGCAGCTTGCTATGGGGCACCCGAGCTGAGTCACAGCTACCTGCGTCCATTCAGACATAGAGCCATGGCCCAGCCCCGCCACCCTCTCTCTCCTGATTGGCTAGCCGATTTGATTGGCAGCAGCAGGCACCAATAGTGCCGCTGCTGTGTCTTAGCCAACCAGAAAGGAGACACTCATGGACATTGCTGGCAAGAGATGGGGCTCAGGTAAGTATTAGGGGTGCTGCTGCACACAGAAGGCTTTTTATTTTAATGCATAGAATGCATTAAGATATAACACCTTCTGACTTTACAATACCTTTAATGGCAGTATCATGAGATGAAAATAGAGAAAAACAAACAATGAAAAAGGAAACTAATGTAACTACCATGTCTAAGGACTAGTAAGTTGCAATAACTATATATATTTTTTGTTTTGGGGTTTAGCTATGCCTTAAGACAAGGCTGCCAATGTACCACAATGCATTTTTTATTAATTATGTAATATATTTTACAAGACAGTTTACAACATGAATGACACCACAACACACCACAGTTACTGTGAGCTGAAGTAATGCACAGTTTTTTGCAATGCACCAATCTCAATGAGCAGAGTTGAGCGAACCCGAACTGTAAAGTTCGGGTCCGTACCGAACTTTGGGGTGTCCGTGACCCGGACCTGAACCCGGACATTTGAAAAAAGTTTGGTTTCGGGGTTCGGGTATTTGATCACGCAAGTTGAATAGCTGCAGGACAGCCAATCAACAAGCGTTTCACTGGTTTGCCCTTAGAAGCCATCACAGCCATGCCTACTAATGAAATGGCTGTGATTGGCCAGTGCATCATGTGACCCAGCCTCTTTATAAGCTGGAGTCCCTTAGTGCTGCATGTCACATGCTCTCTGGCTAGTGTAGGGAGAGGATGCTGCCGGCGCTGTGAGGGACAGATTGCAGATATAATAACATCTCCTCCTGCATTACAGAACAATCTGATTGTGGACTAGATAGAGATTACCACTACTACTACTGCTTTTAGGGACAGATTGCAGATCTAATAACATCTCATCCTGCATTACAGAATGATCTGACTGGACTAGGTAGAGTCTACTGCTTAGAGCAGGGGTAGGCAACCTTCGAGAGATGGAGATCTACTTGAACAACACTGACAAAGTCAAAGATCACCGGGCACAGTGTCGCCCCCCCCCCAAAAAAAACCCAAAACATTAAGACCAACCTCTTTTGTTTTGTAATAAGTGTTACAAGAGAGTGCTGGGTTTAGGGGTGTGTTATGCAGAGAATGCAGGGTTCACAGTTGCATTATGCTCAGAATGCAGAGATCAGGAGTGTGTTGTGGTCAGAATGCAGGGTTTAGGAGTGCGTTGTGGTCAGAATGCAGGGTTTAGGAGTGTGTTGTGGTCAGAATGCAGAGTTTAGGAGTGTGTTGCGGTCAGAATGCAGGGTTTAGGAGTGCGTTGTGGTCAGAATGCAGGGTTTAGGAGTGAGTTGCGGTCAGAATGCAGGGTTCAGAAGTGTGTTGCGGTCAGAATGCAGGATTCAGAAGTGTGTTGCGGTCAGAATGCAGGGTTCAGAAGTGTGTTGCAGTCAGAATGCAGGGTTCAGGAGTGCGTTGCGGTCAGAATGCAGGTTTCAAAAGTGCGTTGTGGACAGAATGCAGGGTTCAGGGGTGCATTGCGGTCAGAATGCAGGGTTCAGGGGTGCGTTGCGGCCAGAATGCAGGATTCAGAAGTGCGTTGCGGTCTGAATGCAGGGGTACGTTGCGGTCAGAATGCAGGGTTCAGGGATGTGTTGCAGTCAGAATGCAGGGTTCAGGGGTGCTTTGCGGTCAGAATGCATTTTTCAGGGGTGTGTTGCGGTTTGAATGCAGGGTTCAGGGGGGCGTTGCGGTCAGAATGCAGGGTTCAGGGGTGCGTTGCGGTCAGAATGCAGGGTTCAGGGGTACGTTGCGGTCAGAATTCAGGGTTCAGGGGGGAGGTTGGGGGTAATGTGAAGGGTGGTATAGGACACTGCTATGGGGGTGACCCTGCCCATGACAGTGTCCTCTGCCCCTTCACATCACCCCCCCCCCACATACACACACACAGTGGTGTCTCCTTCCCCCCCCATTAGCAGTACCCCCCTTCTCTCCCATAGCACAGTACCTGTTTCACGGCGGAGACCGGGAGGCAGCGAAGTTCTGGACACAGGGGCAGGAGCTGGCAGTGACTTTTCATATTAGCAAACTGGTGATTGGTTGCTTAGGACCACCCTATGTGCTAGCAACCAATCAACAGCGGTTTAACAATAAGTTTGTTTGGCCGGCTCCTCCTCCCACCCTCTGTCCTGATCTTTGCTTTCTCCCGGTCTCCGCAGCTCACTGATCACAGCGGCAGAGGAGGGAGGGAGAGAGTGACAGTGTGCGGAGCCGCGTAGGAGGCTTGAGGCTAGCAGGGGAGATGAGGACCGGGACATAGAAGGCGGGGGTCGGCGGCGCAGGAACCTGTTCGCGGTCCACCTGTCACCTGCCGGCGGTCGACAGGTGGACCGCGATCGACGGGTTGCCGACCCCCGGCTTAGAGGGACAGATTATTGTTCTAAAATCATCTTCTAGTTCTATAGGGTCAGGTTCCTGATGTTGCTGTAAGGGACAGATTATTGTTCTAAAATCAACTTCTAGTTCTATAGGGTCAGGTTCCTGATATTGCTGTAAGGGACAGATTATTGTTCTAAAATCATCGCCTACTCCTATAGGGTCAGGTTCCTGCTGTTGCTGTAAGGGACAGATTATTGTTCTAAAATCATCACCTACTCCTATAGGGTCAGGTTCCTGCTGCTGCTGTAAGGGACAGATTATTGTTCTAAAATCATTTTACTTGCTCTTGCAGCCCTCTAGCACTCTCCAGGACTTTTTTACAGTCATTTTTGTCCAGAAAAGTTCGGGTCCCCAAACCCGAACTTTTTTGCGAAGTTCGGCCGAACCCACCGAACCCGAACATCCAGGTGTTCCCTCAACTCTATCAATGAGCCCACAAACTGAGCACAGACAAAAATTTATGCACCTCTATGGATCAATGATTAAATTAAAGTAAGCAATAGAAGGTGTCCCTTAGCAAAATTGCATCTTTTTTTAGTTTGGAATAAAAAGACACTTTAGTGATTATCTAATTAACATGTATAAAATAAGGCCATTATAAAAAATATAATAAATTCTTAAGGCTAAAAGGCCACCAAATATATCAGGTAGAAAGTGCAGCAAATATTTTTTTTATAGTAAGAGTAGTTAAGCTGTGGAAAGCTCTATTGCATGAGGTACTAATGGCATAATCCATATAGTAATTTCATTTAAAATTGATTGATTCTTATAACTAATGGTAGCCACAATTATAATTAATACAGGATTATACATTATTTTTTATTTAGGTAGTTGACCTTACTGTAATTTGTTGGGGGTCAGGAAAACATTTCCCTTATGAGGCAAATTTGCCCACAATGAGGGCAATTACTGTTTAAACAAAGTAAATGCTCATGTTTAAATCAAACTTTGTTAAAATGTATGATTCAATATGCAATGAAACTCTCCATTTCTTTTTTTTGAGTCATTCCTTAGTGAATTTGCTAGAGTGCTTTAGATCATTAAAAGATCCATTTCTGGAAAAATGGCCTTACATTCTCATTAAAGCTGAACCCGTGGATAAGAAATACAAGATGCATGTGTATTTTTACTTGACTCTTGGTGTGCTCTGTGTATTCCATCCAGATTTGTACAATAATCTACATTCACCGGCCACTTTATTAAGTACACCTGTTCAATTGCTTGGTAACACAAATTGCTAATCAACCAATCACATGGTAGCAACTCAATGCATTTAGGCATCTAGACGTGGTGAAGGTGACTTGCTGAAGTCCAGACCGAGTATCAGAATGGGGCAGAAAGGAGATTTAAGTGACTTTGAACGTTGCATGGTTGTTGGTGCCAGATGGGCTATATTTACATAGTTACATGGTTTGTGAGGCTGGTATGAGTATTTCAGAAAATGCTGATCTCCTGGGATTTTCACCCACAACCATCTCTTGGGTTTACAGAGAATGGTGGAAAATAGAGAAAATATCCAGTGAGCGGAAGTGGTGTGGAGGAAAATGACTTGTTGATGTCAGAGGAGAATGGTCAGACTGGTTCCAGATGATAGAAAGGCAACAGTAACTGAAAAACCCACTCGTTACAACCAAGGTATGCAGAATACCATCTCTGAATGCACAACACATCAAACCTCTCAAGCAGGTGGACTACAGCAGCAGAAGACCACACCGGGTGTCACTACTGTCAGCTAAGAACATGAAACTGAGGATACAATTTGCACAGGCTCACCAAAACTGGACAATAGAAGATTGGGAAAATGTTGCCTGGTCTGATGAGTCTCGATTTCAGCTGCAACATTCAGATGGGAGGGTCAGAATTTGGCATAAATGACATGAAAGCATGGATCCATCCTGCCTTGTATCAACGGTTCAGGCTGGTGGTGATGGTGGTGTAATGGTGTGGGGGATATTTTCTTGGCACACTTTGGGCCCCTTAGTACCAATTGAGCATTATTTAAACTCCACGGCCTACCTGAGTATTGTTGCTGACCATGTCCATCCCTTTATGACTACAGTGTACCTGTCTTCTGATGGCTACTTCCAGCAGGGTAATGCACCATGTCACAAAGCTCAAATAATCTCATCACTGGGTTCTTGAACATGACACGAACATGAGTTCACAGTACCCCAATGGCCTCCACAGTCACCAGATCTTAAACCACCAAAGCACCTTTGTGATGTGGAAGAATGGGAGATTCGCATCATGGAAGTGCATCCGACAAATCTGCAGCAACTGCGTGATGCTATCGTGTCAATATGGATCAAAATCTCTAAGGAATGTTTCCAACTCCTTGTTGAATTTATGCCATGAAGAATGAAGGCTCTGAAAGCAAAAGGGGGTCCAACCCGGTACTAACAAGGAGTACTAATAAAGTGGTGGCTGAGTGTAATCTGAAACTTTGCCTCTGTGCAAAAACTTTCTGTAATAAAGACCAGTCACTGCTGTGTCTGTGGATTTTAACACTATGGAACAGCTATAGAAACCTTCATGCATAATCGCATATGCATAGAGAATGCTGAGCAACTTCATTTTAGAACCTAGGCTGTCCTATTTAGCCCCATAGAACCTTTTTCTTCTTATGAGTACATACAGTTGTGCTCAAAAGTTTGCATACCCTGGCAGGAATTGTGACGTTTTGGCATTGATATTGAAAATATGACTGATCATGCCAACAAAAATGTATTTTTTTTAAGGATTGTGATCATATGAAGCCATTTATTATGACATAGTGATTTAACTCCTTTTTATATTATAATGATAACAGAAATCACCCAAATGGCCCTGATCAAGAGTTTACATACCCTGGAATGTTTGACCTTGGTACAGATACACAAGGTGAAACGAATAGGTTAAAATGGCAATTAAAGGCTAATTTTCCACATCTGTGGTTTTTAAATTGCAATTAGTGGATGTATATAAATAGACAATGAGTTTGTTAGCTCTCACTGAATGCATTGAGCAGGCTAGATACTAAGCCAAGTGGAACAGAAAAGAACTGTCAATAGACCTGCGTAACAAGTAAATGGAACTTTAAGATGGAAAAGGATATCCAAAGCCTTGAATATGCCAGTTGGTACTATTCAATCAATTATTAAGAAGTGGAAAATGCAGAGATCTCGTCATACCAAGCCAAGGTCAGGTAGACCAAGAAATATTGCAGCCACAACAGCCATAAAAATTGATCAGGATGCAAAGAAAACCCACAGGTAACCTTAGGAGAAATACAGGCCGCTCTGGAAAAACAATGTTGTTGTTTTCATAGAGCACAATAGCATGATACTTGAACAAAAATGATCTGCATGGTCTAGTTGCCCGAAAGAAGCCTTTACTGCGCCAATGCCACAAAAAAGCCTGGTTATATAAATATGGTCAACAACACCTTGACATGCCTCACTGGGCTTTTTTATCATTGATGCAGTAAAGGCTTCTTTCTGGCAACTGTGCAGCTTATTTTACATGGTTACATAGTTAGTCTGGTTGAAAAAAGACACAAGTCCATGTAGTTCAACCAATAAAAGGGAAAATATATATATTGTTTGGGTGTGCAAACTTTTGAGCACAACTGTTTGTCTTGAGTAGATACCTATTTTTTTTAATCCAAACTCTTTTTTATTGATGTAAAAAAAGCTTCAGAATAATACAGAGACATACAAGTCAGCAGTATTCATACATAATATGCATGCAGAAGACAGTGATCAGTCTTGCAAGGAGGTGCAAGGTAAAAGAGTGCAAACAAAAACAAAACAGATCAACCCGAGCTCATAGATCAATAAGCTATGCACAATGACATTCCTTTCTGTTTTTCTGATAGTAACATAGAACAAAATTAACATACAGTTAATTCCATATATATTTGGAAAATGTTCTTTTTTAATATTTTGTTGAGAATCCCTTACTGGCAATGACTGAATGAAGTCTGGAACCCATGGACATTACCAAAACTGGGTTTACTCTTTTCTGATGCTTTGCTCTAACTGCAGCTGTCTTCAATTGTTTGTGTGTCTTTCTGCCTTTAGTTTTGCCTTCAGCAAGGGAAATACATGCTCAGTTGGGTTGAGATCGGGTGATTGACTCGGCCATTGCAGAATGTTCCACTTATTTTCCTTCAAAAGCTCCTGGGTTGCTTTTGCAGTGTGTTTTGGATTATTGTATATCTGTACTGTTAAGCGCTGTCCAATCAACTTTGCTGAATTTGGCTGAATCTGGGCTGGCAGTATATTCATCTGGCTGCTTCCGTCTTCTGTCACATCATCAATAAACACCAATGACCCAGTGCCACTGGAAGCCATGCATGCCCATGCCTCCACCATGTTTTACAGATGACGCTGTGTGCTTTGGATCATGAGCTGTTCCAAGCCTTCTCCACACTTTTTGCTTCCCGTCATTCTGGTACAGATTAATCTTAGTTTCATCCGTCCGAAGAATGCTTTTCCAGAACTGGTCTGGTTTTTTAAGATGTTTTTTGGTAAAATTGAATCTGACTTTTCTATTCTTAAGGCTTATGAATTGTTTGCACCTTGTGGTGAACCCTCTGTATTTGCTCTTGTGAAGTCTTCTCTTGATTGTAGACTTTGACAATGGTACACTCACCTTCTGGAGAGTGTCCTTCACTTGTCTGGATGTTGTGAATGAATTTTTCTTTACCCTAGAGAGGATCCTGCGATCATCCACCACTGTTGTCTTCCATGGACTTCCAGGCCTTTTTATGTTGCTGAGCTCACCAGTGTGTTCTTCTTTCCTCAGAATGTACCAAACTGTTAATTTAGCCACTGCTAATGTTTCTGCTATCTCTCTGATGGATTTGATTCATTTTTGAAGCCTTACAATGGCCTGTTTTACTTGTATGGAGAGCTCCTTTGAATGCATGATGTAGGTTCACAGCAATAAATTCCAAATGCAAATACCACACTTAGAATCAACTCCAGGCTTTTTATTTGCTTAATTGATGAAGAAATAACGAAGGAGTAGCCCACACCTGGCCATTAAACAGTTTTTAATGCAATTGTCCAATTACTTTTGGTCCCTTGAAAAAGGGGGGGTGGCTATTAAGAGCTATAATTCCTAAACCCTTCCCCCTCAAATTAAACCTGAGAGTATGAACTTTCAGCCCATATCCATTATATTACTACAGTTGCATGCAAAAGTTTAGGAACCCCTGACAATTTCCATGATTGTCATTTATAAATATTTGGGTGTTTGGATCAGCAATTTAATTTTGATCTATCAAATAACTGAAGGACACAGTAATATTTCAGTAGTGAAATGAGGTTTATTAGATTAACAGAAAATGTGCAATATGCATCAAAACGAAATTAGACAGGTATTTATTCTCCGCTGGGTTTTTTATTTTTTGCGCTATAATTAAAAAAAGACCAAAAATTTTGTAAAAAATGAATTTTTCTTAGTTTCTGTTATAAAATTTTGCAAATTAGTAATTTTTCTTCATAAATTTTGGCCAAAATTTATACTGCTACAAATCTTTGGTAAAAAAAACAAATTAGTGTATATTATTTGGTCTTTATGTAAGTTATAGAGTCTGTCTACAAGCTATGGTGCCAATCTCTGCAAATTGATCACATCTGATGTACTGACCACCTATCTCATTTCTTGAGACCCTAACAAGACAGGAACGTACAAATACCCCCCAAATGACCCCTTTTTGGAAAGTAGACATTCCAAGGTATTTAGTAAGAGGCATGGTGAATTTTTTGAAGTTGTAATTTTTCCCCACAATTCTTTGCAATATGAAGATTTTTTTTTCTTTTTTTTCCCCCAAAATTGTCATATGTTAACAGGTTATTTCTCACACCCAGCATATGCATACCACAAATTACATCCCAAAACACATTTTGCTACTCCTCCTGAGTATGGCGATACCACATGTCTGAGACTTTTACATGGCCTGGCCACATACAGAGGCCCAACATGCAGGGAGCGCCGTCAGGCGATCTAGGAGAATAAATTACACATATCATTTCTTGACTACCTCTTGCAATTTTGAAGGTCCTGGAGCACCAGGACAATGGAAACACCCAAAAAATGACCCCATTTTGGAAAGTAAACACCCCAACATATATTCTAGGAGGCATAATGAGTCTTTTGAACATGTCACAAAGTTATCCATTTATACAATATTTCTAACACACAGCATTTACATAACAAAAATGACACCCCACAAAATATTCTGCTACTCCTCCCGAGTATGGCGATACCACGTGTGACACTTTTACACAGCCTGGCCACATACAGAGGCCCAAGATGCAGGGAGCACTGTCAGGTGTTCTAGGGGCATACATTTCAAATCTAATTTGACTACCTTTTACACTATTGCGAGGCACTATGGTGGCATGGATAGGCACTGTAGTGGCACGGATAAGCAGTGTAGTGGCACGGATGAGCAGTGTAGTGGCATGGATGGGCAGTGTAGTGGCATGGATGGGCACTGTAGTGGCACGTATTGGCATTGTAGTAGCACAAATGGGCAGTGTAGTAGCACAGATGGGCACTATAGCGGCATGGATGGGCACTGTAGTGGCACGGATGTGTCACGGATGAGAACTGACGTGGTATGGATGAGCATGAATGAGGCACAAATGAGCCATGGTTGGGGATAGATGAGCACGGATGGGGATGACTGAGCACGGATAGGGATGATTGAGCACGGATGGGGATGACCGAGCATGGATGGGGATGACTGAGCATGGATGGGGATGACTGAGCACGGATGGGGATGAATCAGCACGGATGGGGATGGATGAGCACAGATGGGGATGGATGAGCATGGATGGGATGACTGAGCACGAATGAGGATGGATGAGCACGGATGGGGATGACTGAGCACGAATGAGGATGGATGAGCAAGGATGGGGATGGCTGAGCATGGATGGGGATGACTGAGCACGGATGGGGATGGATGAGCATGGATGGGGATGGATGAGTACGGATAGGGATGGATGAGCACGGATGGGATGACTGAGCACGAATGAGGATGGATGAGCACGGATGGGGATGGATGAGCACGGATGGGATGACTGAGCACAAATGAGGATGGAAGAGCACGGATGGGGATGGATGAGCACGAATGGGTATGGATGAGCACGGCTGGGTGAGGATGGCTGAGCAGGGATGGATGGATGGCTGGCTGAGCATGGATGGATGAGCATGGATGGGGTGAGGATGGCTGGGTGGGTGAGCATGGATGGATGGGTGGCTGAGCATGGATGGATGAACATGGATGGGGTGAGGATGGCTGGGTGGGTGGGTGAGCATGGATGGATGGATGGGTGGCTGAGCATGGATGGGGTGAGGATGGCTGGGTGGGTGAGCATGGATGGGGTGAGGATGGCTGGGTGGGTGGTAGATGGATGGGGTGAGGATGGCTGGATGGGGTGAGGATGGTTGGATGGGGTGAGGATGGCTGGGGTGAGGATAGCTGCGTGAGTGGTGGGTGTGGATGGATGGTGGGGGGTGCAGCATTACACATCGCCCACAGCGCTGCAGCACTACCTCTCTCCCCCTCTCTCCTCTAACACTGCACTGATCGGTGCGGAGAGGAGAGAGATAAGCTGGCGGAAGCGCCAGCTTGTTTACATGTGACCGCTCCATCATTTGACACACAGCGGCCATTCACCACGACCCGTGATGCGCCGGGTCCCCTGGGTGTTCTCGTGTGCGCGCCCTAGGGAAGCGCGATTCTGGGAGGACGTCAATGTACGTCCTCCCAGAGTTAAGCAACCGCCCTGCAGACGTATTTTGTCTATGGGCCGGTTGCTAACTGGTTAAGCCTTGAACTTCACAGACAGGTGCATCCAATTATGAGAAAAGGCATTTAAGGTGGCCAATTGCAAGTTGGTGTTCTCTTTGACTCTCCTCTGAAGAGTGGCAACATGGGGGCCTCAAAAAAAACTCTCAAATGACCTGAAAACAAAGATTGTTCTACATTATGGATTATGGGAAGGCTACAAAAAGTTATCGCAGAGATATAAGCTGTCAGTGTCCACTGTGAGGAACATAGTGAGGAAATGGAAGACCACAGGCACAGTTCTTGTTAAGGCCAGACTTGTGGGTCCCCTGGGCCGCGTAGTGCCCAGCACCACTTACCGGCGACACACAGTTTACTACCTCGCCAGTGTACATTTGTTCGACCGCGAAGGCGGTCG
>BLSH010354599.1:508418-521891 GCA_018402905.1 Glandirana rugosa | reverse complement strand
TACCCACAGTAAAATTTGGTGGAGGTTCCATCATGCTGTGGGGCTGTGTGGCCAGTGCCGGTACTGGGAATCTGGTTAAAGTTGGGGGTCGCATGGATTCCACTCAATATCAGCAGATTCTTGAGCATAATGTTGAGGAATCAATCACAAAGTTGAAGTTACTCCGGGGCTGGATATTTCAACAAGACAACGACACAAAACACTGCTCAAAATCTACTTGGGCATTTATGCAGAGGAACAAGTACAATGTTCTGGAATGGCCATCCCAGTCCCCAGACCTGAATATCATTGAACATCTGTGGGGTGATTTGAAGCGGGCTGTCCGTGCTCGGCAACCATCAAACCTAACTGAACTGGAGATGTTTTGTAAGGAGGAATGGTCCAAAATACATTCATCCAGAATCCAGACACTCATTACAGGCTATAGGAAGTGTCTAGAGGCTGTTATTTCTGCTAAAGGAGGCTCTACTAAATATTGATGTGATTTTTCTGTTGGGGTGCCCACATTTATGCACCTGTCTAATTTTGTTTTGATGCACATTACGCATTTTCTGTTAATCTAATAAACCTAATTTCACTACTGAAATATTACTGTGTCCTTCAGTTATTTGATAGATCAAAATGAAATTGCTGATCCAAACACCCAAATATTTATAAATGACAATCATGGAAATTGTCAGGGGTTCCTAAACTTTTGCATACAACTATATAGCTTGAATATCTCTCACATGACGTAAGAAGGGGGCGTGGTCACCCGGTTATGTCAGTGGGTTGCCCCGCCTATATAAGGACTGTCAAAACGATGAGACAGCAGTTGGCGGGAGGCCTCCCATGGA
Organism: Glandirana rugosa; assembly: GCA_018402905.1. Classification (NCBI taxonomy): domain Eukaryota; kingdom Metazoa; phylum Chordata; class Amphibia; order Anura; family Ranidae; genus Glandirana; species Glandirana rugosa. The sequence continues at coordinate 521,055 of BLSH010354599.1, read as the reverse complement.
GCTGGAGCTTTTTTAGTTTTTTTTCTTTTTTTTCCGGTCCGTCAGGCAACGTGATTAACTGAGAATTTACATTGCGGGACACTTTTTTTTTTTTTTTAATAAAGGAAAAACTGTCTCTTGTGGTTATTACTTTTGACACTTTTTGGTGAATGGGTAGGGGTACAATGTACCCGACACCCATTCACATGGGGGGGCGGGATCTGGGGGCCCCCTTGTTAACCACTTGCCGACCGGCATCTGATGGCGGCAAAGTGGCTCGATATCGCAAACCGCCGTCACCTGGCGGCGGCTGAGATATGACTCACTGTGAGCACACTCACTGTGTTTGGGGGGGCCAGGGAGCGGGTAGGGTGGACTTGATCACTGCCGGCTACCCGCGATGCCCCCCCCCCCCCCGAAGTGAAAGAACGGAGGTCCGTGTATGTAAACATGGATCTCCGTTCTGTTGAAGGGGGATGATCACAGGCTTCCTGTATATGGAAGCCTTGATCATCCCCTTTCCCCAGCCGGGGCAGCCCACATACAGTTAGAACACGCCCAGGGAACACAGTTAACCCTTAAAGCGCCCCCTGCAGGCTAACCCCTTCACTGCCAATGGCATTTACACAGTATTCAGTGCATTTTTATAGCACTGATCGCTGTATAAATGCCAATGGTCCCAAAAAAGTGTCAAAATGGTCTTATATGTCCGCTGCAATATCGCAGTACCGCTAAAAATTGCAGATCGCCGACATTTCTAGTAAAAAAAAAAAACTCCAGAAATTAATTATCATCCGTAAACGTGGCTACTTTTGCGCAAACCAATCAATAAGCGCTGATTGTGATTTTTTTTTTACCAAAAATATGAGGAAGAATATGAATCGGCCAAAACCGATGGAAAAAATGTTTTTTTATATTTATTTTTGGATTTGTATTTTAGCAAAAAGTAAGAAATTTGTTTTTTTTTGTGCAAAATTATTGCTCTTCTTTTGTTTATAGCGGCGATCAGAAATAGTGCAGAGGTGATCAAATACCACCAAAAGAAAGCTCTATTTGTCTGAAAAAAAGGACACAAATTTTGTTTGGGTACAACGTTGCACGACCGCGCAATTGTCAGTTAAAGCGACGCAGTGCCGAATCGCAAAAAGTGCTCTGGTCCTAAAGTGTGAAATCCTTCCAGGGCTGAAATGGTTAAAGGGGGCTTCCAGATTCCGATAAGCCCCCTACCCACAGACCCCGACAACCACAGCCCAGGGTTGTCAGGAAGAGGCCATTGTCCCCATCAACAAGGTGCTTTGTTGAGGGAAAGCGGACTGGTATGGTTCAGGAGGGGGGGTGCACTCGCTTGTCCCCTCCCTTTCCTGGCCTGCCAGGCTGCATGTTCGGATAAGGGTCTGGTATGGATTTTGGAGGCAACCCCATACCATTTTTTAAAAACATTTGGCACGGAGTTCCCCTTAAAATCTATGCCAGACCCAAAGGGCTTGGTATGGATTTTGGGGGAACCCCACTGTTTTTTTTTTTTTAAATGTTGGCGTGGAGTTCCCCTTAAAATCTATACCAGACTTATATTATATATACTACATTGACAGCACTATATACTCTGCAAGGTATTATATATACTACACTGACTGCACTATATACTCTCCACTGTATTATATATACTACACTGACTGCACTATATACTCCGAACTGTATTATATATACGACACTGACTGCACTATATACTCTCCACTGTATTATATATACTACACTGACTGCACTTTATACTCTCCACTGTATTATATATACTATACTGACTGCACTATATACTTTGAACTGTATTACTGTATTTTTCGCACCATAAGACGCACCTGACCATAAGACGCATCTAGGTTTTAGAGGAAGAAAACAAGCAAAAAAATATTCTGAACCAAATGGTGTACTAAAATATTTACCAGTGCAGCCATATACCAGAGTCCATGAAATACAGCCATATACGAGATCCATGAAATAAAGCACATACCAGATCCATGAAATACAGCACATACCAGATCCATGAAATACAGCCATATACCAGATCCATGAAATACAGCTATATACCAGATCCATGAAATACAGCCATATACCAGATCCATGAAATACAGCCATATACCACATCCATGAAATACAGCATATACCAGATCCATGAAATAAAGCACATACCAGATCCATGAAATACAGCACATACCAGAGTCCATGAAATAAAGCACATACCAGATCCATGAAATACAGCCATATACCAGATCCATGAAATACAACCATATACCAGATCCATGAAATACAGCACATACCAGATCCATGAAATACAGCATATACCAGATCCATGAAATAAAGCACATACCAGATCCATGAAATACAGCACATACCAGATCCATGAAATAAAGCGCATACCAGATCCATGAAATAAAGCACATACCAGATCCATGAAATACAGCATATACCAGATCCATGAAATAAAGCACATACCAGATCCATGAATTACAGCACATACCAGATCCATGAAATACAGCATATACCAGAGTCCATAAAATACAGCATATACCAGTCCTATGAAATGCAGCACATACCAGAGTCCATAAAATACAGCCATACCTGTGTCCATGAAATGCAGCCTAACAGAGCTGAGAGGGAGATTCATATCTCCCGCCACCACCGCGCTGTGATGATGTCATCACACTGCGCCTAGTGGAGCTCCACTCTGCAGCCAGATCCCATTCAGATAGAAGACAGAGCAGCTCCAGCCGCCGCCGCCGCAGTACTTCATTCGGCCACTGGGGCTGCTCTTCTCACTGTGTGAGATCAGAGCAGCGCTCTATGGTGTCTGGGAGCCCGCAGTGTAATGCGACGAGGGGGGGGGGTTTCAGGTATTCGCACCATAAGACGCAGGGAGACTTTCCCCCACTTTTTGGGGGGGAAAAAGTGTGTCTTATGGTGCGAAAAATACGGTATATATACTACACTGACTGCACTATATACTCTCTACTGTATTATATATACTACACTGACTGCACTATATACTCACCACTGTATTATATATACTATACTGACTCCACTATATACTCTGAACTGTATTATATATACTACACTTACTGACTGCACACTACACTAACTACCTGCCTAATCTCCATGCATTCACTATATACGTCCTCCGTGTAAGCAGCAGCCTTATATAGCGTTGTGCGTGAACTTAGCCCTTGAGCCATAATTGGCCAAAGGCACCCTGCCTTTGATCAATCATGGCTCTCACAGCACATTGAGCTGTGATTGGCCAAAGCATAGAGGTCATGTGCAAGGTTTGGCCAATCAGCAGCGATCTTGCAGTGCATTATGAGGCGCTCCTGAAGGGCGAACCTCCCGCGAGCGCCCCATTTGTTTGTTACGTTCGTCTCGAACATCATGCCCATCCCTACATGAAATACATTCTGGAATGCGGGACTGCCAAACCCCCTCTGGCCTTACTATACTGTAAAGTATAAGCTGATATTGGCTTTTTTCTTTTTCCATATGAGATCTCGGAATTGGGAGTCTATGCGTTTAAACCATTTGTTAGAGATCCACTTAGGGGAATCATGGAAAATATACAGGAGCTGCGGGGCCCAGATCATCTTTATTAACCGGTTCCACACAGCGTGCAGTATATTTACTGCGGCGGTGTGGACGCTGAGCGCAAATCGCGTAAATAGGCAGCGATCGCGGGCACAGCTAGGGGACGCGCGAGCGTGCCCCCAACGCGGTCGCGGCGGTCCCATTCATTGCAGGACCGTTCAGTCAACAGGAATAGACCAATGGATTTGGTCTATTCCTGTTGATCGTCCAGCGAATGGGATTCCTTCATCTGCCTGTGAAATGTAAACACAGGCAGGGGAAGTGATGTCATCTCCCCTCTCTGCTTTCTTTTCTGTTGCAGAGAGGAGAGAGAGACATCTAGAAACGTGAGTTGCACCAACAGCACACTGACACCAGGTCACATAGGCACATTTAACCCTTTGATCGTCCCCTGATCGCCCCCCAGTTAAACCCCTTCACTCCCTGTCATTCCCTGTCACAGTGTCATATAGCGCAGCGATCTAATTTTTACCGATCGCTGTACTTGTGACTAGAGCTGAGCGAACCCAGACTGTAAAGTTCGGGTTCGTACCGAACTTTCGGGTGTCCGTGTCCCGAATCCGAACCCGAACGTTTTAGAAAACGTTCAGGTTCTGGGTTCTGGTATTTTATCACGCATGTTGAATAGCTGCAGGGCAGCCAATCAACAAGAGTTTCACTGGTTTTCCCTAGAAGCCATCACAGCCATGCCTACTAATGGCATGGCTGTGATTGGCCAGTGCATCATGTGACCCAGCCTCTATATGAGGCTGGAGTCACAGTGCTGCATGTCACATGCTCTTAGGTTAGTGTAGGGAGAGGATGCTGCCGGCGCTGTGAAGGACAGATTGTGAGGGACAGATTGCAGTGATAATAACTAGGTAGAGATTACTACTACTGCTTTGAGGGACAGATTGTAGATCTATAACATCTCATCCTGCATTATAGAAAGATCTGATTACAGAACAATTTTTCATCCTGCATTGCAGAATGATCTGATTACAGAATGATTTCTCATCCTGCATTACAGAACGATCTGATTACAGAACGATCTTTCATCCTGCATTACAGAATGATCTGATTAAAGAACGATCTCTCATCCTGCATTACACAACGATCTTAAGGGACAGATTGCAGATCTAATAACATCACATCTCCCATTTTTCTTCCTCCAGCACTTTCCAGGACTTTTTTACAGTCATTTTTGTGCCGAAAAGTTTGGGTCCCAATTGAATTCAGTGGGGTTCGGGGTCCGGGGTAAGGTTCGGATGACGTTCGGTACCGAACACGAACGTTTCGGGAAAGATCGGCCGAACCTGCAGAACTCGAACGTCCAGGTGTTCACTCAACTCTACTTGTGACCCTTTTGACACTAAATAAGTGTTAGGGTAGGTTACTAGTAGGCCTAGGTAGGTGTAAATACCCCCCTTTGCCCCCCCAATAAAGGTTTTAACCCCTTGATTGCCCCCTGTCACCTGTGATCACCGTATAAGTGTCACGGGTGACGCTAGCTAGCTAGCTAGTTTTTTTTCCCATCTGATTACCTGCCGTATATTATTTTATATACCTTTTATAGGTTTTAACCCCCGATCGCCCGGCGGTGAGCCCAGTTAGGTTTTAGGCGTGAGTTAGGGTCAAAAAAGTAAAATTTCTGTTTATTTCTTAATTTTCCAAAACAAATGAGAGCTGCAAAATACTCACCATGCCTCTTAGCAAAAATACCTTAGGGTGTCTACTTTCCAAAATGGGGTCATTTGGGGGGGGGGGTTTGTGCTACCTTGATATTTCAGGGCCTCCAAAAACGTGATGGGTACTGGGGAGTAAAATCACCATATATACCCATGGCATGTGTGAGCAATATATCATTTCAGTAACAACTTTGTGTACATTTTTTTTTTGTCATCTTTCAATCACTTATGACAAAAAAATTAAATATTCAATGCGCCCAACATGCCTCTCAGCAAATTCTTTGGGGTGTCTACTTTCCAAAATGGTGTAATTTGGGGGGGGGGGTTGTACTGCCACTCCATTTTAGCACCTCAAGAAATGAGATAGGCAGTCATAAAATAAAAGCTGCAGAAATTCTAGAAAATGTACCCTAGTTTGTAGACACTATAACTTTTGCGCAAACCAATAAAAATACGGTAATTAACTTTTTTTTTTACCCGAGACATGTGGCTAAATGCATTTTGGCAAAAATTTATGACTAAAATTTAGTTTATTGTATTTTTGTAATAATATAGTAGTAAGTTCATTTTTTTTCAAATGTTTTGTTATTTTTTTATGTTTATATCGCAAAAAATAAAAAGCGCAGAAGTGAACAAATACCACAGAAAGAAAGCTCTATTTGTGGGGAAAAAAGGACGCAAATTTTGTCTGGGTACTGCATTGCATGACCGTGAAATTACCAGTTAAAGCAGCGCAGTGCCAAATTCAAAAAAGTGCTCTGGTCCTAAAGCTGATAAACCTTCCGGGGCTGAAGTGGTTTAGTTAGCTCGCCCTACTACCTACAGGGGGAGCTAACACAAACTTAGGCCTTTTAATCTTTGCCTATCCAGCAGAGGCGCAGGGTGGAGCAATTTTGAGGGCTCAGGAGAGACCACCACCAGTATTTATAAGAATTGGCTACAGCAATTTGACTAGCGCAGGCAGGGAGGGGTGCTCCTAGTGAGTCAAGTGGCATTAGGATGGATTTAGTCCAATTTATGGTGAAACCAGAAAAGTCACCAAATTTATTAATAGCTGCCATCAGTGTCTGCAAGGAGCCAGCTGCATCACCCATATACAACAGATGTATCATTCATGTAGAGGGAGATTTTCTTGTCAAAAGAGTCTTGGCGAAATACCACAATAGCAGGGTCCTTGCAGATTAGGATAGCTAAGTGTTCTACTGCAAAAACAAACAAAAGGGGAGATAGTGGGCACCCTTGTCTAGTGCCCCTGTATACAGAGAAGGAGGAAGAGAGAACATTGTTGATATGTATTCTGGCTCTGGGATTGGGGTAGAGAACACACACCCAGTTAATAAAGCTTTTTCACAACCCAAATAGAGATAGAATCTCCCTGAGGTAAGGCCATTCTGCATTATCAAAAGCCTTGGCTGCGTCTAAGGAGAGGATGGCCCTATTTACTGGATTATCCACTGGCACCTGTAGATTGAGAAACAGTCTCCTAATGTTATTAGCTGTTGACAGGGTAGGAATGAAACCTGACTGATCCCCGTGAATTAGCTTTCCAATCATCTTAGACTAGAGAGTCTGGTAGCCAGAACGCGAGCAAGTAACTTGATGTCTGTATTCAATAAAGAAATGGGACGGTACAAATCTGGGAGAAGTCTATTTTTCCCTGGTTTGGGAATCACCACCAGAAAGCCCAGGTTTTGCTGCCTCAAGCAAGGCCTTTAAAAGTGGCGGTAGGATGATACCACCATACCGGGAGTACGAGCCAGGGGATTTATGGTTGGGGGCATCAGCCAGGGCCTTAGTCAATTCATCAATAGTTATCAGGGAGTTTAATGTAGCCCTCTCAGAGGCAGATAACTGGAGGAAAGGACAGTCTTGTAGAAAGCCCTGGCATTCAGTAGATACTGTGATATGCGAGGCGTTCATGTGGACTGGATTAAACAAAGTCCAGATTTTACCAGCCACCATGGCAGGGCTGGTTCCGGTCCGGAGTTTGTGGTTCACTGGAGCCCACCAGCAGATGGCTTAAATAGTTAGGAAGAGAACTCACTAGAGCTCTGACCTTGAACTCAAAGAGGGATCTGAGGGAGCTCTGTGTCTGTTTGGACTTTAAAAGATAAGGTATTGTGGCTTATGTTTTGTGGGTGTCGGGCCAGCCCCAGACCGTATAGTGAGGAAACTATAATATTTAGTTTAGCACCAGACGGCAAGGATTTATTTTCTGTTTTGCTCGTTTTTTAACCACTTCAGCCCCGGAAGGATTTCACACTTTAGGACCGGAGCACTTTTTGCAATTCAGCACTGCGTCGCTTTAACTGACAACTGCGCGGTCTTGCAATGTTGTACCCAAACAAAATTTGCGTCCTTTTTTTCCCACAAATAGAGCTTTCTTTTGGTGGTATTTGATCACCTCTGCATCATTTCTGATCGCCACTATACTTTTTGCTAAAATACAAATCCAAAAAAATATATAAAAAACATTTTTTTCCATCGGTTTTGGCCGATTTATATTCTTCCTCATATTTTTGGTAGAAAAAATCGCAATTGCTGTTTATTGATTGGTTTGCGCAAAAGTTGCTGCATTTACGGTTGATGAGAATTCATTTCTGGGGTTTTTATTTATTTTTTATTTTTTACTAGTAATGGCGGCGATCTGCGATTTTTAGCATTACTGCGATATTGCAGCGGACATGTCAGACCATTTTGACACTTTTTTGGGACCATTGGCATTTAGGGCAAAATGCACTAATTACTGTGTAAATGCCATTGGCAGTGAAGGGGTTAACCTGGAGGGGGCGCTCTAAGGGTTAACTGTGTTCCCTGGGTGTGTTCTAACTGTATGTGGGCTGGCCTGGCTGGGGGAAGGGAGTGATCACGGCTTCCATATACAGGAAGCCTGTGATCATAGCCCTTCCCCCTCTAACTGTTTACTTACACGGACCTCCGTTCTCTCTGCGGGGGGGCCATCGCAGGTAGCCGGCGGCGATCGAGTCCACCCTACCCGCTCCCTGGCCCCCCCCCGAACACAGTGAGCGTGTGAGCGCGCCTCCGGCGGCGCGCGCATGCTCACAGTGAGGGATATCGCAGCCGCCGTCATATGACGGCGGTTTGCGATATCGAGCCACTCTGTCGCCGTCAGACCGCGGTCGGCAAGTGGTTAAAATGCAAATCTTTTACCAATAAACCTGGCAAGCCGCCAGATTTTAAAGAAAGTTGCCTGCACGCTATTTTCCTCAGGAAAGTTGATCCGCACAAGCTAATCCCCCACACGTGGTGGAGAATGCAGGTATCTTTCGGAGATGGAGGAAATATTGAAGACCCTGTTACAAGCCAATGCAGCTCAGCAGGAAACCAACTGTCAGGCCGCAGAGGCCGCTGCAGCACAACAGGCAGCTCAGCGGGAAATCAACCGCCAGCTCGCAGAGGCCGCCACAGCACAACACGTGGCTCAACAGGAGATGCACCGACAGTTTGCGGAGACCCTGCATTCGCGTGCATGTGGCAGGTGCACACAGGAGCATGCACGCACACGGCAGGTGCGCCGTTCATGGCGCCAAAACGACCTATTTAAACGGAACAGCACCATGGAGCCGGTGCTTTCCGTCCTACAGCGTTTCCTGTGTCCCCACGTTCTGTTTCCTGAGAGTTTCTGTACCTGTGACTCAGCTGTTCCTGACGATCCTTGCCTGCTGCGTGCATTGACCCCAGCTTGCCCATGACTACCTACCTGCTTGCTCCTTGTGTACCTCTTTTGCCCGCCAGTTGCCAACCACCGCGTTAACCTGACCATTCTTGCCTGCACCCCCTGTACTGCACCTCCTGACCGTTGCTGACCCAGCCTGCACCGACTACTCTTCTACACTGCACGAATCCCTGGAGGCTTCATCTACCATATCAAAAATCACACGAGCCCTTGTGCCACCCTGCACTCCCGAACCACCTGTCTCCACTACCAGGAGTTCCAAAATCAGGGTAGTAAGAGAGGTTGCCCCCTGCATAAAGCCAGACTCTACCACCAGGTATGTGACAGTATCTAGGGGTGAAAGATCGCCCGGCAGAACCGGGTTCAGGGGCGTGGGGAAATTTGATAAGACTGCTACGGTTAAAGAGACTGTGGGCTCTAGACCTGGAGACTGGCCAAAGAAGCCAGAAAGGTCTGTGGACCCTGGAAAGGACTGCGTATAGAGCACATACAGTACTACCTATGCCATGCATTGGACCATATTGCTGCCAATTGTCCCCTGAATGATGAACCCATTCTCTTCCCTTTCTCTTTTTGCACAGGTCGCATATACAGCATCATGTTCAAATCGCACGGAGAAGCAAATGTGTGTGATTTTTGTTGATTGAAAGCCAGTCACTGCACTGCTTGACTCTGGTAGTGTGGTAACGTTGGTAAAAAGCAATTGTGTAGACCCTACAAGGTTACACCCTAGCACTGTCGGGGTCATTTGCATCCATGGGGACACTCGTGACTACCAGACAGTGGTGGTTGAGATTGACACCCCTTGGGGCAGTGTGACTCATTCAGTGGGGGTAGTACCTTCACTGCTATATGACACCCTAGTGGGCATGGATTTTCCCCATTTTTGGAGGTTATGGGAAGGCCCAGGGAATCTGGAGGATAGAGCTCCCGCTGCTGCGGAAGCACGGGAACTCTCGCCTGACCCTTTTTGCCAAATGGAAGGGGAGACTGGCGGCAGGATCGAGGAAGGAGGAGACCTTCTTCCATTTCCTGTACTGGTTGGGAAGCCGGTGGAGCTGAAAGATAGCTCCCAGCTGGGGGTTATTGACCCAGAAAATGTCTCTGACCCTGACTGAGAGTGAACAAAATGTAGTACCTGACTTAGAGGTCTGGTGAGAGGACTTCTGTACAGAGCAATTATGGGATGACACTGTCCTTAGAGCCAAAGAAAATGTGAAGGTGATGGATGGGGAACCTGTGGACCCTAATTGGGGGGTGTCTTTTCCCTACATGGCTCTTAAAAATAATTTGTTGTGTCAGGTGGTGAAACGAGGGGAGGACGAGGTGGAACAGCTAATGGTTCCCAAACCCTTTCGCAGGATGGTGCTAGATCTAACCCATGGACATGTAATGGGGGGACATCTGGGTATGGATAAGACCAGGGAAAGAATAACCCAGAGATTCTTCTGGCCCGGGTTGCATGCAGATATCAGAGAGTATTGGGAATCCTACCCTGAGTGTCAACTCTCTGCGTCCTCACCCCATTTTCGTAGTCCACTTGTTCCACTGCCCATAATTGAAGTGTGTTTCAAAAGAATTGGCATGGATCTCGTGGGACCCGTAGTAAAGTCTGCCCGGGGACACCAGCACACCCTGGTAATACTAGATTACGCGACCCACTATCCGGAAGCCATATCCTTGCGGAACACCTCAGCTAAGACTATCGCCAGGGAGTTGGTCCAGGTGTTTATCCGGGTGGGGATCCCTAAGGAGGTCCTAACGGATCAGGGCACCCCGTTTATGTCCCATGTAACCAAGGAATTATGCAGGTTGTATAAAAGCTCCCATCTCCGTACCTCTGTCTACCGCCCCCAAACTGATGGACTTGTGGAGAGGTTTAATAAAACACTCAAAAGCATGTTGAAAAAGGTAGTGGAGAAAGATGGGAGAGTTAGGGATATGTTGCTGCTGTACCTCATGTTTGCCATACGAGAGGTTCCTCAGGCGTCTACGGGGGTTATTGCCTCTTTGTACTACTGTATGGTAGACATCCCAGGGGGCTGCTAGATGTCGCAAAAGAGGAGCGGGAAGGAGAGGCCACCCCATATAGGAGTGTCATCGAGCATATTTCCTTGATGCAGGATCAAATCGCAGCAGTCCTGCCCCTGGTGCGAGAACATATGGAGCGAGCCCAGGAAGCCTAGAGAAGGGTTTATAATCAAAACCCGGACTTTCAACCCCGGAGACAGAGTGCTGGTGCTAGTCCCCACGGTTGAAAGAAAATTCCTAGCAAAGTGGCAGGGTCCCTTTGAGATTAGGGAAAGAGTAAGGGAAGTGAACTACAAAGTTTACCAGCCAGGGAAAAGGAAACCCAAACAAATTTACCATGTGAATCTCTTGAAACCGTGGAAAGACAGAGAAGCTTTATTGGCAGTGCCCACTCCTCAAGAAGACAGGCTATCCATGACTCCGGAGTCCGAACATCCCCATAACTGAGTCCTTGTTGCTAACGCAACAAAATGGCGTTAAGAAATGTATCAGTAAAAATAGAGATTTTTCTCTCTCCTACCTGGACTGACCACCGTACTACAACATGACATAATTACAGAACCAGCAGTCCGCATAAATGTAAAACTCTACCAAATTCCTGAGGCTAGATGGGAAGCGGCGGCAAAGGAAATAAAAACCATGTTGGAATTAGAGGAGTCCCACAGCACCTGGTCAAGCCCTATAGTGCTGGTCCCAAAACCCAATGGCACTTCCAGGTTCTGTAACAATTTCAGGAAGCTGAATAAAGTGTCTAAGTTTGACGCATACCCGATGCCGCGGGTTGACGAATTGTGGACAGGTTGGGAGGTGCCCAGTACATAACAACCCTAGACCTAACTAAGGGCTACTGGCAGATCCCCTTAACAGAGTCAGCAATAGAAAAGTCAGCCTTTTCTACCCCCGAGGGGTCCTTCCAGTACAAGCGAATGCCGTTAGGTCTGCATGGGGCCCCTGCATCCTTCCAGAAAATGATGAATAAAACTTTGAGGCCACATCACCCCTATGCAGCCACCTATTTGGATGATGTGTTCATCCACAGTCCAGATTGGGAATTGCATCGGCCCCGAGTAAAGCAGTCGTAGATTCTCTTAGGGTAGCAGGTTTAACAGCAAACCCAAAAAAGTGTGCCATACCCGGAGGAGGCCAAATACCTTGGGTATGTTGTTGGTCGAGGACTGATCAAGCCCCAGACCAATAAGATCGAGCCAATGCAAAAGCGGCCCCAACTAGTGAATAAAAAACAGGTTTGTGCCTTCCTGGGGATTACAGGGTATTACAGGTGGTTCATATCTGACTTTGCCATGATTGCCATCCCTCTGACCGATCTGACGAAGGGGAGGCCAGTCTCCCTACCGTTAGTACCGTTTCAGTCTATACTTGGTGGACATTATGGGACATTAGGGGTCCTTCCGTGTTTGGACAAAAAATAAGTGATCAACCCCGGCGAAAACGTAACCGAGCTAGAATAACCAGACCCCGAACTAGTCAGGAGCTGGTTGTTGTATGGGTTCCATAAACCGGAGGAGGCCCATACCGTGTGAAAAAACCCAAACGACAATTTGGACGATGGGATTCTCTTAGATGCTGACGAAATGAGCCCCGGCTACGTTAAGGGTTAGACCTGACACCTACTTGT
>BLSH010354599.1:472509-490381 GCA_018402905.1 Glandirana rugosa | reverse complement strand
CCTGCATTAAACAATATTAAGAAACAGTTAAACTATCTAAGACAAAAACCCCTGTCCTGGTTAGGGAAAATAAACGCTGTAAAAATGTATGTCCTACCAAGATTGATATACCTGTTCCAAATGGTCCCAATCACAGTCCCCCAGGAATTTTTCAAAAAGCTAAGAACCATAACAACCAAATATATATGGGCGAACAAACATCCAAGGATTTCATACGCAACCTTGGTGAAAATGAGAGACGCAATAGGGGTGGCAGCCCCAGATTTTGAGAGGTACTATCAAGCAGTAATCTTATCACATATAACGGAATGGATATATAATAAAGGGGGGAAAAATTGGGTAGAAATAGGGAAAGAATTAGGGAAGGGAGACCTGGGGAAAATGGTGTGGATACCACAGAAATTTAGGGAACTAGCAGAGAGCACAAGCACTTTCACAAGGATCACATTCAAGGTATGGGATAGGATCAGCAAAAAAAACAACGACTATGAGAAGGAAACAGCTGAAGCCAAAATGCGTTCATCTTCCAAGGGGCCCTACTCAGCCCAGACTTGGGTCTGGTGTCTGATTTAAGAACCAGGGGGGAGTGATCCGACACCCCTCGGGGGAGATATTCAATATTGTTAGTGCAGCCGGGACTGTGACTGTGAGCCCCACACCTTCTCCATTGCACCTACTTATGCCTGGAATTCCTTACTGCCGTTTTATCTACTTGAAAATGTGAGTGTATCTCTTTTAAATAAATTCTTTGTCATATGGTATTATACTATGTGAGGATCTTTATTTTATGTGGATGGAATATTGCTGGCTCCGTGTCCATGAGGATTGGTTTGCTGGTTTGATCCCTAAAATACTCTGATGACTGCTCTGATTGCCATCTGTCTATGGAGGATGCTGACCTACTACTGTTGATAAACAAAGATTTGCCAGGATTGATTTTACACGCTGTCTAACAGCTTACCTCTGGTAAGAGTGTTTAACTATTTAAGGTGGTGGATACACTTTGCCGTGGTGGAGCACTTTGAAGCACTGTGCAATAACCTTTTTTGTTATCACAAGTTTTCACATTCTTCGTACTGGATATTTTTGGTGAACTTTACTAAGACTTTTTATTTACATTCCTGGGTTGTTCCCAGGTCCTTATGTGTTAAGTTTCTGGACAATTACTAATTTTCAATTTATGGTTATAGCACTACACTGTATTTGGTTTTTTGAATATAGACATATGCCAAGACTAACGTCAAAGTGTACAGTGTACAGTACAAAAACACAAAGTGGCCCGATGGGTCTATTAATGAGTCCAGTTCCTGATATGTCAAGGCCCTGTGCATCAGGACACTCACCCTGTGAGAGTAGGATGAATATACAGAGTGATAGGCCTTGTCCACCCAGGAGTACTTTAAAAAGTATACCGTATCCCTGGTCAAATGGGTCTCCTAGAGCCTTATAATAGCTGGGTATAATAGCTGGGTGAAACTTGCGAGTGCAGGAAGCGATCATGGTACGTTTGAGGGGATCCTTTACGCCACGAACATTCCAGGAAATCAGTGGGGTGAAGGAATTGTCAGCCATGATTTCGCAGCATAAAGAGTGACACCCAGGCCAAGCCTGGGAGTGTGATGAAGCGGTATAAGAATGTAGAGAGGCTAGTCAGGGTCATCCTTGTTGGATAGATAGATTAAGCACAACATGAGCTAGAGCATTTCTAAACACTGAGTGCAGCATGAAATGTCTCATGGTGGCAAAGCAATGGAGGCAGCAGACTAGAGAGAGGGCAGATTCGGGGTGAGGAGTTGAACAAATTGTGCCTTAATATGGCATGTCCAGTCCTCTCCGGCCGCTCTAGTCTTATCCAGCGTAAACGTTGCGTGCCAACAGGGCACAAAACTTGCTGTCTCTGGGACAGAGGTACTGTTTGATCAGTTTGTAACGCCTTTGGGGAACTGGCGCACATTGTTCTGTGTTATTTCACCAACAAACAAATAAGGGAGAAAAAGTCAAAAGGCAGATATTTCTCTACGCATTGGATAGAAAAGGATCAACATCTCTCGGCATAGAGACAGTCTGTGCATGTTACTACATACGTGGCTTGACTCCTGGGATGCTGGACACCTGCGTTGTCACATCCCTTCCTGATTAGGGTGACCTTGTAGTAGTTCCTGCTCATGGCAGTCCAGCCAGGCGGTTACATCCAGAGCCGTTTCAAAAAAGTGTGTTTGGCATCCTGCCGTGACTCGCAGCCTGGCCGGGTAAAGCATGGCGTATTTCAGTTGGAGATGTTGTAGCCTCTTTTTCATATCTAGGTATTTAGATCTTATGCATTGGATCTCCGCAGAGAAGTCGAGGAAAAAGGATATCCTTGCCCCGTTGTATTGAATGGACCCCTTTTCCCATGCTAGGCGCAGGATAATTTCCCGATCCTTGTAATGTAGTGTAGTGTAATGGGGGATGGGGCCGAGGTGGAGTGCGATGGGCCCTCTCCACCGCGAACAGCGGGGTGAAGGCTTCCTTGCCAAAAATGTCCTGTAGCCGCTGCTCTATGAATTCCGTGGGGTCCCTACCCTCCAGCTTCTGTGGGAGCCCCACAATTCTGACACTGTTCCGTCTTAGACAATTTTCAAGATCGTCTGTTTTGTTGTTGGCAATAGTGACTTGTTGTGCGGTATGTCTGGCTTCCCTGATCAGGGGAGGGAGTTGGTTTTCCATGTCGCTGACACAGCCCTCTACTGCTGTGGTCCTTTCATGAATCTTCTGGAGGTCATGGCGAAGCAGTGACACCGTCACTTTAAGGCCTCCAAATTGTTCCTTGAGGTCCACCACCGTGGCAGTGCATTTGTGGACTGCGTGCAGAATGTCACTCAGGGTGGGTTCCAGAGGGACAGTGTCTTCTAGGCCTCCAGGGCCTTCCTGATCTGCTAGCTCAGGATCACTGAGTGAGAGCTGGGATACCATGGAGAGGGAGTCGTTTGACCCAAAAAGTTTCTGGGCATAGTAAGTCATGTCCCTGGGGGGTCTTTGCCCGGCGTTTTAGAGGACTTGAGAGACTTACCCCTCCTGCTTCTTTCTGCATGTCAGCATTCCGCGGCGCGCACTGAGGCCTGCCGGCACAATTTTGGGCCTCCTTGGCGGCCGAGACCGTGGCTTCTTTCTCCCCCTTGCCGGACATCGTCCGGGCCGGATGGTGCTGCAACGGATCCCCTGGGTTCCTGTGAGCTGTAGGGTGCTGTGGAGGTCGGTTTGGATCCAGATGGGTGCCGAGAGAAGGATCGTGAGAGGATCACCAGCGGGAGCTCTGTGAAGAGTGTCCTCTCACATGCCGATGCAGGCCACGCCCCCCCTCATTTATATTTACAGTCAATAAAATTCATAGCATTGCACTCCTGACGAGTGGCTATAAGCCACGAAATGCATAGAGTTACATCAATGCGCATACCATCTGACTTCTACACTAATTATCATGTATCTGCCCATGTATACTTTTTTACATCATTCTTAACATGTGTTTGTATATTCATGAATATTTTAATCTACTTATTTTGTGTCATGTCAGCTCTTTCCAGGGCCCTTGATGGCCAGATCTCTGCAAATGATTATGTTGTCTATCATTATGTCAATCTGTATACAGTATGTGAATAAAATATTAACTTTTTATACGCTTGTATTTTTGTTTGTATGCGACCAAATTTTCCTTTGTTTGTATGCATACTAGGGATGGAGGCATGTCGCAGTGGGTGCGACAGATCACATTTTTCTTTTCTTCAATGAAATTTGGGTGGAAAACACCCCTGGTCTCCCGTGATCTGTCACTCTACCACCATAGATGAGCCACATTGCTCTGTCATACTGATACCCGTATATAGATTTTTTGTGGCCATAGTTATATCCATTGCACTTGTTACATCATCCACTTTTCACCTAGCCTGTGGGAGGGGGTGAGCCTTCCGAGTCTGTCCCGGTGATGCGATGCATGGCAGGTTCTCCCCGCCTCCTCCTTGGCCTGGCGGTGAGTGTCCTCCTATGCATTGGCGTCATGCCCACACGCCCTGCTCGTGAATTATTTTTACACCGCGATGCCTGGGTGGTAGTTTTTCCATCAGACGCCTGGGAGTGGTTGATTGTGGAGGGATCTCTGGCGCAAAGCGCCGCACACCAGATCTGTCTTCCACACCTGTCTCCCTAATGTGTCCTGCATGACGTTGGCAGGGACCCGCCCTCCAGCTGGGGTATTTACAGACAGGGCCAGCCAGCACATTACCTTCAGGTCAACACACCTGAGCAGCACGCTCTGCACATGCCCTACACCTGGGGTATTTATAGACAGGGCCAGCCAGCACACCACCCTTAGGTCATACACCTGTGCAGCACTCTTCACACCTTACCTATTACTACTTGGTAAGTTATATCTTGGGGCTTTATACATCCCTGTACTATACATTCGTTTTATTTCAGCACCTGTTAGTGTTCACTCAGTGGTATAATGATCCCGCTGACCTATTCATAGTTTCAATTTCCCTCACTTTGGTCTTGCACCGCTAAACTTCTTTCCTCCATTCACTTTCCCATGGTATCTTTCCATCCACTCCATTCATCTCTCTCCCCTTTGACATTGGTTTTCCCTACCTTCTTTGATCTACCAATCTCCATCCATGGACACTCTCTCCAGCCACCCTAACTTGTATTACCTACTATACATAGTCCTATATACGTGTGCATACGCCACGTGTGTGTGTGCATATTTATGTTTACATATTTATTATATAATTATATTTGTTATATTTTTTACATTTTTTAGAATAGACTGGGGTGGATGTGTCCTACAGTGTCTCCCTCCTCGGTATGGATCACCCATTTTACCATGGTTTTCACCCTGGCTGTTTCCCTTGGTTGGGACGGGATCATCCTTGCCTCAGCCACTGGTCAGTCCATGCTATGGCTCTCCCCTCTCTTCTTTTCAAGCTAGGCCAACTTTCTGAGCTGACATGTAAGTAGGAGAAACTCCCCCTATCTATGGTTGTACTTATTTTGTACTCCTTAATGAGTCTGATTAACGCATCATCTCAATTATATTTACAGTCACTAAAATTCATAGCATTGCACTCCTGATGAGTAGCTATAAGCCACAAAATACGCATACCATCTGATTTCTACACTAATTATCATGTATCTGCCCATGTATACTTTTTTACATCATTCATATCATGTGTTTGTATATTCATGAATATTTTATTCTACTTATTTTGTATCATGTCAGCTCTTTCCAGGGCCCTTGATGGCTAGATCTCTGCAAATGATTATGTTATCTATCATTATGTCAATCTGTATACAGTATGTGAATAAAATATTAACTTTTTATACGCTTGTACTTTTGTTCGTATGCGGCATGTCTCATTTAAAGTCCCAGGACCAAATTTTCCGTTGTTTGTATGCATATTAGGGATGGAGGCATGTCGCAGTGGGTTCGACAGATCGCATTTTTCTTTTGTTCAATTTTGCAAAAATAGTCTAACCACTTAATGAATTATTACAAGTGGCCTCCAGGGAAGATGATAAGAAATTGAAAGAGAAGAAGATAGGTCGAAGAGGAAAGAAGGAATCCATATGTGAGCAGTGGACTCCCTTATATGAAGAAGCATTTCAACAATTGAAGATCAGTTTAACTGAGGCTCCAGTTCTAGCTTATGCTGACCCTTCTAAACCCTATGAGGTTCATGAAGATGCCAGTCGACATGGATTGGGAGGAACACTTTATCAAGAGCATGGAGGTCATCTGCGACCTGTGGCTTTTGTGAGCCGAAGTCTCATACCTTCTGAAAGAAGTTATCCAGCTCATAAGTTAGAGTTCCTGGCTCTGAAGTGGGCAGTTGTAGATAAATTAAAAGACTATCTGTATGGAGCTCAGTTTGTTGTCAAAACTGACAACAATCCATTAACTTACTTGTTGACAACTGCAAAGCTAGATGCCATGGGGCATAGATGGTTGGCGGGTCAGTAGCAGGCTGGCGGTGCGGTACAGATGATTCGGGCAGGTGGATAGTCGGATACAAGCAGGGTTGGCAACAGGCAGTGTTAGGGAAATGGCCAATTCCGGGGGTCTGTGCGCATTTGCGCACGCGTGCCCGTGCACTTGTGTGTGCGCCTATGCATGCCAATGGCGCTAGAACAGCCTATTTAAACAGACTACACCCTGCAGCAGATGCTGTCCATTCTACTGTATTCCTGTGACCCCCCCCAGTGTTTGTTCTGAGAAGACTTCCTGCTCCTGTGACCCCGGCTTCCCTTTTGGACTTTGCTGCTATCTGCCTGCCTTGACATCGGATTGTTTACGGCCACTCTTCTGCCTGTGCCCTATGTACTTCAGCCGCCTGCACGTTACTGACCCGGCCTGTACCCGACTACCCGTTTGCCTGATCCCTCTGTACTTCGCTGCCAGCCAGTTGCCGACCTGGACCACACTGATATCCTCCAGCCTGCACGAGCTTCAGTGGAATTATACCAGCCAACAGAGACTTGTCCAGCCCTCGTGCTCCCCTGTGCTCCTAAGCTCCCTGTCTGCACTACCAGGGGCTCGCGAACCAGGGCCACAAAGAGGTTGCGCCCGCATAAGCCAGACTCAACCACCAGGTACGTGACAGCAGCGGACAGCCATGTCTGAGTCTGCGCCGGGGCCCTCTCCCATGGAGGAATTATGCGCACACCTTGCTGGGCTAACTAAAGCGGTGAAAAACCCACAGGAGGGATACACCCGCTTGGATAATCAAGTGCGGGATCTGGCAGCTGCAGGCCCCACTAGTGGAGGGCAAGCGCCTCCACGCACTATAGTGACTCTGCCTACAGAGCCTAAGGTGCCCATGCCCGAGCGGTTTTCAGGGGACCGCAGGAAGTTTCGGGCCTTCCGCAACTCGTGCGAGTTGTATTTTTCTCTCCAGTCCCACACCTTTTCATTGATAGCCACCAAAGTGGGTCTGGTGATCTCCCTTCTTTTGGATGAGCCACAGGTCTGGGCCCATTGCCTGCTGGAGCAGAAAGCCCCTGAGACTACCACCTTGGACCGCTTCTTCCATGCAATGGCCCAATTATATGAGGACCCTCACCAGGCTGCCACTGCAGAAGCGACGCTTCACGCCCTCCAACAATATGTGTCCAAGTTCAGGCGCTGGAGTGCCAACACTGCCTGGAATGATGCCGCTCTCTGCTACCAGTTCAGGCTGGGACTCTCCGAACCCCTTAAGGATGAGCTGGCGAGGGTTGGAGTGCCTCATACCTTGGACGCCCTAATCAACCTGGCGATCCAAATTGACCGCCGTCTGCGGGAACGCAGGGTGGAGAGAACCACGGGGTCTCTGCGACCCACCTGGATGCTCCCTCGAGTGCCCAGTTACCCGGGACCAAACCTGGCCACAACTACCTCCTATTCCTATCCACAAGACCACCCTGAGCCAATGCAGATTGAGCTCCTCCGACCATCCCTGTCTTCTGAGGAACGCCAGAGGCACATGGCTCTCAACCTGTGCCTGTACTGTGGGGGTGCAGGGCATCTAGTAAGGAACTGCCCTGCCAAGGCTGGTAAGTGTGCACCACCAGCTTCAGGAGAAGTACTATCGTTACCGAGCCTCCAGTCTCATCTTATTCTCTCCATCTCTTTGCAGCTTCCCGACGGGAGTATCCAAGTACCAGCCATCCTAGACTAGGGCGCCTGTAGTTGTTTTGTCGACCTCTCCTTCGCCACCCAGCATCAGATCCCGCTCCGGCCCAAGGAACATCCGATGGTCATCCGATTGGCAGACGGGTCGATTATCAAGTCTGGCAAAGTGACCCATGAGACTCTTCCCCTGCAGGCCCGGACGACCCACAGCCATATGGAACTTCTATTGCTGGATGATATTGCCTCTCCACTGTTTCCAGTGATCCTTGGCCTCCCATGGCTCCGCTTCCACACTCCCCACATCAACTGGAACAGGGGAGAGGTTCCTGTCCCCTTACTGTTTGAGCCACTGCCTCCAGTCGCCCCAAAGGGCATCACCGGTGCTACTCAGTCTTAATCCTGAACCAGACCAGGAAACCCATCTGGCCTCCCTGAAGCATATCACGACTTCCTGGATGTTTTCAGTAAGAAAGTAGCTGACACTTTACCCCCACACCGGCCATATAATTGCCCAATAGACCTGATTCCTGGAACCGAGGTCCCGTTCGGTAGAATATTTCCTCTTTCTGAAGTGGAGCTAGTGGCCCTCAAGGCCTACCTAGAAGAAAATCTGCAAAAGGGCTTTATCTGGCCCTCTACATCCCCTGCAGGAGCTGGGATCTTCTTTGTAGAGAAAAAGGACCATACTCTTCGGCCACTTATTGATTACAGGGATCTTAACAAAATCACGGTCAAGAACCGGTATCCATTGCCCCTGGTTCCCGAGTTGTTCCGGCTCTGCAGTGGTGTTCACCAAATTGGACCTTTGTGGGGCCTATAATCTTATCCAGATTCGGGGAGGGTTGAATACAAAATGGCCTTTCGGACTCTGGCCACTTCGAGTATCTGGTCATGCCTTTCGGGCTCTGTAACGCCCCAGCCATGTTCCAGCACATGGTCAATGATATTTTCAGGGACTACCTTGACTTATTCCTAGTAGTCTACTTGGATGACATCCTCATCTTCTCCCCCACCTTCGAAGAACATCGCAAAGACGTCAAGTGCGTACTTAGCCGCCTACGGCAACATGGCCTGTATGCAAAGGCCGAAAAGTGCACCTTTGAACGCACCGACATTTCCTTCCTGGGGTTCCACATCTCCACTGCAGGCACTACTATGGACCCCCAGAAAGATTCAGCTATCATCAAATGGCCAACCCCTGCAGACAAGAAAGCAGAGCATCGCTTTGTAGGGTTCGCCAATTTCTACAGAAAATTTATCCGAGGATTCTCCGCGGTCATCTCCCCGATAACCCAGTTAGCCAAACAAAACTCTCGTTTTGCCTGGACCACCGAAGCACAAACAGCTTTCCAAACCCTGAAAAGGCTGTTCACCTCAGCACCTGTTCTGTAGCACCCCGACTCTACATTGCCCTACATCCAGGAAGTGAATGCCTGGGAAACCGCAGTAGGGGCAGTCTTGTCTCAAAGACAGGGACTTAAAGCTTCTTTACACCCCATTGCCTTCTTCTCACGGAAGCTCTCTACCTCGGAGAGAAATTTTGATGTATGGGACAGAGAACGTCTAGCCATTAAGACCGCGCTGGTAGAGTGGCGTTATCTCCTGGAAAGAGCAGTTTACCCAGTTCTGGTCTTCACGGACCACAAAAACTTTTGAGGACTGCCAAGCGACTCAAGCCATGTCAGGCCCGTTGGGCCTGTTTTTTTCCCGGTTACAATTGCATATCACTTACCGACCGGGATCCAAGAACGTTAAGCCAGATGCGCTCTCCAGGATGTTCCATGAAACCGAGGAAGTATCTCTCCGTGATACGATTCTGCCTGCTCACAGCTTCTTGTTGGTCCAGGAGGACTTCCTAACCCAGATCAGGCAAACTTTAGTTGGCTCCAGGGTCCCTGCTGACTCTGGACTTTCCATAAGAGATGGGTTATGGTGGTCTGGGTACCCAGATTTTTGTGCCTGAGGAGCTCCGTTTGACTGCCTTGGAACTTTGTCACGACCATTACTTGGCTGGGCATTTCGGTAACCGCAAAACGGCAGAGCTACTGTCCCGCACCTTTTGGTGGCCCCACATGAGTGAGGACTGTAAAAACTACGTGGGCGCCTGCCCCACTTGTGCTCAAAACAAAATGGAGAGAACCAAAGCCTGGGGCTTGTTAAAACCACTACCTATCCCTGACCGTCCCTGGTCCCACGTCTCTATGGACTTCATTGTGGAACTGCCCCCGTCTGCAGGCTTTACCACCATCTTTGTGGTGGTCGACCACCTCACAAAGATGGCACGCTTCGTCCATATGAAGGGCTCCCCCTCGGCTGCTGAAACAGTTAAGATGTTCATTAAGGAAGTGGTCCGTCTACATGGCATCCCAAGGAACATCATGTCCGATAGACCACCACCATCTTTGTGGTGGTCGACCGCCTCACAAAGATGGCACACTTCGTCCCAATGAAGGGCACCCCCTCGGCTGCTGAAACAGCCAAGATGTTCATTAAGGAAGTGGTCCGTCTACATGGCATCCCAAGGAACATTGTGTCCATTAGAGGGGTGCAGTTCACATCCCGGGTCTGGAGGTCTCTGTCTTCTACCTTGGGGATTGAATTAGCCTTCTCATCTGCTTATTATCCACAGTCCAATGGCCAGACAGAAAGGACCAACCAGACCCTGGAGCAATACCTCCAATGCTACTCGTCCTACTCCCAGGATGACTGGGTCTCCTTGTTGGCATTAGCCGAGTTCGCCTATAATAACTCTGTCCACTCCGCTACTAAGCAATCTCCGTTCTGGGCAAATCTCGGCTACCACCCTACATTTCTACCCAACCTACTAACTGAGAGTCCAATTCCTGCCACACAAGAGATCGCCAATTCCTGGAAAACAACAATAAATTGTTGCAAGAGACTCTGGCTCAGACCCAGGAGAACAACAAGAGAGTGTTTGACCGGAAGAGACGAGGAGAACTTGACCTACCGCCTGGTGACTCGGTCTGGTTGGCAACCACCAACTTAAGATTGTCCTGCCCGCCCAAGAAACTAGGCCCAAAGTACATAGGACCTCTCTTAGTAAAGAGTAAAATTAATAAAGTGGCCTACGAGCTCGACCTTCCTCCATCACTTTGGATCCATCCTGTATTCCACGTACACCTCCTCAAACCGGTTGCTAAGGATCTGTTTCCAGGGCGGAAGACTGCCCCACCTGAACCAGTGCTGGTGGATGGAGAGGAGGAGTTTGAGGTGGAGACCATCCTCGATTGTAGGAGAAGAGCAGGGGTCACCCAGTTCCTTGAAAAGTGGAAGGGATACTGCCCCGAAGAAAACTTGTGGGAACCGGAAACCTTCACGCTCCCGAACTTATCTGGACTTTTTTGAGAAAGAATCCGGCCAAGAGAGCCTGTTTTGGCATCCGGAGGCTGCCCCTTGGGGGGGCAATGTTAGGGAAATGGTCAATTCCGGGGGTCTGTGCGCGTTTGCGCGCGCTCGTGCACGTGTGTACATGCCAATGGCACCAGAACAGCCTATTTAAATGGACAACACCCTGCAGCAGATGCTGTCTGTTCTACAGCGTTCCTGTGACCCCCCAGCATTTGTTCTGAGAAGACAGGCGAGCAGCAGAAGTACAAGGGAACAGGCTGAAGAGAAGTTGTAGACGATGCAGGCAGATAACAAGCAAAGTCCAAGGAAAGTCTGGGTCACAGGAAACAGGAACGCTGTAGAACGGACAGCACTTGCTTCCTGGTGCTATCCATTTAAATAGGCTGTTTGGCACCATTGGATACGCACAGGCGTTCCAGCAAAGGACTCATTTTGCGTATTCTGACATTGCCCCCCCACCCAAAGGGCAGCCTCTGGGTGCCCAATTGGGACCTTTTAGCCGGATGTTTCATCCAGAAGGTTATGATTAACTCTTCGGCATGCAGGTTGCTTCCTAGCTCACAAGAGTTTTCTTCCGGCCCGTACCCCTTCCATTTCACCAGAAACTGCATGATGCCCCCTCTTCTCCCGCAGTCAAGGATGGTTTCCACCTTGAACTCCTCCTCTCCGTGGACTAAGACGGTTCTGGTGGGGCCGTTCTCCGCCCAGGGAAAAGATCCTTAGCCACTGGTTTGAGCAGGTTCACATGAAATACTGGGTGGATGTGAAGAGAAGGGGGTAGGTCAAGTTCATATGCCACCATATTGATCTTTCTCTTTACCGGAAGGGGCCCGATGTACTTTTGGAGGGACAAGATAACCTCAGGTTCTCAGTTGACAACCAAAATA
The DNA here is from genome assembly GCA_018402905.1 of Glandirana rugosa. Lineage (NCBI taxonomy): Eukaryota > Metazoa > Chordata > Amphibia > Anura > Ranidae > Glandirana > Glandirana rugosa. The sequence goes on along the minus strand of BLSH010354599.1, from coordinate 478,483 downwards.
GAAAATGACCCTCCAAAGAAAGGGACTTTGAGGCATACCCGGATTGGAGATATATGGACACCAAGGATCGTAAAATTCTTAAATATTTATTATTATAGACATATCATCACTAAAAATAGGCCACATGGCCTAATTGTATGCACTGATAAAATGGCGTCTAACAACAAGAGTTCCAGTGGCACCCCACCGTCTCAGTAGGCAAGGGGATAGTTTCATGGGTGACGGTGCCGCATATTATGGTCTACCCATCGGCAAGTCGGATGACCATAGGATGGTCTTTGGGCCGCAGGGGTATCTGGTGGTGAGCTGCAAAGGTCAAGTCAATAAAGCAGCTACACGCTCCTGAATCAAGGATAGCCGTTACTTGAATATTTTCACCGGGAAGCTGTAGGGAGATAGAAAGGACATGGTGAGTTTTGTCATTTGGCAGATACAGCAGTTTCTCTTGGGTAGTGGTAGCACACTTACCGGCATTGGTGGGACAATTCCTTACCAGGTGCCCGGATCCTCCACAGTACAGGCAGAGATTATGAGGCATACACCTCTGTCATTCTTCAGGGGTTGACAAAGGACGAAGAAGCCCAATCTGCATGGGTTCTGGGTGGTCTTGTGGAATGGAGGAGGTTGTAGCTGGACTGGGACCAAGGTAACTAGGTAGGCGGGGCATCATCCAGGTAAGACGTATGGGCCCTGTGGATCTCTCAGCCCTGCGTTCCCGCAGGCAACGATCAATCTGAATGGACAGGTTGATCAAGGCGTCCAGGGTATGTGGCACCCTGGCGCGGGCCAGCTCATCCTTGAGCAGCTCTGAGAGACCCAGCCTGAACTGATAACAAAGGGTTGCATCATTCCAGCGATCCAGCACCGAAACTCTGAAACGTACTCCTCTGCCGTGTGGCGGCCCTGTTGCAGGGCATGGAGAGCAGCTTCTGCAGTGGCGTCCAGATGGGGATCTTCATATAGCTGGGCCATGGCTTGGAAGAAACAATCCAGACTGGTGGTTTCTGGGGCCTTCTGTTTGGAACCTCCTGCAATCCCCGAGAACCACTCAGGCATGGGTACCTTAGGTTCCGTAGGTAGGGCCACAATAGTGCGGGAAGCAGACTGGCCGGGACTTTCTGGAGCTGACATAGAGAGTTCCTGGACTCTTCCTTCCAGGCGGGTGTATCCCTCCTGAAAATTCGTCACTGCTTGAATGAGTCCGGCTAGATGCACACACAGATCATCTATTGGAGAGGCCCCCTGCGCAGACTCGGACAAGGCTGTCCGTTACTGTCAGTACCTGATGGTAGAGTCTGACTTATGCAGAGGGCAACCTCTCTTACGGCCCTGGTTCAAGAACCCCTGATAGTGTAAACAGGGAGCTCTGGAGCACAGGGGGGCACGAGGCTGTACATGGTCACTGATGGTTGGTGAGGGTCCACTGAAGGCTCGTGCAGGCAGAAGAGTGGTGATGCAGGCCGGGTCGGTAGCAGGCTGGCGGTGCGGTACAGATTGGTCAGGCAGGCGGATAGTTGGGCACAAGCAGGGTCGGTAACAGGCGGGCAGCAGAAGTACAAGGGAGCAGGCTGAAGAGAAGTCGTAGACAGGCCGGGGTCAGTGCAGGCAGATAACAAGCAAAGTCCAAGGAAAGCCGGGGTCACAGGTAACAGGAAGTTTCTCAAAAGTAAATTACAGGGGTCACAGGAAACAGGAACGCTGTAGAACGGACAGCACTTGCTTCTTGGTGCTGTCCGTTTAAATAGGCTGTTTGGCATTGGATGCGCACATTCATGCGTCCGCGCACAGGCATTCCAGCAAGGAACTCTTTTTGCGTATTCTGACAAACATCTACTGATGACACTTCTTTGACATCTCATAGAGGTTGTGTAGATCGACTTAGGAAGAATCTGAAGCAGGCTTATTAAACGACCAGAGAAAACCAGAATAAGAAGAATTTTGATCTTCGGGTGAGAGTTCAGGAGCTTCAGCCAGGAGATAGGGTGTTGTTGAAGAATTTGGGAGTGCCTGGAAAACACAAAATAGCTTATAGGAGGGGGCCTTACCCCTATGTTGTCTGTAAGCAACTTCCTGGATTGCTTGTTTATCAGATTAGGCCAGAAGGTCAAGCTGGTCCTTTGAAGATGTGGCATAGAGATCATTTGCTTCCCCTCTCTGTTGCTGTGAGGATGCCTATTGTTTTGGATGCTCCTTTGGAAGAACCAAGACCTCCTAAGACCAGATCTCAAAGAAAACCATCTGCAAAGATTGTGAACCCAGTTCCTGAGGAAAGTGAGGATGAGGGCTGGATACCATTTTGGGAGTGGGATCCTGTCAACATTCCAAATAAAGAAGTTCAGTCAGGGTGTCTTCCATCCAAATATTGTATTGAGGTTAATAAACCTGCTCATTCTTTTAAGCCACAACAGAAAGTTCCTTTGTTGTCCGTAGGGAGGAAGCATTCTTCAGGTCAACCAGTAAAATTGATGGATAAAGCTTTGCCTTCAGTTGTGAAACTTCAAGTTCCATTATCTGAAAGAAGACAGGCAACCCCAGTGAATCTGTTGCCTAGTCGAGAAATTAAAGTTGAACCTTCCTCAGAAGATGTACATTCTCCTACTTCAGGGCAAGGGGATCTCATCAATTTCCAGGATGATTGTATTCCTCAATATGCAGGTACTGAAGAGCCAGATGGGACTTTGACTTCCAATGTGCTGAATGATCTTGAGGAGGATCTACCTTTCAATGCTGTTTCCATGGATGGTTCCCCTTTAAAAACTCAATTAGAAAGAGAAAATACCAAATCACTTATTCCTTTGTGTGGATCAGAGAGACTGTAATCTTACCTCTGAGGCAGACATTGTTTCTAATCCTGAACCAGAAATTGAAACCCCCCCTACCCCTTTGGATAACATTCCAGAGAATGTTATCTCTTTTCGGGACTCTAGTTCTCCTCCTCATCTTTGAAGAAACATTCACCCACTTCGAAGATTGACTTATGACACCCAAGGAGAAAGTTGTGATAGGCTGACTCCTACCAAAGAGCTGGCTCTACTACAGCCTTTCCCAGGCCAAATCAAACTAAGGGCGCCTCCATGTAACCTCTGACACTATTGGGTGGGACACGGCTATTGCCCTGGCCTGTCAGAAAAACAATTATGAACTCACTGAGAATGTGTATAAATGGTTTCAGCAGAACCCAGACGTTTGTCTGTATTTGTTGAATTTAGCTGAGACATAGAATGTACTAACCATATGCTTTGTTTTAGGTTGTTAAGCCCTGAGTATTTGGGGACCAAATGTTTAAGCGGGGAGAGAGAGTAGCCAGTTCAGAAATATTCCTTTGGCATACAGACAATTGTGTTCATTGAATAACATGGGGACTCCCTCTAGTGTTCATTTGTGGAATAAGACTGTAATTACAATGAGGATGAAGCATTGCGGTAGTTGTAGTGTGGAAAGGAGAAACAGTTTTCAAACGCTGGTATGAAGGACTCCATTTCCCATCAGGCTGTGCTACGCTGGAGACTTCTGGGAGGTGCAAAGCATTGTGGGAGAAACTTATTTAAGTGGGAGGAGGAACTAAGAGCGGCCTCTTTAGAACAGCGTGATTAATCAGTGAGGAACCCTGGGTGCTGCTACAACCAGAGCCAGGCCCAAAGCCTATGTACAGTGTTCCAGCCAACTGAATTCTCTGCAGGTGACGCAGCTAGCAGCCGCTCTCCACCAGCAACACAGTGAGTGACCAGCAGAGCCTTCCTTTTCTCATCTCTGTCTGAATTGAAGCAGCTACCGCAGCAGTCGTACCTATAGATTTAGGAGAGCTGCAAGAGTACAGCAGATGTTATGCACCTTCCAGGAGCAAGCAGCCGGTGTGAACTAGCGGTCCCAGCATTACCATCTTCTTTATCTGAGTGCCGGATCGTTTGCCTACATACAGTCGTTTGGATTTGGTGAGCAGGCTCAGGCCCACATATGAGTACTTATACTGCCTATGCAGCATCTCTTTGTTACAACGGATTGCCGTTTGTGACCAGTCTGTTCAAGAGGTCAGTGATCACTACAAGGCTATTTAGTGCAGTGGAATTTAACCCTTTTTGTGCCTCATCTCAGTGATTGGAAGGACACAGTGTTTTTAGGTACCTAACTCACTTTTATAGCCGGCAGAAGATTACTTGGACACTGCAAGACAGGATTATTACAACTTCATCTACTTACTCATCCTCTCCCCAGTAATATACTCAGGGCTATTTACTTGGAAATACTATATCTCCTAAAAACTCTCTGAGCTAGAACAGGTGAATTTAAATAGAAATTCATAGTTACCTAGTGAACTCATATAACTGCTAAGTGAATATATTTTATTTGTGCATTATTGAACCTTGTTATCTGAATTATAATCCATTGAGTAGTACCAATTTACCCTTTGGGTCATCTATTTGGTATAGAGTATTACTGTATTATTTCCCTTGTCAGCTTTAGTATATATTTCCAAATCACCTGTTTTCAAGTGAACCCTTGGGTATTGTTTAAACTCAATTGGAGGAACTGTATTCCTTTTAACTTCTGTTGTTTTTGCAGAATACAGGGAGTGATGGAAGTTAACCAATTATCAACTCCCTTTGTTCAATAGAACCATAAGTTTCACTTGTTGATGTGAAGTATTGTGATATTTCTGTTACTTTGAGATTATTTCTTGCAGAAATAAGAGTTAAGTAAACATTTCTAACTCTATCTGTGTTGTGGTCTCCATTACTGAAACAGAGTAAATTGCTAATGGAACCTTGCAATATGAGTGAATCTGAAGGTGCCCTGGGGTCAGATGAGACCAAGACTGAACTTTTTGGCCTAAAAGCAAAACACTATGTGTGGTGCTAAACTAACACTGCACATCACCCTGAACATACCACCCCCACTGTGCAACATGGTGGTGGCAGCATCATGTTGTGGGGATGCTTTTCTTCAGCAGGGACAGGAAAGCTGGTCAGAGTTGATGGGAAGATGGATGGAGCCAAATACAGGGCAATCTTAGAAGAAAACCTGTTAGAGTCTGCAAAAGACATCAGACTGGGGCGGAGGTTCACCTTCCAATAGGACAACGACCCAAAACATACAGCCAGAGCTACAATGGAATAGTTTAGATCAAAGCATATTGATGTGTTAGAATGGCCCAGTCAAAGGTCAGACCTAAATCCAATTGAGAATCTGTGGCACGGCTTAAAAATTGCTGTTCACACACGTTTTCCATCCAATCTGACAGAGCTTGAACTATTTTGCAAGAAAAGAATGGGCAAAAATGTCACTCTCTAGATGTGCAAAGCTGGTAGAGACATACCCAGAAAGACTCACAACTGTAATTGCAGCGAAAGGTGGTTCTACAAAGTATTGACTCAGGGGGCTGAATACAAATGCACGCCACACTTTTCACATATTTATTTGGAAAAAAAATTAAAAAACATTTACCATCTTCCTTCCACTTCACAATTATGTGCCACTTTGTGTTGGTCTATCTTTCTTCAGCCATGGTCCGCACATGCACCTCTGGACCCAGCCCGAAGGCAAATAGTGGCAATACAGCACCCCTTTACAATACATTGCCCGCTTTACATCACAGACCTCTTTGCATCCAAGTCCCCCAATTTACATCACAGCCCCTTTTACATCAATGCCCTCTTTCCCCCTTCACATCAAAGCCCCCTCCTTACATCACAGACCTTCCCCCTTTACATCAGTGTCCTCAGCCCTCCTTCCTTGCATCCAAGTCCCCTTCACATCCCCCTTTCTTTGCACCTCAGTCCCCTTCACAGCCCCCTTATACCCCAGCCCCTTTTAACCCCCCTTTACTTGTACCCCCGTCCCATTTACAACCCCCTTTACTTGTTCCCCAGTGCCTTTTACTGCCCCCCCACCTCTCCGGACCCCACGTTCATTTCCCCCCCCGTCATTTTCCGTGACCCCTTGTTCATTTCCCCCAACATTTACCCTGCCCCCATGT
>BLSH010354599.1:426742-440358 GCA_018402905.1 Glandirana rugosa | reverse complement strand
CCCCCCCCCCCCCCCCCCCCCGAACCTCAGCCGGTCCCTCAGCTGAGAAAGAATTGAAAAATGGCTCCTGGGCCCAGGAGCAAGAGCATCCCATAAGATAAAAGTGAGGGGGAAGGGGAACAAACTTGGATGGGGCTATGTACACATAAATACGTACAAAAATATAGTGGAATCTGTGAGTATTTACAGTATACACATTACATTACTGACTATAGGACCCTGCAGCTAACAGCAACATTACACAATACAGTCTTGAGCCAGAGCATCCCTACCGTGAGAAAAATACTTTGCTTGCAGAGAAACAAAAGGAAGGTCTTGACTCCAGCCGGAGGGGATGGACAGATGTCCCATCCCAATGATCCTAAGAGAAGACAAAACAACACACATCCTATCCCAAACTCTACCTATACATGGCACACATAGTCTGCTGGGAGGGGGTTAGAATCCTGCCAGCAGAGCATTAACGAAAAACATTGCAAACACTTTTCCTGTCTGTTCTGTCAGGAGGGGTTATAACCTGCCGATAGAAGCAGTGGGGGAAAGATCCTAGGAAAATGGCAATAAGAAAATATTTTCAGAGTTCCTGATGGGAGGGGCCCCTCCCCGAACAAACAGGCTCTTCAAAAGTTAGTAAGTGCGGGCGTCACAGTGGTGTAGTGGATAGCACTTTCACCTGGCAGCAAAAGGGTCGCTGGTTCGAATCCCAACCACAACACTACCTGCCTGGAGTTTATATGTTCATCCTGTGTCTGCGTGAGTTTCCTCCGGGTACTCCGGTTTCTTCCCACACTCCAAAGACATGCTGGTAGGTAGATTAGATCCTGTGTAAATTGGCCCTAGTATACGTATGAATGTGAGTCAGGGACCTTAGATTGTAAGCTCCTTGAGGGTAGGGACTGATGTGAATGTACAATATATAAGTAAAGCGCTGCGTAAATTGAAAACGCTATATAAGTACCAGAAATAATAATACCAATAATAATAATAATAAAGTGAAAGTACAAGCCTCACCCGAGCGTCCTTTCAATGGGAAAGTGTTAGGAGAAGACTGTGCTGAGGACTTGTCTGCATTTTGTTGTGGTTTCTTCGCGCTCCCGGAGGAGGCGGTTCTGGGCGGCTCTATTTAAACAGTGTGCACCCTGCAGCACGTGCTGTCTGATCTACAGCGTATAGTGTGTGTGTCTGAGCAACCTGTATCATGATTTCCTGTTCCTGCGACCTGGCTAGCCAGACCCTGCTGATTTCTGCCTGCACCGACCTCTGGATTACCTACGACTACTCTCCTGCCTGATCCTCCTGTACTTCTGCCTGCCTGCCTGTTAATGACCCAGCTCTAACCCACCATCCTTCTGCTTTCACCGCACCGCCAGCCTGTTAACGAACTTTGCCCGGACTTGGCCCTTCTTCTGCCTGACCCCATTGTACCTCACAGTCTGCCAGTTAACGATCCAGCCTGTACGACCCTTCTATCCGTGCAAGAGTGCACCAACGGACTCCTATCTACACCAGTGACCCAGTCCAACCCTCGTGCCATCCTGCACTCCCGAGCCTCCTGTCTACTCTACCAGGGATTCCCGAGTCAGGGTCGTAAGGGAGGTTGCCCACTGCATAAGTCAGACTCATCCACCAGGTACGTGACAGTATCAGACAGCCATGTCTGAGTCTGTGCAGGGGCCCTCCCCAGCGGATGAACTGTGCTCACACTTGGCTGGCCTCACTCGGGCCGTGAAAATCTCTTCAGGATGAGTACGGGAGCTTGCCGCACTACCTGCATCTGAATCTGACCTGCCTCCTGGTTACACCCTCTTTATTCCGTGCGATCCTGAGTCAGGGTCGTAAGGGAGGTTGCCCACTGCATAAAGAAGAGACCACGCTGTACTTCTCCACAGTCTCTGTGGTCCACTTTATGCACTCTGTGGCTCCTTGCAGTCCCTTTTCATGCATAAAACCAAGGATCAGGTAACCTTGTCTGACCCCCTCCTTCTTCATCCCTGTAAACAAAGTAGCTCTGCATGGGCCGATCCGCCCTGGCCACAAGTACTCTGTCTCAGTATATGGATCCCCCAAGCCTCCATTCACCCTGAATGTCTTTTAAGCAGGCCTACGCTTCATTATCTGGCAGTGGCTTTGGGATGTGTTGAAAGTCCCAGATCAGGTCGTCCTCCCATTCTCCCTGTGAGCTCTCCACAATGTCCATAATCTGGGAGGGGGAGGTCCAGGCCCCACTCCAAGGCTACCCTCCTCTGCACCTCTCTCTGGAACCAAGAAAATCGGGGCAGCTCCCGAGGATTTCCTTATCCAGGAAGGACACAGGGATTTGGGGACCTTATCACCCATTGGCGATAAGTGGGTACACTGGTCTGGGTGGTGGATGGCCTGCATAGGAAAAGCTGCTGGCTGCTGTTCAGAGTTCCTGCAGTTGGTTCAGGGTCCACTGTGGACCTTCGCTCCCCTTCCTCTGACTGGGGTTCTGGGACACACGATCCTCCATCTTCCACTCATCTTCCAAACTGGAACCCGGGGACGACCACTCCATCAGCTTCTCTAAGGAACCAAACTTCGTCTGCAATGTGGGGGAACCCAGATCAATGGCCCGACCCTCACCTTTCCCATCCAGCTCACCTGAAGGCGCACCTTCCTCTGGCTGCAGCTCCTTTCGGACCGGGAGGGCAAGGGGCTTAGAGCTTGGCAGCACCTCAGGAACCTTGACTAGGCTCTCAGGAACCTTGACTAGGCCCGCAGGTACCAGGCTCCTGGCCAGCCCACAGGTCTCCGCAGCTTCTCCTCCTCCTCATATGTCCTCTGTCTTCACAGGGGAGTCGCCAGGCCACAACTCTACCCCGCCTTTGGATGGTGATGTTAGTTCCTCTCCGGCCTTCCGGGTCATCCGAGGCTGCGGAGGGCACATTCCTGACAGCAAGTCCAACATGTAGTAGCATGGCCCCTGCTGTATGGGCACCAACCGGGTCAGCGGTTCGTCACAATGGCCACAGTGGGCCCAGGCAGTGACGTCCATGGTTGGGATTCGGCACTGGGGACACAGGAAACACATCCGCTCTTTCCCATCCACCACTCTCAGGGCGAGTCCCCTGCAAGGCTCCAACTGAACTCCAGTATCGACCAGGGTTCACTCCTGCTTGTCAGGTAACCAGTAGGTAACAGACGACTACCCTCTGCCATCTTCCTCTGCCTTGTGGTGTCTGCTGCAAACAGGGAATCTTTTGTCTCCTCCAAGGTTTGGCACTGCCCCCACATTTCCAGACGGGCTGGCACCAACGAATCTGATAGCCAGACTTACTCCTGGTCACTCTGCTGTCACCCTTTGTGCAAAAGACTGAAACTCACAGACATGCTGATGCTAGCAGGACTTGTCCAGGCCTGTTGCTTGGTACCGACTGTATCCGAACAATTGGAGGTGGAAGAGCACTGATTACTCCGTTGGTTGCCAGTAGCAACAATAAAACGAATGTGAATGTCTCGCTGAAGGGAACATTTGTAGTATTGTCCCACCCGCATGCTCCCGCAAGTTGTTCCTGATCACCCCAGGCAACAGCAGACATTCTCAGGCTTACTATACTGTCTATAGCTGGAGTTTGGAGCAAAACTTTGTAATGCCCAGTATTTGCAGAGCACTGGGCATATTTGTAATCCAGTGTGTAATATCCAGCATGAGCAGAGTGCTATATTTCCTCTGATATACGTGATTTCGGGACGGAGGCCAGCAAGGAGGAGGGACAGTATTGAGGTCAAATCTGGACCTGCTACAAAGTGGCGTACGACTGTGGAAGCGCTGTACCCCGGGAAGGGGTGAAATTCTCTGGTAAGTGCACACCCATAGGGGTGCGTAAGGAGCACAGAGTCACTAAGGAGCACCTGTAATTAAACACCAAGAAAGCACTGTACCTCCTTGTGCGGTGAATTCTTCTGGTGAGTTCACCACTGGGGGGCGGCAGCAATATCCAGGCACTGAAGGGCACCAGTCACTTTACACAGATCACTTTTCATATGGACTTTACAAGCAAACTTTTATCTGAAATAATTTTTTGTATTTACTTTTATGAACTGTACCATGAATTGTTTATGATGGCACTTGCGTAAGGACTCTCACTCATTTATTTAAAAAGAAATTCATTTTTAGCACTGGTATATTATTTATTTATTTAATAAGGTTGCATTTATTTTAAATATTGTAATACCTTTATTGTCACATCAATTTTTTGGTTATTTCAGCACCACGGTTACACATTTTTATACCCAGAACAGCGGCATACCTTCCATATTAATTTCTAGCGTGCTGGATATAGTTGTAATCCTTGGGTGCGATCGCCCGCCATGGTTACCATGGGTGACAGCACTGGTAGAAAGTCACTGAATTGCAGGCTTTATGTAAGTGTCCACCCCAGCGCTGGTTGGGGCAGCTGGGCATGCATGCAGCAGTAGTTAGGGATGGCTCCCGCAGATTGCTATGGACAACGGCACTTACTATTTTGATACTGAATAGCAGGCAGAGCACACAAGTCCTTCCCAAGGTTTAATTTCCTCAATAACTGATAGGACAACGTGGTTCCCCGGCTCATTTCCATGGTTGCTAGGGGCTCACATGAACAGGTGATCCTGGATGACGCCCCAAATATAGTGGTGCCCCCGTAGAGGTTTCTGGAAATAGTGGTTCACCTGTCACCTCTGCCCAGCCCAGCACACACTCCCCAGTCACTCTTGAGACAATGAACGGATTTGTGCTTTGATTTTGTTTTTTATTGAGGGGAATTCAACTTGGATGGGTAAGGGATTTACGGAATGCCCAGTGAATCAGAACAGTTCATTGATGGGACAACGTACATACACTCTATACACTCTGGTAAATATACAGTATCTCACATTTTTGTAAATATTTTATTATATCTTTTCATGTGATAACACTGAAGAAATTAAACTTTGCTACAATGTAAAGTAGTGAGTGTACAGCTTTTATTAGAGTGTAAATTTGCTGTCCCCTCAAAATACAGTAAGGTCCATAGATATTGGGACATTGACACAATTCTAATCTTTTTGCCTCTATACACCACCACAATGGATTTGAAATTAAACGAACAAGATGTGCTTTAACTGCAGACTTTCAGCTTTAATTTGAGGGTATTTACATCCAAATCAGGTAAACGGTGTAGGAATTACAACAGTTTGTATATGTGCCCATTACAGGCAGGGACCGTGGGCTCCTCTTGTGTAGCAAAAAAACAGTGATGAAAATGTGCTAGCTAGCCTTGGTGGAATACTGCTCCCAGTCAGTCCCCCTTCAGGCCCTGCCAGCCCTCCTGTCTTCAGCGACCCAACTCCATTGTCCATGACACCACAGTCCCTGCTGGCTGCACCCTTTTCAGACTGTCTCTCTCCCCAATCTGCTCCGGCATGCCTCTGCATCATCCTGGGTGTGTGTCACTCACCGACACCTGGTGGATTCCTCCTGGAGACTTGCTCGGCAGCACCACTCCGTTGCTCTCTCCTGCTCCCTGTCAGGACACCCCATTGGCTGTGCTAAGGGGTCCCTTGCACTCCCGAGCCTTCAGACCCAAAGTCTCCTCCCCAGACTGGGGGCTCCCTCAAAGGTCCTCCACAACTAATGCTCCATCTCCCAGTTCTTCCACCTGAACTCTCCTCTCTGGCTGAGCTGACCCTGGGTATTTGAGGAGGCCTGCCCCCTGCAAATCCAGATTGGAGATTGGTCAGGGCTCCCCAAACACCCCAGACAGCTCCGCCTCTCTTCCCCATCCGTAACCAAGAGGTGTCACTGCCTGTGAGTCACCAGCCACTCACTGAGCCACTCCCCTGCCCAGGATCAAAACAAACAGGCCTAGCACAGCTAAGCCTACTAAAATGTACCTCTCCTAACAAAACCTATCACCTCTAGCACCTACCTAAGGTAGAGGGTGCTACATATAGCTATAGCATTTGCTGAATCCCAGACACCTGGGACTACTTAATAAAACACAGCTGCAGGTCATATTACCTCTTGTCCAAGGCAACCAGGGTGGTTAGGAATTATCCAACCTCACTCTTAGCAACCAGGTTAGTTAAAAACACAAGTAAAGAGAATTGAAGGGACACTAAACTCACATTTTTTATGAAAATAAAATAAATCAGATGTGTTTAAATATAAGTAGAATACTTTCTATCTCTCTCTTGCTTTGTTTTATTTCTCAAATGCAAATTTTTTTCTGCTATTCTCAGACTCTAGGGTGACTACATGTGTTCACCATGTCCCTCTTGTGTATGTGATCGTAGCCACCGCCTCCTGCTTGCCCCCTAAATGAACCACACAATTACATGCAGACACATTCAGCTCCATGGGCACAGAGCAGAGCATGTGACTAGAAATAGAGCTCGCTCTACACTAGTAGCAATGAGGTTAAATTGTGGAGAATAGGGAGTGTGCACAAGACCAAAAAGTAGTCTGGAAACAATGGTATGAGACTTTATGAAAAAAAAAAACAGAGCCATTGCCAGGGGCATTGTTAGGTGGGAAAAAGACAAGGGGCTGAAGACCGAAGAAATGTGGCGTGCGAAAAATGGGCGTGGTTTAAGCTGAATTGTGAGCGTGGCTCAAATGGGGTGTAGTTCGAGTCTGAGATGAACGAGGGATGGAGGAAGGAAGAAAGAGATAGGGAGGGAAGGAGAGAGAAGACAAGGAAGAAAAGAAAGAGGGATGGTGGGACAGCAGGCCCAGATCCTACACCGCAATAGCAATATGTGTATTCCAGAAAGTTTAACAATCAGCAGATAAAGATACTCCAAACACCTGGTGTTAGCGCTTCAATCATCCCGGCACCATGGTTGGTATGGTGTCAGGATGATTGAAGTGCATTATTTCTATTATTACGTTGTAATATAAAATGAAATCATTCAACTCACCATAATGCAGAATCAGTGGGAGCCCTGAGTGTATCACTTGCCACGTTGCCTGCCATCAGATGCCATCGGGTGTCCCCAACAGAGTTCCTCCTTACATTAGGTGTGAGAGGGAGAGAGAAAGAGGGAGAGAGACAGAGAGAGAGAGAGAGGAGAGAAAGAAGGAGAAAGAGTAAGAGAGAGAGGGGGGGGGAGAGCACATAGGGACTACTCCTTTCAGAGTCGATTAAGCCAGCCTGTCTCTGTGACCCAGTGACGACAGTGGGGCGCCAAGCGTGGCCGATCTGGATCTCCCATGCACGTCCCACACTAGCGCGGGATTGGCCAAGTGTGACGTCCATCATAGCCCCACAGTGTCACTCCTTTTGGTTGCAGTGGCGCCTTATGGACGTCACACGTCCCACGCTAGTGGGATTGGACCATCATAGGCGCAGCCGTGTCAGTCTATTTTGTTAATGGCCGCTCAAGGCTCGGAGCTAATAATGGAGTAAGACTGCCCCGAGACCCGGGGTTTTTCGGGGGACCACAACTGATGCAAACAAAGTTTGATCTTAGTGTCACTTTAGGAGGAAAATTCCCCATGAGAGGGTCGTTGGCAACCCCTTTTCCTACTAAAAGTAATGCACATCAGGAAGAAAGACTGGTAAGCAAAGCTCCGCTAACCTTCGATCCCAGTCCTCCAAGTCAAGTGGTTACAAGGCAGGGAAGCAGCTAGGCTTTTAGATTTATTAAGTTTGTCAAGTCTTTTTTGAACACTGTTTTCTGTCAGCCACAAGGCTACATTCAATTTCATGTTATTAACATTACGGCCTTGTTTATTATACTCCTCCTTTTCCTTTGTATACGCTGAGTAGAAGAATATGTGTAATACAGTTGCCTTCTCCCTCTCACTTGTGACCAACTGACCATTTTTTATGGGGTCAAATGTTGAAAAACATTTAGGGATTATTTTTACTCTCCTCAGCAATACATTTAGGGATTATTTTTACTCTCCTCAGCAATGTGTCTCTCAAAATATAGTTTAGCTGCCCTGATTACGCTATTGCATTTCTTATTGCATTTTTTTCAGTTTTGGAATGCCAATGGTGAACTTTTGGCTTTATATTTTTTAAAGGACAATTTTTTCTCATTAATATGCCTTTTATCTTAGTATTTAGCCACAAAGTTTTAACTTTTGTTCTTTTATATTTGTTGCCCATTGGAATTCACTAATAATGCCATTGTTTAATATGTCCTTAAAGCAGGGCCATCTTAATAGCATCATGGGCCCCTGGGCAAAGTAATGCACTGGGGCCTCTACCAGGTTGCCCCAAATTTATGCACATACTCTCAAGAATTAAAGTATAAATAGTTCATAGAATTAAACATATATTTATTAGTACTTTCAATAAAAACATGCCATAAATAAAAGACTAAAACAACACAGTATAGGGGGAGGGGGATCAGGAGGGCAAGATACTGGGATCAGGAGGGCAAATTACAGGTTCCGGGACACTGGCAATCCTGGGAAAGCTTAGTAAAAAGAGTGTCTATCTAAGAAGATCCGGGACAGTTGGCAAGTATGATGTAATGTAAGATTATCATGGGGCCCCCATGCACCTGGGGCCCCTGGGCAGTGCCCAAGGGTGCCCTTGCATTAAGGCAGCCCTGCCTTAAAGCCTACTTTTCTACATTGTTCCTTGTTTCAAGAATTTTATCTGATTTAGTATTAGGTAGTATGGAGCACACAGGTTAGTAAAGTTGGTGTCAGGGCCGGGACTTGAACTTAGGACCTCTGCTGTGTCTGGCAATGAATCTTGTTTGTCTTGAACCTTGAACTCTTTGCTCCTCCCATGAACTTCCTGATTTAAGCCATGTCTTTGTACTTCCTGTTTGCCAGATTAATGTGCTCTCTCCAGCCAATATCTCGCTTTTGTCTCTCCTGCCACCGTCCGTACCTTCGTTATCATTCATTACCGAACTTTGGCTTGTTTCTCGACTATGCTTCTACTTAATCCCAACCTGCAACTATTCATTACTGACCTTTGGCTTGTTCCTCGACTACGCTTCTGCTTGATCCCTACCTGCTATATCTACTACTGGACCCTGGTGGGGCAATCCTGAGAACCGCAACCTGGTATTAACATGCACACTCCAGCTACTGAATTTGTAATTTTTACCAATTTGTACTATTACAGCTGGGTCTTCCCCATCCCCACCCAACAATCTGTACATTAGGTCTGCAATGTGCCAAACCTGAGCACCCAGCAAACAACATGCTGTTCATCAAACACGGTCTTTGCAGCAGATTGCCTTATTCATCCTTCCATTAACTTATTCCCCTACCACCAGTATCTGTCTATCCCTTTCTGTAACTTTGCCCACATCCTCACAAGAGCAGTTGCTCCCCTGACACCTAGGAAAGGTAGTCTGCTCCAGCAATGCCGCTCCTGAGCTGATACCCCCAACATCATGCAACTGGGTGTATTTATTGGGATTTATCAACTCAAGACTAGCCTCTCTAACACTCTTTCCTCTAACTTTCCTTCTAACTGTAACCCAACTACCTTCTTCTGGCTCATGCTCCACCATATGACCACCCTCCTCTATACTGGCTCCAACCAGTACCTGACATTTTTCTTTAGAACAGGATCTGGGTTTCAAACAAACAACTTGCTCACATCTCGCACAGCGGTATTCACCCTCGAGCGTTGTTTAAGGAATGTATACATGGAGCAGGATGTGCACTGGGTTGCATTACCACTCCTGTTACCCACTAATGTAATGGGGAAAGTCAAAAACATCTTTTGTTTAATTTATTTTTAAATTAATTTATTCAAATCACTATTTGTTTGCCCTATACTGTTTAATAAGTAACAGGAACCCCCACTTGGTACTCACAATGCATCCTCTGTGCTCTCAGTAAACCCCTCAGAGCACCCAACACCCCTCAGCAATCCTCAGTACTGCCAGTGCTCTCAGCACTCACAGTGCCCTCAGTACTCACAATGCCCTCACAATGTTCCCAGTATTCACAGTGCCCCTTCAATACTCCTCGGTGCTCACAGTGCCCTCAATACCCACCATGCTCTAAGTACTCCACAGTACTCACAGTGCTCTTAGTACATCTCAGTACTCACAGTGCCCGCAGTATTCCGTGGTACTAACAGTGCTTTCAGTATTTGAGCCGCGAGTAGCCCTGCATGCCCCATCCAGGTAGACAAAAGTCCACTTGACTAAGTCGAGTGAGTATTCAGGAAGCTACAGGTGTCAGAATATAATTGCCAGCAGTGGCAATTCAAGCTGTGTATGGCAGTCTTAACAGTCTCTCTACGCTGCTAAACAAAACATTCCAAGGACAGGGAACAACTTGACCTAACCTTTCTGCAAAATCTTTCCAGCAAGTGAACCTGGTATATAAAAATCTAACATTAGCATATAAGTACCTAATATTGTCATTTAACCATTAGTAAAACAATTATTTTTTTTACCAATACTCAACAGTATTCTAAAGATTTGTGAGGGTAAAATGTAGCTACTGTTGAGGTAAAAATGACAAACCAAGACTAAAATCTGTTTGTCTAGTGGGTGATACCTAGGATGATGGCAACAGTTATTCTAAAGGACACCCACAGTACTCAGTAGAAGATCTGGGTTATGTGTCCTGGGGTCTGAGGTCTAGTTATGCCCCTGTTCAGCTATTTTCATAATTAGTTGCTTTGAAGCACTCCTGATGCAGTAGCGTAGGCTAACCTTGCATAGAGCAACAAAGTGCAGTAGTTACTACTCTTAGACTACCCAATTGTCTTAAGGGTGTGTGTTCTCAGCATAGAAATGTTTACATTTGGGACACATATATGCGGTCTCTCTGCATTAACCAGTTGCCGACCGCCTGTCGTCGATTGACGGCGGCAACATGCCTCTCCTGCGCGAATCGCCGTCACCTGGCGGCAGGCGAAGGAGTGAGTATTGTCGCCGTCTGCCACCAGAGGTGCACTCACACACTAGCGGGGGAGCCAATCAGCCAATGTCCGCCAGCTACCAGAACGGGGATCCGTGAATGTAAACAAGCGGATGCCCGGTCTGAGAGGGAAGAGGAGAGTGATCGTATGTTCCCAGTATATGGGAGCAGCGATCACTCTCCTCCCCAGTCATCCCAGCCTCCACACAGTTAGAACACACCGACAGGGAACACATTTAAACCTTTGATCGCCCCCTAGTGTTAACCTTTTCCCTGCAGTGACATTTATACAGTAATCAGTAAATTTTCATAGCACTGATCGCTGTATAAATGCCAATGGTCCTAAAAAAGTGTCAAAAGTGTCCGATATGTTTGCCGCAATATCGCAGTCCTGCTAATAATCACAGATCGCCGCTATTACTAGTAAAAAAAATAAATAAATAAAAATAAAAGCACCATAAATCAATTCTCATAGTTTGTAGACGCTATAACTTTTACGCAAACCAATCAATATACGCTTATTGTGATTTTTTTTTACCAAAAATATGAGGAAGAATACATATCAGCCTAAACTGATGAATACATTTTTTTTTTTTTGGATATGTATTATAGCAAAAAGTAAAATATATTGGGTTTTTTTCAAAATTGTCGCTCTTTTTTTGTTAATAGCGCAAAAAATAAACACCGCAGAGGTGATCAAATACCACCAAAAGAAAGCTCTATTTGTGGGGAAAAAAGGACGTCAATTTTGTTTGGGTACAACGTCACACGACCGCGACATTGCCAGTTAAAGTGACGCAGTTGCGAATCACAAAAAGTGCTCTGCTCAGGAAGGGGGTAAATCCTTCCGGGGCTGAAGTGGTTAAAGCCCACCCACCGAGCGGCCGCATATATACGCACAGTCAGCGGGAAGAGGTAAATTGTTTGTTTGGACCAAGCAGGTCCAAACAAACACCTTTACTTCCAATTAGGCTCCATTCACTTTAGATTGTAAGCTCTATGAGCAGGGCCCTCCTATTCCTTCTGTATTGAACTGTATTGTAATTGTACTGTGTCCCTTCTTTATTGTAAATTGCTGCGCAAACTGTTGGCGCTATATAAATCCTGTATAATAATAATAATAATAATTCACATCTGAGTGATTTGAAATTGCAGGCAGAATCTGCGCAATTCTGCCCGCATTTCCAAATTGAGCTAAAATCATGCAAAACACTTGACACATGTTTAACCACTTGCCGACCGCCGATCGGCATTTGACGGCGACAAGGTGGCTGCTTAGCGCAAATCGCCGTCATATGACGGCGGCCGCGATCACGAGCCGTGTGCGCGCGCGCGCCCCCTAGGCGCCGGCGCTGCAACGCCATTCGATACAGGGCCTTTCAATCTACAGGGCCAGGCCAATGATTTTTGGCCTGGCTCTGTAGATCGCCCCTGCCAATGACATTACTCCTCTGCCTCTGTAAATGTAAACAGAGGCAGAGAAAGTAAGCTCCCCTTCCTCCCTGAAGCCCTTTTCGGTTTCAGAGAGGAAGAAGGAGCATCTAGAAACATGAGTTGCACAATCACCACACTGACACCAGGCACATTTAACCCCTTGATCGCCCCCTGATCGCCCCCCAGTTAACCCTTTCACTCCCTGTCACCCCCTGTCACTGTATCACATAGTGCAGCGATCTGATTTTTAGCGATCGCTGTACTTGTGACCCTTGTGACACTAAATCAGTGTTAGGTTAGGCTAGTACTAGGCCTAATTAGGTGAAAATACCCCCCCTGCCCCCCCCAATAAAGTTTTTAACCCCTTGATTGCCCCCTGTCACCTGTGATCACCGTATAAGTGTCACGGGTGACGCTAGCTAGATAGATAGTTTTTTTTTCAATCAGATTACCCACCGTATATACCTTTTATAGGTTTTAACCCCTGATCGCCCGGCGGTGACCCCAGTTAGCTTTTAGTGTGCGTTAGGGTCAGTGTAAACGCCAGGCAGGGTCAGTTAGCGAGGTACTCACGCACTCACATTAGGTAGGTGCTAGATATTATTGTAATATCTGATCAGATCAATATCTGCGATCTGATCAGATATATATTAGCACCCCCACTAGAGTAGGGTTCTAAAAAACGCAGTGTTAGCGGGATCAGCCCAGATAACCGCTAGCACCTGCGTTTAGCCCCTCCGCCCATCCCAGCCCACCCAAGTGCAGGATCAATAGATCGCTGTCACTTACAAAACACAACTCACATATCTGCAGCCTTCGCAGAGATCAGGCCCGATCCCCCAATGGCTTGTAGAATCTCGTCTTAGTCGGGGGGAGAGAGCCTGCGCAAAGTGTAATAATTTGCTCACGGTGAAGTGGAGGGACCATCAGAATGTTTTCGTTCTGACCTCCCTTCACGCAGATACGACAGTGCAAATTTCTACGGCAACTGGTCTTGTGGAGAAGCCCCTCTGTGTCCACGAATATAACCCAAATATGGGAGGGGTGGACCTCAATGATCAGTTACTGGCACGGTACCTAATTACCCGTAGAGCGAGACGCTGGTACAAAAAAGTGTCTCTATACTTTTTTCAATTGGCTTTGCTGAACGCTCATGTCTTATACAGAGCGTCAGGACTGACAGGTTTCACGGAGGGTACGTCGGCCGATTGATGTAAGTGTAACACTCCACCCCCACGTCGTGGTAGACCTATGTCTTCCCGACACTGCTAGAGAAGGTACTTAAACTCCTTCCTAGGACAGTCAGGACTGCGAGACATATTCTGTACTCGCAAGTCGT
>BLSH010354599.1:407008-417121 GCA_018402905.1 Glandirana rugosa | reverse complement strand
TTTTTTGCGTCGGGACCAGAATCTGATCACATGGGTGTTCACACTTATGCGATCCGATTCATGTCCGAACTGGCAGTCCGCACTGTGATATGCGAGCTGAAATGGAGGTGTCATTAACTTTGCATTGACATTCCCCATGTGAGTCAGGTGCAATGCGGGGATTCGTAGGGTTCCCGCATCGTACTAGTGTGAACCAGCGCTGATTAGTTATCTTCTCATTTAAATTTGCATAGTCCTTACAGATATACATAAGCAGAAAAAAATGCAGGAAGTGTAATGTGGCTGTAAACAGGAAGTGCTGTGTACACATGGGCTGGAAGCAATTGTGTGGTGACGCCAAATAAACAAATCAATGAACCCCACCCACACCAAACATAGCTACCACATCCCCCACTACATTGATCAAAAATGTAATTTCCGCTTGCTTGCGGCTATAATGTATTGCCCCCCCCCCCCCAATCCATACCAAGCCCTTTGGCTCAGGGATGGATTTTAACCCCACGCCAAATTTTAAAAAATGGCATTAGGGTCCCCCCAAAATCCAAAGCACCCTCCCCATGTTGAGGGCATGTGGCCTGGTAAGGTTCGGAGGGGGTGGCGCTCACTCATCCCCACCCCCTCCTGCCATGCCAGGGCTGCATGGTTGGATAAGGGTTCTGGTATGGATTTTGGGGGACCCCAACACCATTTTTATAAAAATTTGGCGTGGGGTGCCCCTTAAAATCCATACTAGACCTGAAGGGCCTGGTACGGACTTTGGGGGGGGGACCCCTGCACCATTTTTTTTAAAATTTGGTGCAGAGTTCCCCTTAAAATCCATAGCAGACCTGAAGGAGCTAGTACAGACTTTTGGGGGGACCCCCACACCATTTTTTTTAATTTGGCACCGGGTTCCCCTTAAAATCCATGCCAGACCTGAAGGACTTGGTACGGACTTTGGGGGGGACACCTACGCAAATTATTTTTTAAAAAAATTGCCGGGGTTCCCCTTAAAATCCACACCAGACCCGAAGGGCCTGGTATGGACTGGGGGGGGGGGACCCCCAACGCAATGCTTTTTCAATGATCTTTATCTATATTGCCAGGAACCGGCAATCATAGGTGTGCGCAGCCTATTGCATTAGGGTGTGCGCCCCAAAGCTCAAACACACATGCCTTTTCTGCAGCCTCAGCTGCACTGGACAGTGAAGGAATGGGAAACGCTCTTTGCTGAGGGGCTTCCTTTTCATTCACAAACTGAAGCATAT
This sequence comes from Glandirana rugosa, assembly GCA_018402905.1. Classification (NCBI taxonomy): domain Eukaryota; kingdom Metazoa; phylum Chordata; class Amphibia; order Anura; family Ranidae; genus Glandirana; species Glandirana rugosa. Next base: position 415,874 of record BLSH010354599.1, on the reverse strand, counting down.
TAAACACAGTTTATATGCACCAGTTATAAATGGACACAGTGAGTGGGTGTGTTTACTGTGTTCATTAAGAAAAGGAAGGGTCTAGTAAATTTACATCCATCCTGAAACATCCCCCTCAGCAGCCGGGGGAGAGGAGGGAAGCCAGCAGCACTGCAGGGTGGGGGGAAACAAGGGGGGCGGGCAGTAGGGGGAATTGACATGGCACATAGTGATTAGGGTGTGCCCCGACACACCTGGCACATCCCCTGCGCACGCCTATGCCAGCAATACATTACAGCTGCGAGCGATTTTAAATGACAATTTTTCCTTTACAAATGTCATTTTGCGGTGGCACTGTTCTAAACATCACAGAGACCCATACTAAGGTGACCCCCTAAGCATGATATTTAAAGGAATATTTCATTTTTTTTCACTTTAAGCATTATTAAAACCACTGCTCCTGAAAAAACAATTGATTTAAAAACTTTTTTTTTCTATTGCTACATGTCCCCTAGAGCAGGACCCAGGTCCCTATACATGTTTTAGGGCAATGAACTTGCATTGAAGCTTTAAATGGAGGCATTTGAAAGTTGCAGGTTTGAATACAATTGACGGCCAGTGTGCGGCATATGTGATCTGAGAGGCATGTTTCCAGGCAAATAGAGCTCTGTTCTGTTTGCATTTCCTCCCAGAAAGTGAGAGCTGAAGTCTTATTTGACTTTAATTGGGAGGGCTTTTCATGCACTGCTGGAGTAGATTTTGGAGCTTTAAGAACATTAGAAATAGGGGGTGGTAAAATTAGATAGGGGGTGGTAATATTAGGAATGGGGGTGATAATATTAGGGATGGGGGTGGTAATATTAGGGATGGGGGTGGTAAAATTAGAGGTGGGGGTGGTAATATTGGAGAAAGAGGGTGGTATTATATTAGCGAAGGGGGTGGTAATATTAGGGATGGGGGTGGTAAAATTAGGCATGGAGGGGTGGTAAATTTAGAGATAGGGGGTGGTAATGTTGTTTTTATGGCAATGAACTTGCATATAAGCGTTAAATGGAGGAATTTGGAAGTTACAGGTTCGAACCCAGTTGACGGCCAGTGTGCGCCATATGTGATCTGAGAGGCATCTTCCCAGGCAAATAGAGCTCTGTTCTGTGTGCATTTCCTCCCAGTTTGTGAGAGTTGAAGTCTTAATTGCCTTTAACTGGGAGTTATTTTAAGGCACTGCTGGAGTAGATTTGGGAGTTATAGTAAATCAGACCCATTGTATTGTTTGGCGGTGTACAGTATATAATACATTTCAGGTGGTGTATTTATATATATATATATATATATATATACACACATACACATACACAGTGCATTCAGGTACATAAATATTGGGACATCGACACAATTCTAACCTTTTTGGCTCTATACACCACCACAATGGATTTGAAATGAAACGAACAAGATGTGCTTTAACTGCAGAATTTCAGCTTTAATTTGTGGGTATTTACATCCAAATCAGGTGAACAACAGTTTGTATATGTGCCTCCCACTTTTTAAGGGACCAAAACTAATGGGACAATTGGCTGCTCAGCTGTTCCATGACCAGGTGTGTGTTATTCCCTCATTATCCCATTTATATATATATATATATATAGTGTAGTGTATGTATATATATATATATATATATATATATACAGTGCATTCAGTGTAGACTATATATATACAGTGCATTTGGTGGTGTACAGTAAATAATACACTTCAGGCGATGTACAGTATATAATACAGTGCATGAGTGTTGCCAGCACTGGGGAGCTACAGTTCATTGAGGGAACCATGAATGCCAACATGTACTTTGACATACTGAAGCAGAGCATGATCCCCTCCCTTCGGAGACTGGGCCGCTGGGCAGTAATTCCAACATGATAACGACCCAAAACACACCTCCAAGGTGACCACTGCCTTGCTAAAGAACCTGAGGATAAAGGCGATGGACTGGCCAAGCATGTCTCCAGACCTAAACCCTATGGAGCACCTGTGGGGTATCCTCAAATGGAAGGTGGAGGAGCGCAAGGTCTTTAACATCCACCAGCTCTGTGATGTCGTCATGGAGGAGTGGAAGAGTACTCCAGTGCCAACCTGTGAAGCTCTGGTGAACACCTTGCCCAAGAGGGTAAGGCCGAGTTGGAAAATAATGGTGGCTACACAAAATATTGACACTTTGGGCCCAATTTGGACATTTTCACTTAAGGGTGTACTCACTTTTGTTGCCAGCAGTTTAGACATTAAAGCGGAGCTCCGCCCAAAAGTCGAACTTCCGCTTTAAGACCTCCTCTCCAGCTCCGAATGCTGAAACTGAGCTTTTGGGGAGGAGGGGGAGTGCGGATACCCGATTTTTTTGGGGTACTTCCGCTCCGGTCGCCTTAGGCGATCGGAAGTAGATGGTCTCCTTCCCCCTCCCTCCCGAAGTCTTCTGGGACACAGGACAGGTCCTAGAAGACTTCGGACCAATTAAAAAGAGCAGCGCCGCTTGCCGCTTCCTGTCACGGTCGGGTGCCCACAGTAGGAATGATGGCGGAGGGGAGGGGGAGAGATCGGAGGTTTGTGCCGGCCGCATCGCTGGACCGGGAGACAGGTAAGTATGTGTTTATTAAAAGTCAGTAGCTACACTTTTTGCTAAACTTAAAACACAGTGGAACTCCGCTTTAATAGCTGTGTGTTGAGTTATTTTGAGGGGACAGCAAATTTACACTGTTGCACAAGCTGTACACTCACTACTTTACATTGTAGCAAAGTCTAATTCAGGGCCAGTTCACACATAGGCGACTTGCGCTCCAACTTGTGTCACCCCAAGTCATCTGACATTTGAAATCCCATTGAGGTGAATGAGAGCCGTCTTAATGTACACTACTGAAGTCGCTCCGACTTCAAAAAAGGTTCCTGTACTAATTCAAGGTGACTTCTATCCGACTTGTGCCAATAAAATTCAATGGAAGTCGCCATCAAGTCAGATCCCTTATCTATATTGAAGCGACTTTACAGGAAAAAGAAAATAATTTACCCAGTGAATTCCCAGGCAACACCCTCCCTCCCTTCTCTGATTGGCCACAGGCAAAGTTAGCCTGGCATGGAGTCCTGTTGTAAGTCGCTTAAAGTCACGCTGAAGTAGCGTTAAAATTGCTTAGCAAAGTCAGGCCTGAAGTCGGATTGCCCCTGTGTGAACCGGCTCTTAGTGTTGTCACATGAAAAGATATAATAAAATATTTACAAAAATGTGAGGGGTGTACTCACTTTTGTGAGATACTGTAATATAGTGCAGGCGGTGTACACAGTATATAATACAGTGTGTACAGTATATGTGTACAGTATATAATACAGTGCATTTGGTGTACAGTATATAATACAGTGCAGGCGGTGTACACAATACAGGGCCGCCATCAGGGGGCTACAGGCAGTACTGTTGCAAGGGGCCCCAATGTCTTAAGGGGCCCTTACAACAAAGACTTTAGCCTTCTTTAACATTGGAGTCTATGGGAGGGGGACACCCGGTTTAGGGACACCGTTCTCCCGTACCATAGCTGATAAAAATATCAAACTTGGGTCACGTAGAGAGGGCCCCCTGGACCACAACTGATCTCCAGCACCTATGGTTCAGTCGTACCGGGTCCCCAAAGTGACCAATCATTGACTGTCAATTGTCGGGTGAATTTCATACTTAACATTGGAGTCTATGGGAGGGGGGCACCCGGTTTGGGGACACTGTTTTCCTGAACCATAAGCAATAAAAATACCAAACTTCTGTCACATGGAAAGGGCCCCTGGACCACAACTGGTCCAAGTTTGGGACCTCCAGCACCTATGGTACGGTGCAAGCATCGGGTGAGGCTGTGCTGCCTGTGCACTGTTTTTTAACCCCTTGGATCCCACACTAGCATGCATTGCATACTTCACTTAAATGAGTCATGCTTGGCAGGCTACATCTGGTAAGTGTGACAGGGTGTATAATTCCTACTGTGGCTGCAACATGTGTACAACCCTGGCCAGTGGGCGGATGTGGTGGGATGGCCAGTGGGTAGGTCCTGGGGAATGTTGGTGGTCAGACGGAGGGGCCCAGGTCTAAACCTGTTTAAGGGGCCCCAACATTTCTGATGGCTGCCGTGACACAGTATATAATACAGTGTGTACAGTATATAATACAGTGCATTTGGTGTACTGTATATAATACAATGCAAGCGGTGTGCAGTATATAATACAGTGCAGGCGGTGTACACAGTATATAATACAATATGTACAGCATATAATACAGTGCATTCAGAGCCCAGTATATAATACAGTGCAGGCGGTGTATGCAGTATATAATACAGTGAAGTCAGTGTACAGTATATAATACAGTGTAGTGCAGTGTGGAAAAAAAATCCCCATCGTGTCCAGAAGGCTACCAAGGATAGGCAGATGCTCATAGGCCACTAAAAGAGAGCAAGTAGCCTCTGTGTCCACAGTGAAAAGTGGTGGTCACGGACATGGTGCATCCTCTGCAGGAGGGGCATGCTTGTCCTTTTTTTCTGCTGCTGGCCGTGTTATTGAGCCACAACATGCAGAAGAGTTGGTGGAGTGGATAAGTAAGCCGTCCTCATCCTCTGTGACCCAGGCTCATAGTAGTTTGCTCTCCAACGCAGCTGCCAAAGCAGACAATTCCACCGCCTCCTTGTCCACAGTTACTCCTTCCGTGTTGCGCATCCTCCTTGGTGGAGGATGCGCAACAATTTGAAGGCTCCGATGTTGGTTCTCAGGTTGAGGAAGGGAGTAACGTGAGCCTAGAGAGAAGGGGTGCCACAGAAGGTCAAGAAACTAGCAGTCATGTTCCTCCAGTTGCAGCATACTGCCAAGTTTTCTCCAGTGACAAGGAGGGAGGGGATGATGGGGTCACTGACTGTAATTGGGTGCCTGAGGGAAGAGTGGAGGAAAGTGAGGAGGAGTAGGCACAACTCCAACGAGGCAGGGTGTCTTCCAGGGGCCAGCTTAAGGGCAGCCACCCTATTGCATCACACCACAGAGCTCCACAGGTGCAGGGCACTGCTGACTCCCCGCTGACTTCTCAAAGTTCATTGGTGTGGACTTTCTTCAACACATGTAAAGTAGATCGCACCATTGCTGTTTGAAATCTATGTCTTAAGCAGATCAAGCATGGCCAGAACACCAGCCACTTGGGCACCACATGCTTCACAAGAGATATGATGACCTGCCATGCAGTCTATTGGCAACAGCAGCACCTGACAGACCCACATCAGAAAAAAGGTGGACTTCTCCTTGCTCCTCATCTGGGATCTCAACCCCTGCTTTACCTCAAGTCTTCTCAAAAACCTGCACTGAGAGGAATGAAGGTATAGCAATACATGCCACAAGTACTTGCAGCCAATCTGCTAGCAGTACACCACCAGTTGATTTCAGCAGGCAAATTTCTCTACCCCAGTTGCTGAATCGTAAAAAAACACACTGTCCCAGCCATCCACATGCTCAGCGTCTAAATGTTAGCTTGGCCAAATTGCTAGCACTACAACTGCTGCCTTTTCGGCTGGTAGACTCTGCCCCCTTTTGTGAATTTGTGGAATGTGCTGTACCACAGTGGCAGGTTCCAAAAATATATTTCTTTTCATGTAAGGCCATTTCAGCTCTCTACTTTCATGTGGAAGGCAATGTTTTGGGTTCATTGGACAGGGCAGTCAGCAGCAAGGTTCATATTACCATTGACACATGGTCCAGCAGGCATGATCAGGGACGTTACCTTTCCTTCACGGCACACTGGGTAACTCTGCTGGCAGCTGGGAAGGATGCAGGACAGGGTTCAGTTTTGGAGCTTGTCCCACCACCACGCCTCTAAAAAGCTGGTGTTGTGTCTGCCACATCTGTCTGCTCCACCCCTTCTCTTCTTCCTCTATGGCCTCTTCTAGAGAATTGTCCTCTGAACCAGCAGTGCTCCCTAAGCGTTCAAGGGGCTACGCAAGCAGTCAGGCTAAAAGATGCCATGCGGTGTTTCAGTTGGTCTGTCTAAGGGACAAGAGCCACACTGGGGCAAAGATTCTGTCAGCTCTGCAGGGGCAGGCTCAGAGGTGGTTGACGCCACGGCAGCTGGAGCCAGAAATGGTTGTATGAGACAATAACACCAACCTTCTCTCCGCCCTCCGACAGGGACACTTGTTCCTTGCTTGGCACACATTCTGAATTTGGTGGTGCAGCGTTTCTTGACCAGGTACCCAGGCTTATCAGATCTGCTGAGGTGGGCCAGAAAAGTCTGTGGGCATTTCCGGTGGTCATACAATGCCAGTGCTCGGCTGGCTGACGTTCAACAGAAATTCAACCTGCCCACCAACTGCCTCATTTGTGACATGCCCACCAAGTGGAACTCAACATTGGCAATGCTGCAGTGGCTGCACACACAGCAGAGGGCCTTCAATGAGTACCTGTGTGAGTATGGCACCAAGACAGGCTCAGGGGAGCTTGGCTTCTTTTCACCACGCCAGTGGCTACTGATCAAGGATGCATGCACTGTCCTGTCACCATTTGAGGAGGCCACAAGGATGGTGAGCAGCAACAATGCATGTATCAGTGGCACTGTCCCTCTAGTCTTCCTGCTGGAGCACATGCTTTGTGAAATCATGGACAGGGTGCTTGAGGCAGAACAGGAGGAAGAGGAGGACTTTCTTTCCTCTCAAGGCCCCTTTTATGCAGATAGCATTTCTGCAGGCCCGCCAAACACACAGGAAGAAGAGGAGGAGGATAGTGTCAGTATGGATGTAGAGGATAACACACAGCAGTCTTCAAGGGATGGTTTTCAGTCCCCAGAAACCCAAGGAGTTGTACATGGCTGGGAGGAGGTAGTTCCTGACAATATCATCCTTAGTGACCCAAGGAATCTCATGCCTCTGCAAACTTACGCTGCATGGGCTCCCTGATTCTGCAATGTCTGTGAAAGGACCCTAGGATTCATGGTATCAAGGAGAGGGATGATTACTGGCTGGCTACCCTTCTTGATTCACGTTATAACTGTAAAGTTGCAGAACTCATCCTGCCTTGGAGCATAGGATGAAACATCTTCAGGACGCCTTGAAGAAAAGTTTGTGTAACGCCTTTCCAGACCCTTGAAGACTATGATTTCCTGATGCTGGACAACGTGTTTCTGAGGCTTCGTTCGGTCAGAGGAAGAGTGGTGGGGAAGGCGACCGGCTGACTGATGCCTTTAAACAATTCTTTAGTCCTCAGCCCCCAGGGCTGATAGGTTCAAGCAACCATCGGCAGAGTCTACATTATATGGTGCAGGAATATCTAGGGGCAAGAGCAGACTTGGAGACCTTTCCAACTGAGCATCCACTGGGTTACTGGGTCTTGAGGGTGGACCACTGGCCAGAACTTGCTCAATATGCAATCAAGCTACTGGCCTGTCCTGCATCCAGTGTGCTTTCTGAATGGACATTCAGTGCTGCTGGAGGGTTTTTAATGGATCAAATAGTGCACCTGTCCACAGACTCCATTGATAGGCTCACATTTATAAAAATGAATCAGTCCTGGATCAGCAGCTATCAAGCTCCTGATGCTGATGTAACTTATTTAATTTGCTAGGGATCTGGGATCCCTTGAAGATTGCCAATGCTGCCTATCCTATTCCTGAATCTTCATGATTATTATTATTATTATTATACAGGATTTATATAGCGCCAGCAGTTTGCGCAGCGCTTTACAAAAATGAAGGCAGACGGTACAGTTACATTACAATTTGGTACAAGAGGAATCAGAGGGCCCTGCTCGTTAGAGCTTACAATCTAAAAGGGAGGGTCAATTGATACAAAAGGTAAAAGCTGTCATGATAGCTTCCAACAATATTTTTGATTTAGGGCACCACCAACACCTAAGGCCCAATTTTTCTGCACCTGTTTAACAGGGGCATGTAATTACATTTTTATTTACAAGTTTTTCCTGCGCTGAACAAAAGTAACTGTGAGGGGTTACAGTGTTCAGGCACCACCAACACCCAATGCCCAATTTTTCTGTACCTGTTGGACTGGGGCATGTAATTACAATTTATACTAATTGTTTACAGCAGGACCCATTCCTGCACCCAGCAAGAGTAACTGTGAGGGTTTACAGTGTTCTGGCACCACCATCACACAAGTCCCAATTTTTCTGCACCTGTTTGACTGGGGCATGTAATTACAATTTTTTTTACTAATTGTTCACAGCAGGGCCCGTTCCTGCGCCGAACAAAAGTAACTGTGAGGGGTTACAGTGTTCAGGCACCACCAACACCCAATGCCCAATTTTTCTGTACCTGTTGGACTGGGGCATGTAATTACAATTTTTACTAATTGTTTACAGCAGGACCCATTCCTGCACCCAGCAAGAGTAACTGTGAGGGGTTACAGTGTTCAGGCACCATCAACACCCAAGGTCCAATTTTTCTGCACCTGTTTGACTGGTATATATATATATATATATATATATATATATATATATATAACAGCAGCGTCTGGTGTATGAGGGGCGCTTGGGCGCCACCTCCCCGCTGGATAAAAGAAAAGTCAGCCCGGCCCCCCTACAGGTGGCGCCAGTATGTTAACTTTTTTTTTTTTCGACTCCTTGGCTGTCACCTTACAGCCAAATAGTGAGCCGATTGGTCAGCCATTAAAGTCTATGTGTGTGCGCTGAACGGGCGCACACACACAGTCTGATTGGCTGCCCTGAGCCTGTGGCTCAATGTGATTGGATGTGGTTGCCAGGGGGCGGTTCACTGTGGCGGCGGAAGTGACTCCCGCTCCACAGAGACCCTGACCGCCCGACGAAGGGGGATACAGCCGCTCTCCATATGTCGACTTCGGGGGGGGGGGATATATATATATATATATATATATAT
>BLSH010354599.1:390351-403860 GCA_018402905.1 Glandirana rugosa | reverse complement strand
GGGGGGGGGGGGGGGCAAAGACCCTACGCCTTTTTTTCATTGGTTTTTAATCTATATTGCCGGAACCGGCAATACATTACAGCCGCGAGCAAGTTTGAATGACATTTTTTCCTTTAAAAATGTCATTATTGCTTTGGCATGTTCTACACAGATGCGCCACTTTACAAGCAGACAAAGGGAACCCTCAAAGCATGATATTTAAAGGAATATTTCATGTTTATTGTTTTACTTTAAGCATTATTAAAGTCACTGCTCCTGAAAAAAATGATTGTTTTAAAAACTTTTTTTTGCATTGATACATGTCTCTAGTGCAGTACCCATGTCCCATACACTTTTTATGGCAACAACTTGCATATAAGCCTTTAAAATGAGCACTTTTGATTTTTCATGTTCGTGTCCCATAGACTTTGATGGGGTTCGCATGTTCGCTAGAACTTTTTGCCTGTTCACGGTGTTCTGGTGCGAACCGGGGGATGTTCAGCCCATCCCTAGTTGTGGCATAGCCCTATATTCACTTAAAGGGTAACATTTGGTGGTGGTACTGCCCACCATGCATGACACGTTATCATTTTTGCCAGAAAACATTGCATATGCACAACCTTCAGCCAATGTGTTGGATTAAGGAGGGTCAACCACCTATTTTTACAGCCCCCTAGCCGCAATTGGAAACTAGGCTCAATACATTTACCTTTAGCTTTGGAAAGTGATAAATCTGGCCATACACTATTAGATCATTTGAATATTCATACCAAAGTTCTCATTTGATAAAAGGTGAAACTAAAGGTAAAAATACTTACCTCTGTTCTAACGGTCCGACCCTCACAAAGTCCTGTGGCAGGGCCGGAATTTGCACATGACATCTCAGGAGTGCAGTTACCCCAGCATACAGGCAGTGTGTCATAATGTAAACTCTTCTGCAATAAATACCTTGCCTGTAGGCAATTTTTTATTTTGTAACTTTAGTTCCACTTTAACTATCAATTTTGGAATGAATGGACTTTTCCGAGCAAAAACCACATACACTATTAGAATTTAGTTTGCTTAAGAAAAAGTTTCCATCCTGCTCCTTTGAACTCTTGTCACTACGGTCGAAAACAAATGTTGATTTGACCCCACCAACAATTAGAAAATCCAAACAACATTCTAAAAATGAATATGTATGATCAAAATTCTCTTAGTGTATGGCCAGTTTAAAGTGGTATTAACGGTTCATCATTTAAAAAAAAAACAAAAAAAAACAACAAACATGTTATACTTAATTGCTATGTGCAGGGGTTTTGCACAGAGCAGCCCCGATCCTCTTCTTCTCGGCTTCCCCGCCATTGCTGCTGGCTCCACCGCCTTGACCAGTGCCTCCAATAGCAAGTCACTTGCTATGGGGGCACTGGTGCTTGATCACTCCCGAGCCCTGCTCTATGTATCCATAAGATACATAGAGCCACGGCTCGACCCTGCCCTCGCTATCTTCTCCTTGGCTCATTGGCTGCCAATGAGGAGAGGGAGTCCCGGGACAGGCTCTTGTGCACATCACTGGATTGAGAGGGAGCTCAGGTGAGTATTATGGGGGGGAGCAGTACACAGAAGGTATTTTATTTTCATGCTTAGAATGCATGAAGGTAAAAAACTGTCAGCCTTTACAACCACTTTAAGAGCAGTGCATCTGGACAAACTAAAGATGGTCCCTGTAGCAAGCTGCCCACAAATCTCAGTCTGTGTACATTTCATCTGTGCTTGCTACATGTTTCCCTCCCTAACGCAGCCAAATACAGTAATGATTGATTACTTTTCCGATCAATCTATCCCAATAGGAATCAATGGTCCATAGTTATTCCATTTAATCAATATTACACACAGGGAGGAGGTTGATTTAGATCAATAGCTGGAAATTACGATGGTATGTTATCAATCATATCACATCTGTTTTCACTGTGCAATCTCATAATCTGATCAATTGAATCACAATCAAATTCTTGAACAAAGCATCTTAGTGCTGCAATGCAATTGATAATTTTCTGTCTTAAGCATGGTACACACTATTCGTTTTTTCCGTTCTGACATGGAGACGGCCCTCCCACCAGAACACTCCGCTATTGGCTGAGAGTGCTGATTGGGAGTCGGTCGCTGTTTTTTTATCATGCTCTTCTGACAGAAGCTGGCCAAACAGAAATACAAAAGGAAGCTCTAGAAAGGAAGGTGTGGTGAAATGCTTCCAAGACTCTCCCTCCTTGGCTATCCAGGGCCACGAAATTCAAATTTTTGCTGCCCTCCTTACACCATACAAAGGCAATGGGCTCTCAAGCCCCCACTGCTGGCACTTTCCAGGGGGGTAAAATATCATTGGACATTCCCATTTAGACTGTCCTTTACTATGCAGAACAAGCCCTTTGCAGAGGGAGAGCATCTGCTGCCTCAGCTAGGAGTCATCGCTCGAGAATCTTCTTAATCGTCACCACGCTCGGGAAAGAGTTCAGCTAAACAGCCCCACGCCCTATTTCACCTTTGTGACAGGGAGCTAAATCTCGACATACCAGAGACTCTCCCCTGCCTTGAACTGCCTATCTGATCGTTGGGCACTGTTGATCTGTGGTGGTCCACTGTGGGACTCATTTTCTGTCCTTTTTCTTGACCTTGATTGGGGAATTAGATTCCTCCTACTTTACAGCTTTATAATGTTTTACTATGTTTCCCTGTTTATCATTGTTGCTCTGGGTATCATGGGGAATTCACTGTTGGGCCCTGGTGGTTTCCTGGGGCGATTGTGGGTTGCTTGGGAGCCTGTGATCTGGGTCTTCTGCGGCCTCTGCACTATTCTGGCCGCAGGGGTTCCAGCCCGTTGGGCTCCCCGGTGTATTACTCGCATAGTAGTTTTGGCTCTATTTCTTTGTGTTTTATCTGCTTATTTTGGTGGTGGCAACGCCGGCTTGGGGGGAGGGGGGGTTGTGTCCTCACCTGATCCAATGGAATACAGTTTTGCTTGTTGGCTCAGGTCGTGGTCCACCTTTTTGATGGACATTAAAACTTTGTTTGTAGGTAGTGGGTGTGGGCTGGCCCCTGCTCACTCCTCACTTTCTACTCTTTTGACTTATTGTGTTTTTCTCTTCTGTTTTTTTCAGCTCTTCTGTTCATTGCCAGGGATTTTGGAGTCTGGGGTGGCTTGTCGGGTGATATGCTTTGTCCTACTCGCGGTGTGGTTAGTGGTAGTCTATTGGCCAGGCGTTCCCCTCCGCTGATCTGTAGTCATGGCCCCTGTTAATTGTCCGGTTTTACGGTTTTTAGTCATAACACTCAGGGACTGAACTCCCCTGTGAGAGGCCACAAGATTTTATAGTATTACTATTCACATAAGGCTGAAGTAGTCTTACTCCAGGAAACACATTTTCCTCGCACTTATAACCCTTCCTTTGTCCACAACAAATTTCCCAAATTCTTTTTGGCGAATGCTCTGGATAAGACCGGGGTGTCGCTATCCTTTTCTCAAAGTGTATCGCGTTTACCCCCCTGCAGGAAATCTGGGACCCCGATGGGCACTTTTCGTTCCTAAACGGTACTATTGATGGACAACTTTATTTTATTATTTTGTACTACGCCCCTAACCATTGTCAGTTGTCTTTTTTCTCCTCAATGTTCAAGAGGCTCATCCCACATGTTAAGGGAGTGGTAATTTTTGGAGGGGACTCCAATCTCGCTGCAGACCTGGGTTTGGACAAATCTAGGCCGATCTCTTTGAAATTTAAATGGCCCCCTTAGATGAGTGTTCATCTCACCAAGCTACTCCATTCCCTGGGTCTGGTTGATGTATGGAGGGAAACCAACTCTACGGGTAGGGGTTACACTCATTACTCTGCCCCACATGCTACATACAGTATGCTAGAATTTATCACATTTTTATTTCTAGGGGTAGCATCCATTTGCTACATAAGACACATATTAGAGCAACAGCTTGGTCTGATCTCTCTATGGTCTGTCTGGTGCTCTCTCAACCTCCAGGTCCGCCTGGCACTTTTCGGTGGCGGCTGAATGAATCTTTGCACATTGACCCAATAAGGTTCACTGGAATTAACCACGCTTTTGTGACTACTTCCAACAAAACTATACTGTGGAGATGACCCCCACTACGTTATGGGTGGCCCATAAAGCCACCATCCAGGAGAAAATTATTCTATTATCAACTCTAAGAGAGAGCATTGGCAGGATCTGGAGAGGCTAAATTCCAATCTGCAGAACCTTTGTAAGGCACATAAACTTAAACCCAGTCGTGAACACACTAGGTTGGCACTGAATTTAGCTTTGACTACAGAGCCGCGAATCGTTTACGTTGGAGTGGTGCCCATTTTTACTTTCAGCGTGACAGGATTGGCCCTTTGCTGGCAGCCAAATTGACCCCTAAGGTTTGCTCCTATACATTGCATTCCGCTAGGGGGGGATACATCCAACATCCATAAAAAAATCATGGAAGAATTCCGGGCCTTCTATTCTCTGCTATACAGTCCCTGCTACTAAACCCTCAGGGTCTCCAAGGGCTGTAGACTCATTTTTAAATTACCTCTCCTTGCCTAAGCTGACCACTGCACATTGTGCTCAGCTGGAGGCCCCTATTTCAGAGGGTGAGGTTCTGGGGGTGATCAAACAAGCTAAAACCGGTTCCACTCTGGGGCCGCTTCTCTGCTGTCTACTATAAGAAGTTTGCTGACACTTTATCCCCATACTTGACTTGATTTTTTAATTCCCTGTGGGAGGGGGGCTCCCTGGATTCGGCTTTAAAGAGGAAGTAAACCCAGATGGGGTTTACTTCCTCTACATACACCTGTAAATTAGAAGCACAATGGGCTACTATGCATCGCATAGTAACCCATTATGTGCCACTTACCTGCAAACGAAGCCTGCGATGTCCATCGCTGTCCCCTGTGCTGGCGGCATCCATCTTCTGCCCCTCTTCCTTCCGGGGCCGCAACTCTGATTCTGTGACTGGACGGAGCCGCGTGACGTCAGTCCCGTGCACAGTGTCAGTGGAGAAACGGCACGGAGGCCGTTTCTTCATTTTGTATGTGCCGAAATGACGTTGGCATATGCAGTACACTGCATATCTCCTGAACTGTACAGGTTTGGGAGATATGCAGGGTACCTACAGGTAAGCCTTATTTTAGGCTTACCTGTAGGTTAAAGTGGTTGTCACAGGTTGACAACCACTTTAAACATTGCATATATTACAGTTATTCCTAAGCCTGGCAAGGATCCTAGGGATGTTAGCAATTGTAGGCCCATTTCCATCATTTACAATGGTCTAAAGCTCCTGACCAAAATTTTAGCTAACCGACTGGCCTCTATCATTGCCTCCTATGTTCATAAGGATCAGGTGGGCTTCATTCTCGGGAGGCAGGATCCTGATCAGATTCACCGGGCTATCAACATCATTTCTCTGCTTCAGTCCAGATGGGATGGGGGTCCTCCTCAGGAAGGGTTTTTATTGTCCATAGATGTGCAGAAAGCCTTTGATAAGGACTCTTGACCCTACGTGTTTAAAGTCTTAGATGTATGGGGGTTTGAGCCCCGGTTTCTTCATATCCTGTAAGGCCTGTATTCTAAAAAATGTATATATCACCAAATAAAGGACATATAAAGCAGCGCTTAAAGTGTAACATTGGTGAAGCTCTGTATTCTGCCCCGCAAGCTCAAGTGTGCCTGCAAGGCCAATTTTCTTCTCCCATCTCTATAGCGCGGGGTACATGGCAAGTCTGCCCCTTGTCTCCGTTAATTTTTGCAGTCGTCATCAAGACCCTGGCAGTTGCCATCCGGATGGATCCAGACACATGAGGGTGCGTTGTGGGGAACGAGACCATTTGTTGTTGTTCCTGATCTCCCCCATGGCCTCGACCCCTAAGGTATTTAGATTGCTTCAGGAATTGGGCAGAGTATTGGGGTTGGAAGTCAATATGACTAAGTCTGTAGCGCTGAACGTTTCAGTCCAGTGCTGGGGACAATGTGCTATATCTAGTGGGAGTGCCCTAGGATCCGTGACTGTTGGAATGCATTTTTGCACTAATTCATATGGGACAGTCAGTTCCCCAGACTCCACGTATAGCACTCCTTAATACCCCCTGTGCCTGGATTCAGTGTTAATTTCGCCAAAGTTTTCATCAGCTGCATTTTTACAATGACGAAAATGAAAAGTACAGCACATATCGTTAACAAACGAAAATGGGACAAAAATGGCGAAGAGGGACGTTTACCCACGTGAACTAACTTCTGGTTTCTCCGCCTATTTCCACAATCTGTTCCCAGCAAGCACTGTGCCAAGAGTCGAGAGTGAGATAGAGAGAGCACTGAGCAGCACTGTGTGTGACAGGACAGCCAGGCTGAGGCCTCCAGACTCCGAGTCCCGAGACTCCCGACTTCTGCTAGTCTTGACGAGTGATGAGACTCGCCCTGATCGTGCCCCTGTCTGCCAGCCAGGCGCCCACTCTGCCCAAAGAGCAAAGCAGACTGTGTGAGTGAGACGCACGTGAGTACAGTACGGTACATACAGCAGGCCTGCGGCCTCCCTTTCCCTCAGACCACCATCCGTCCAGAGCACGTCTTCTGCAACTGTGCTACATAGGCTTTCTCTGAGTGACGAGTCGACCACTGGTAGTGGCATCCAGCAGTGCCAGCACTCTGCAGCAGCAGCTTACAGGCCCAGCATTACGGCCTACTCACTCAGACCACCATCCAGCAGTGCCTGCCAGCACTCTGCAGCAGCAGCATTACATTACAGGCCTTAGAGGCCTAGTACTCAGACAACTTAGAGACCACAGCCAGCAGTGCCAGCACTCTGCAGCAGCAGCAGCATTAGGCCTACTCAGACCACACAGAGACCACCATCCAGCAGTGCCAGGCCAGCACTCTGCAGAAGCAGCATACAGGCCTACTCAGACCAGAGACCACCACCCAGCAGTGCCAGCACTCTGCAGCAGCAGCATACAGGCCTACTTAGACCAGAGGCCACCATACAGCAGTGCCAGCACTCTGCAGCAGCAGCAATACAGGCATACTAAGACCAGAGGCCACCATCCAGCAGTGCCAGCACTCTGCAGCAGCAGCATTAGGCCTACTCAGACCACACAGGGACCACCATCCAGCAGTGCCAGACCAGCACTCTGCAGCAGCAGCATACAGGCCTACTCAGACCAGAGACCCCTAGAGTTGCCACCTCATCCCTTTAAAACGAACACACATGAATTACACAGGTTCTGTGGCTGATTAAGCTGGTAATTAAACTCACTTGGTGCCTTATCTGCATTCAATTGGCCTCAGAACCTGTGTTCGGGTTTAAAGGGATGAGGTGGCAACCCTAGAGACCACCATCCATCCAGCAGTGCCAGCACTCTGCAGCAGCATACAGGCCTACTCAGACCAGAGACCACCATCCAGCTGCAGTGCAGGCACTCTGCAACAGCAGCATGGCCTACTAAGTAGGGTTGCCACCTCATCCCTTTAAACCCGAACACATATGAATTACACAGGCTCTGAGGTTAATTCAATGCAGATAAGGCAGCCATTGAGTTTACTTACCACCTTAATCAGCCACAGAGCCTGTGTAATTAATATGTGCTCGGGTTTAGAGGGATTAGGTGGCAACCCTACTACTAAGACCAGAGACCACCATCCAGCAGTACCAGCACTCTGCAGCAGCAGCAGCATACAGGCCTACTCAGACCAGAGACCACCATCCAGCAGTGCCAGTACTCTGCAGCAGCAGCAGCATCCTTACAATGATAACAGACAACGGGAGCAATATGGTAGCAGCATTTAAACAAACAGCATCAGCAGCAGAAGAACTCCCAGCTCTAGTGATGAAGACTCCCCCATGACGGAAAGTGACTCTGAGTCCGAAATAGATGATCTTCGGTGAGCCATTTTTATTATTGTTTTACATGATGACATGGATAACACCAGTCAAATTATCACATGGATATGAGATGATTGATATGGGGGGAGCTATCTGCTCTACTTTACTGGTGCATCATTGTTATTTTTCCACTATATTTGTAGTATTATGTAAAAGTATTCCCATAACATGTTAAGTGTTAAAATAATAGAATGGAAGGAACAGTAACCTTTTCTATATGCGTTATGCTTATATGGCTGTGTTCCATTTGTTAGGTACCAACAGCAGCCACACACACAATTACAACAACATGAGGAATTGTCTGAAGAAGATGATGTGGAACTATCGCAGGAAGAGAGAGAACCAGAACCGCCGAGACCGGCATCCACATCTAAGCAGCCATCCACCCCACACATGAATGGTTTCAGGATGCTTTACTGTGTTGGCAACTTGGCATGAGTATAACACAGGACAGATAGTGTAACGCTCGCTCACGCTCACCTTTTCTTCTCTGGAGTCTGGACAAGGTTTTTTGCCCCAAGCAATCAGAGAGGGGATTCAACAGAGAAAATGACTTTCCCCCAGTCCTTAGCTGTCCGATCCCTGCACGTTTTGCAGAATATCAGTCTGTCCCTGATCTTTTAACTGGAGTCAGTGAGATAGTGACCTGACCTGTGGCCTCTTTGCTGTCCTTCTTGACACAAGGCCACTGGCCAGTCCTCAGAAGTCCAATCCCTGTACTTTTTACAGAATATCAGTCTGTCCCTCATGTTTTTACTGGAATCAGTGATATAGTGGCCTGGCCTGTGGCCTCTTTGCTGTCCTTCTTGACACCAGACCACTGGCCAGCCAAGCTGCTGACTGAAATGTTTTGTTGTGTTCTGTTGTTCAGTTTGAGTTTCTTGAACTGTTCATGTAAATGATTGTGCACTTGCAGTGCATGGTTGGTGGTGGCATCATCATCACGATCACGCAAAGAGTTTTTTTTTCCAATTTTCGTTACCCTTTTGTCAAGATAGCAGTATTCTTGACTAAACGATTTTACTTAAATAAAGACATTATACAACGACTAAATCTGTGTCTGTAGTGCATGTGCAAAGTCAAACCTTAATACCATAAATAATAACATATTATATTTTTCACTCCAGCAACAGTATATAATGAGTTTGGAAATTGTAGAGAAATGCCTAAATATTGCATTACAATTACAATTTAAATAAACACATTCAATTTTAGTTGACTAAAATGATTTTCTTTCACTAAAATGTATTGGAGATTTTAGTTGACTAAAATACGATGACTTAAATGGGACTAAAACTAAAATGGCATTTTAGTCAAAGACTAAAGCGAAAACACTTCCAGAAGACTAAATTGGGACTGAAACTAAAATGCCATTTTAGTCCTAAGACTAGGACTAAAACAAAATCAAAAATTGCTGCCAAATTTAACACTACCTGGATTACCTAAATGCCTACAATTTTTGATTTTCTTTATTTTGCTAGGGGATAAGATGACGCTTGCTTAATCCTGGAAACAGCCTACGGTATCCCTGGCGCAAGCTAGGAAAAAAGTGACCTGAATCATGTTAAATGAGAATATTGTTAGTATCTTGTAGGACGCTGTCAAAAAATTTGAACAGATCTGGGAGCCGTGGGCTACATATATGCATGTCTCTCTGGTGTGTTAGCTTATTATTTCTTTTTGGTTTTGGGGAATATTTCACTCCCTTTAACTCTGGTCAACTTTCCTTTGCGCCTTTTTCTTGTCCTGTTCTTTGTCTTTTCTTCCACTTTTCTTCTATTGTACGTTTGCCTACTCGGGATTTTGATATACTAGCACCCCACATTTTCAGCACGTTGATCTTGGGGTATTCTTCATTGGGTATGTACTCATCTTCCAGACACTGACCCCTGCATAAATTGCTGATACTTTTATTGTTTTGAGATTAGTATTGTGGGTATTAATATCGTGTGCATTGCATTTGTTTTCTATACTTGTTCCTCTGATGGCAGTACTTTTGTATTGACGCTTGTTTTATTATTTGTAAAATCTTCAATAAATATTTTGAAAGTAAAGAATGAATAGCACTTAACCACTTCAGCCCTGGAAGGATTTCCAGCTTTAGGACCGGAGCACTTTTTTCAATTTGGCACTGCTCCGCTTCAAATGGTAATTGCGCGGTCATGCAATGCAGTACCCAAACAAAATTTGCCTCATTTTTTCCCCACAAATAGAGCTTTCTTTTGGTGGTATTTGTTCACCACTGCGCTTTTTAATTTTTGTGATATAAACAAAAAAGGAACGGAAATTTTGAAAAAAATGATATTTTCAACTTTATGTTATTACAAAAATACAATAAACTAAATTTTAGTCATAAATTTTTGCCAAAATGCATTCAGCCACATGTCTCGGGTAAAAAAAAAGCCTAATTGCGTATATTTATTGCTTTGCGCAAAAGTTATAGCGTCTACAAACTAGGGTACATTTTCTGGAATTTTCGCAGCTTTTATTTTATGACTGCCTATCTCATTTCTTGAGGTGCTAAAATGGAGGGGCAGTACAAAACCCCCCCAAATGACCCCATTTTGGAAAGTGGACACCACAAGGAATTTGCTGAGAGGCATGTTGAGCCTATTGAATTTATTTTTTTGTCATAAGTGATTGAAAGATGACCAAAAAAAAAAAAAAAATTACACAAAGTTGTTACTGAAACGATATATTGCTCACATATTCCGTGGGTATATGTGGTATTACACCCCAAAATACATTCTGCTGCTTCTCCTGAGTATGGGGATACCCCATGTGTGAGACTTATTGGGAGCCTATCGGCGTACGGGACCCCGAAAACCAATCACCACCTTCAGGAGTTCTAAGGGCAAAAATTTATGCCTTCACCCCACACCATCTATCTCAGTTTTGGAGGCCATGAAATGCCCAGATAGCACAAACCCCACCCAAATGACCCCATTTTGGAAAGTAGACACCCCAAGCTATCTGCTGAGAGGCATGTTGAGTCCATGGAATATTTTATATTTTGCCACAAGTTTCGGGGAAATTACATTTTTTTTTTCCACAAAGTTCTCACTAAATGATAAGTTACTTGAACATGCCATGGGTATATGTGAAATTACACCCCAAAATACATTCTGCTGCTTCTTATGAATACGGGGATACCACATATGTAAGACTTTCTGGCAGTCTAGCCGCGTACGGGACCCCAAAATCCAATTACCGCCTTCAGGCTTTCTAAGTGCGTAAAAAGGTGAGTTTACTCCTCACTCCCTATCACAGCTTCGGAGGCCTTTACAGGTTACCACTTCAGAGGTCTACTGCTAGAATTACTGACCTCGATCTGACGTTCGCGTTGATACCTCACCAAACATGTCATACTTATATCTACTCTGTGCAAGGGTTTTGAACAGAATGGCCCCGATCTTCCTATTCTGGGGTCCCTCAGCGGTGCTCCTGGCTCCTTCTCTTCTCGAGTGCCCTGTTGGAGAGCCACTCGTGCAGGCGCGCCTTCACGTCCTGCTGCTGCATCCATTGACACAGACAGCAGGACTCGGCCCCGCCCCCGCGTCATTGGATTTCACTGACAGCAGCAGGAGCCAATGGCTGCACTGCTCTCAATATATCCAATCAGGACCTGAGACACCGGTTGGAGCTTCTGTGCTTGTCCCCGTAACTGGAAAGATCGGACTCAGGTAAGTAAAAGGTGAGCTGCTGCAGTACAGAAGGTTTTTCCCCTTAAATGTTAACAAACCCAGCAATATGAGAATAGCTCATCTGCCCCCCCCCCCACACACACACACAATCTGCCCCCCCCCCCCCCCCACACACACACACAGTGCCCACAGCTTATAAATCTTTTTACATTAAAGTACTGCCACTATATATCTTTTGGGCTGATCTGTATACCATGGTTTCCTGATAACATGTAAAGTTTGTCCATAGCTGTGTGTTCAAGTAGGAGATTTCCACTACAGCCTGTATACATGCCCACATGTGTAATTTCCATATCATGTGACCTGAACAGTTCAACTGGAATAGGAAATCAAGCATAAGACCAAACTCACGTGCAGCTTTACCACCCTGCTGTGTATTATATGGACTTGCGCAGATTGACAGTGCAGGAAAGAAGAATCTATGCATACAGGATAAACCAGCCTTTTTAAAACAATGCAGAGGATTAACCCCTTAAATTATACAGTGAGTATAACAAGCATGCTATTCTGCACATACAAGCAGATTTTACTGTTGTGGGATTAGACCCCTTTCACACTGGAACATTTTTCAGAAGCTGCGGTGTTAGAAATAGCGACTGTGCAGCGCCTAAAAAACTACCCTCCCCATTCTCTCCAGTGTGAAAGGCCGAGTGCTTTCACATGGGGCAGTGCACTTGCAGGATGAGAAGAAAAGGCCTGCAGGCCACATCTTTGGGGCGGAGCAGTGAGGGGTGTATACACCGCTCCCCCATCACCCCCTCCATTGAAAGCAATGTACGGCGCTCCCGAAGCGGCTGAACACTGCCTCAGAAGCACCGAGGCTTTTAATCCCTTCTTGGGGGTTAAAAGCATCCTGCTCCCGACTGCATAACGGCACCATAGCACCGCTATAATAGCGTTAAATGAGGCGCTAATTAGTGCCGCTTAACCGCTACCGCCTCAGTGTGAAAGGGGCCTGAATAACACTTTAATGCATAGAATGCATTTAGGTGAAAAACCTCGAGGGTTTGCAACCTCTTTAAAGCGGAGTTCCACCCGGTTAAAAGTCAGCAGCTACCAAAAGTGTAGTTGCTGACTCTTAACAATCGGACACTCACCTCATTCTTGTAATAGGACTAAAAGTGATCAAAATTTTTTTTTTTTTTATAAAAAGAACAGTGTAAAAATAAAAATTAAAAAGTAAAATAAATAATTAAAAAAAACAAAAACAAAATTTAAAGTGCTCTGTCCCTGCGAGCTTGCGCGCAGAAGCGAACGCATACGTAAGTCCCGCCCACATATGAAAACGTTGTGTGCAAACCACACATGTTACAGCGAGAGCAATTATTTTAGCACCAGATCTCCTCTGTAACTCAAAACTGCTAACCTGTAGAATTTTTTAAACGTCGCCAATGGAGATTTTTATGTTGCAAAGTTTGTCACCATTCCGCGAGCAAACGCAATTTTGAAGCACGACATGTTAGATATCATTTTACTCGGCGTAACATTATCTTTCACAATATGGGAAAAAAATGGCCTAACTTTACTGTATTCTTATTTTTTAACTCAAAAAACTGAATATTTTTTAAAAAATAATTGCGCTTGTAAGACTGCGGCGCAAATACGGTGTGACAAAGTTTTGCAACAGCCGCCATTTTATTCTCTAGGGTGTTAGAAAAAAATATATATAATGTTTGGGGGTTCTAAGTAATTTTTATAGCAAAAAAAAACAAAACGGGTTTTAACTCGTAAACACCGAACTCCAAAAAGAGGCTTGGTCTTAAAGTGGTTAGGAGAGGAAGTGGACCTGGGATCCTAAAAACTGGGTTCCCCCCCCCCCAAAAAAATGACATGCCAATTGTGTGGCATGTCAGGGGGTCACCTTCCCTTAACCACTTGCCGACCGCCATCTGACGGAGGCAAAGTGGCTCGTTCCCGCAA
>BLSH010354599.1:369640-382049 GCA_018402905.1 Glandirana rugosa | reverse complement strand
TTTTTTTTTTTTTTTTTTTTTTTTTTTTTTCTTTGCATCCCTAACAATTTTCCTGGCAGTTGTGGCTGAAATTTTAGTTGGTCTACCCGACCGTGGTTTGGTTTCAACAGAACCCCTCATTTTTCACTTCTTGATTAGAGTTTGAACACTGCTGATTGGCATTCTCAACTCTATGGATATCTTTTTATATCCCTTTCCTGTTTTATACAGTTCAACTACCTTTTCCCGCAAATCCTTTGACAATTCTTTTGCTTTCCCCCATGACTCACAATCCAGAAACGTCAGTGCAGCACTGGATAACAGATTCAAGGAGTCCAGAAATTCATTGACATTTTACACACACACACACACTACAAGCAAACAGATCACAGGTGAGGATGGTTACCTTTTAATAGCCATTCAAATCCCTTTGTGTCAACTTGTGTGCATGTCATTTGGCCAAAATCACAAGGGTATGTAAATTTTTGACCAGGGTCATTTAGGTAGTTTGATTTCTGTCATGATTTAAAAAGAGTAAGCACAGTTGATTGATGATAAATGGCTTCAGTCAAACGCTAACCATGAGTGAAAAATGTTTGTGTTATCATTCATATTCTCTGAAAAATGGCCAAGAAATCATAAATTCTGCCAGCATATGTGTAAAGTTATAAGCACAACTGTATTTACCTTCTTATTGGGCTTCATGAAAACATGTATTACATATTGTTATGATTTTTATTCCCTGTGTTTTCAATGTTTGCTTACAAAAACAGTTTTCTCAGAGAGGGTATAAAGAAAATGTTTATGCATCTCAAAATATTTTGCAGCCAATTGAGCAATTTGGGTTTGATTCTGTTCACTGATTTGCTGTTTAGCCCCTTTCACACAGGCATAGAAATGTGACAAAAACAAGCAAGTTAGGCTTCATGCATGCTAGCATCAAAAACAAAGTTTTTGGGTCTGCAAAACAAACCAACTTAAATAGATCTGAGTACATATTTAGTTTTCGATGTACATTTTGTACACATTGTTTAGAAGTCTTTTCAAGCTCATCATTTAGTTGCATTTACCAAATCAAGACACATTTGCATTTATGGCTTGTTTTTATGTTGGTTTTGAAGAGTTGACTGTACGGAGGTAAACGTGTCTAAGCCTGCTTTAAAGCAGAGAAACCTCTAAAATGGAAGAAAGTCATCTAGGTGTCATAAAACGTTGTTTAAGCTTCTTGGATGACTCCTGCACATAGAAAAGCCAAGCACAGGAGGGTCATTGTTCCAAAGGCCTTAGCCATGTTTTTAACACTCCCATGCTGCCTGCCAACTATAACATTGGTGGGCAGACGTAACTGCATGCACCAGCACATTTGGAGTGGCTTCTATTTGCATTGCATCAATAATTTTAAGGTATTCTCTAGGTTTTGCTGCATCCCACAGTTGCAGCGTGGTAAAAGCATGACTATAGCATTCCTGGACGCATTCGTGTTCACTTGTGCAAAACACATCTTGAATTCCAGTTACACGTTTGTTATACTGTCACATCCTTAAGCCCATGACAGTAAGAGAAATGTGTGCTAAAGTAGTAACTTAGAGCACCAAATATAAATAATAATTGGTTGATCTAACATCAGGTTGGCATGGGTTACCACAATTTAACTGATCACTACTCTTTTGTGCCTCACTCACATTGGCTGTGTCAGTGCTGTTACCAATACTACGACAGTGCCAGTGCATGTCCCCAAACTTACACTCTGTGTTCAGGGATGTGCACCACTTGGATGTCATATTGGGAGCAGCAGCTGCATGCCAATTGACATCAATAGAACTTGCTACACAGGGATGCACAGAACGCCTGTGCATCCCCATGCAGGTAAATGGTGCCCTTGCAAGGGGGTAGGCATCGATACGCCCTGTGTGATTGAGGCACAAAAGGGTAGTGATCAGTTAAAGCCAAAAGTGTGCATGGGTGAGGTGACTGCATTGCTTCTTCCCCCTTTTTTTTTTTTTTCTTTATTTAACAAAAACCAAGTTCTCCAGCAAAAATGACAGATGGAGGATGAAAACAAACCATTTACCACTGACAGGAGTGCTTACAATTGTTGGCTTTAATTTGTGCATGCCAAACCTTTATATCAAAAGGGAAAAACTGTTTGCTGTAACTGCTTAAAGAGGAAGTAATGTAAAAGCATAATGAGCTAGTATGCATCCCATATTAGCCCATTGTGTACCACTTACCTGTATTGGAAGCCCGCAATGTCCCAGCTCCAGGCTGCATCCATCTTGTGACCCTCTTCCTTACGGGACTGCAATCTCCGGCTCTGTAACTGGCCGGAGTCGCGTGACGTCACTCCTGTTCCGCACGGGAGCAGCCGGTCATGATACGATCTCAGTGAAAGACCGGCACGGAGGTCGTTTCTTCACTGCGCATGTGCCCAATGACGTGGGCACATCACAGTACACTGCATATCTCCTAAACCGTGCAGGTTTGGGTGATATGCAGGGAACCTACAGGTAAGCCTGCATATCTCCTAAACCATGCAGTTTTGGGAGATATGCAGGGAACCTACAGGCTTACCTGTAGGTTAAAGTGGTTGTCATGGGTTGACAACCACGTTAAAAGTGTTAGCTGGCGTTAACCTTCAATTTGTTAGTCAAGTCCACCTAAAGCCTCGTTCACACCTGCCGATTGTTGGACAACCGAACGTCCAACTTTTGTCCAAATTGGCTGTTGGCAGTTTTGTCTAGCGTACTGACGGTAGTCAAGTAATCGGCCAACAAAGCCGAACGTAGTGACGTGTTACGAGCGTTTAAAGAGGAAGTTCAGGTGAATGTGATTTGTGAATTAGGAACACAGGTTTACATGACCAAACACTTCCTGGATTCTGAGCATGCGTGTTTGCACTTCCAACTTCTTTATTTTTGGGCCAACTTCTGTACACACGAACCAACAATTGGCCAGAAGTTTTCTAGTCTTGTCAGCCAACTTCTATTGGACAATAATTGGAAATTGGCTGTTGGATCGTGTTGGATGACCGTTGTTGGCCAATTATTGTACCGTATGTACGGGCTTTAAATCTGCTAGTCTTAACACTACATTTTTCTCAGACTGACAATGGTGTACAAAGGAGTGTCTGTTTCTTCATCCAATGTGGAGACACACTAGGACAGGAAATGTGTTACTGCCTCGATCACTGGGAAAAAATAAAGAATAAGAAGCCTAGAAAAAACCCTAAAGCTGGCTATACATGGATCAAAATTTTGGCTTTTCAACGGATAGGCTGAAATTCGATTCATGTATGGGTAGGCTGGTTGAACAAAAAAAACGACTCCTCTATGGCCAGCCTAAGCCATATTTATGGATTGGTAATCTGCAATATATTACATTTTTGTATTGTACCCCTTTACGCAGCACAGCTGGTTTGCAGCCTTTGATTAGACAGTGGAAGAGCAGCAACAGGCTGATGTCATTTCCCTGCTCCTCCTTGTCAGCATGTTTGTTAGCAGATGTTAATGCAGGATGGTTGAGTGCTACAGCTTTCTCACCCTGTTTTGATTGCTAGTGTGCAAGGGATTACAAGAAGCTAAAACTGAGAAAAAATACATTTGTAGTAGTTGCAAATAAAATATAAAAATGTACTTTCATTCAAATACATTTATATCTGACTTGATCAGTGTTTTAAAGTGGAGCTTTACCCGAAAGAGCAAGCTCCGCTTGTCTGCCTCCTTCACTGCTGGTTTCTTTTAGCCAAGATGGCGGCGCTAGCACCTGAAAGCCGATTTGAGAATCTGCTCGGGTGAGGACATTGCTGGATGCCAGGAACAAGCAAGTGCCCTAATAGTAAAAGTCAGCAGCTACAGTATTTGTCTATTCCTCTGGTGAACATGTCATAGAATGGAATATCCACTATTGTCTTGCCAAAAAGAATCTTTTTTTTTTTATTTTTTTATTTTTTTATTTTTTCCCTCTTTTAAAATAATACGGTTAACACTGAGCATTCCTCAGTGGACAAGGCTGGTGATTTGATGCCTAAGGTCCTCAATTTATGACTGTCCTATTGGGGAAATTGCTCCGTTTCCTGCTCCTGAAGACACAAGGATTTGAGGACACATTTTTACAAAGTGGACATCCCTACTTAAACAGTTGTAGCTGACACAGGTGTCCTAGAGAGAGCTTTCACCTATATACTTCAGTGACTACTGGATCATTTTCTGGTAACAATGGTCATCAGGACAAATAGAGTGGACAAATCTTCCCAGCAATAGAATGTGTGTTGTGTTTTCTGTTTTATAGCACACCCAATTGACTGCAGAGTGTAACACTGGTCTGTGTACAGATGCTAAAATGTGGCTTTGCTTAGAGAGCAAAATTATTACACTGTATCAAAATTCAGCAACTGGCAGACTTTTTAAAAATGTTATTTTGTCCTATCATGTCTGTTTCCTGTGGTGAAAAATGTGCTTAGTGGTCCCATTCAGCCAATGCTATATTGCAATTTTGGTCATTGTTTGTGTCTCTCTTCTTCCCCCCCCTTTTTTTTTTTTTTTTTTTTTTTTTTAAACCTATTCAAAATGAAAGGTGTCTTACTACTAATAAATATTGTGTTTCACTTAAGGATGTAACATGCTGAGAGACATGATCCTTAGTTTTTGGTTTATTCAGCTTTTCGTATGGATTCTGACTTGTATTGTGTGAATATTATTTTGTATATTGTGGTTTTAAACTTTTTAGGGTTTTTTTACATGTAGGCAAGTTTCTCGTTCAGAAAATACACTGTGCATGCATGAGTAAAGCCAGCCATAGATGAGTCGAAAAATCGAATGTTCGGTTTGAAAAACAAAATGGCTCATAAAATTGTACCATCATTTTGTTTCCTTTTCCTAAAAACAAACCGCATGCTGTATCAGGCAGTTTTGATCGTGGCATGAAAATCGCATTTCGCAGCTGGCACACTAATGATTCAAAAAGGGAACGGTTCGACAATTGACAAGAATTTTCATTCGTTTTTTGACTCCTATGGCTGGCTTAAGCGTCCATGCAAGGAAGCTTTAGTGTTTACAATGGTACAGTCATCTACAGCCTTTCATTTGAATTGTAGGCACCCGCAGCTCCCTGGCAAGGAAAAGCAGCAGAAAATTTACAGTTTGCATATAGAATCCCTGCAGACCTCAATTGTGCACCTGGAATTTTCTAGATAATGTAACATCTGTAATATGGCGTCATCCGTTAATCCATCTATAGGCTTTTGTCACCTGAGAGTTTTGCTATGCTGAGGTTTTCATAACAAGAAAGTTACAGCTTAGTGAATTTTGTGCAGAGCTCCAACAGTTTAATATAGACTTTAATGGGGATGGCTTCCTTTTATAAAGGTATGGTGGCGGGAAATCAGTTTCCACAAATGGTTAATCTCTTTCCTCAATGTTTATGGACATAGTGGGAAACATTTACCATTCAAGCCAATGCTGAGTTGACACTACTTAACTGGTTTTGGATAACCTTTGCATTTCTTTTAAAACCCCATTATGTGCAAAATATGCTCTTGCAGAAAGTATGCAAAGGATGACAAAACAAAAGGGTTGGACATGCAGTGCCACTTGACCATGGTTTTAGTTATGTAAAAAGGTATTTATTACAGACCCCTCCTTCCCCTCTTCTCTCTCTTTTTTTTTTTTTTTTTTTTAAATATTATATATAACTTCAGCTATCATTTAGAGGTGGATGTGTGGAGGGGAAGGGAATAGTGTTATCCTGGAGATGGGCTTTAACAGCACAATCGCAATCAAAATTGCTGAGAACTACAAACTGCACATACAGCACTACTGCAACTGTAGTGTTCAATGTGCCTTTTAATGGTTTTTCTAGTTTTACTTTCTTAAAGCAGAGTAGTCAACAGGCACCCCCGTGCTGAGTGTACCTTGCTTTCTCCACACTGCGCTGGTGAGATCGGGAGGTCCATTCTGGGTAGCCAGCTCCACCATATCCTGGAAGAAAGTCTGATGCCTACACTGATGATGGATGCTTACAGAATCGAGTGGAGACATCGAATCACATTGCATTCACAGGAACCCAAAGATAGCATATGGCAGTTTGCACGGCATAAGTTGCAACTACCACGGTGGTACATTTTAGTAGTCAAATACTGGAGCCCGAGAGGTAAAAACGGTAATGTTATGTAGGATCTGCACCTATGTACTGGAACCATTGTTGGGACAACTTTCAAGCAGAAAATGTCATGGAGTAATTGCTCATCAAAGTCCCGGAACTTGGAGAGGGAAAGGGCAAAGAGTGACATGGAATCCAAGCAACCAGCACAAGCAGAGCTGTTTCCTGGTTTTAAAATGAAATTAGGGTTCTGAGAACTAAATCTTAAGACGCCTATAGTGAGCATAGCCCACCTGCTTTAGTTTTTCTCCCAGGATGTCCTTTGGTGCTGCCCTGAATCCCCCGGTCCTATTTGTTGGCTGTTAAGTGATTTGAAAATCTCTGCTTGTGACACTGGAGAGAGAGAGAGAGTCCAAAACATGCCCTCTACAACATCTACATTTTTCTTGCTTTATCCTACATACCGAATTCTTATGAATAAAAAAGCAGTAGCAAGTATGCCCACTGGTGCACCTGACAAATAAGTTGGAGTTGTACTATAAGAGGAAAGACTGCATGCTATAGGCACTTCACCAAACCAGAGAGATGCGAACGAGACTACTTAGTATGAGGCATAATTCAATTTGTTGGGATGATCTGTGGTTTCTGCCATTGGTAACGCTTATCGACCCCAGTGAAGGTTGCAGGTCATGTGACTTGTTAGGGCCACAAATAGTGATGCAGGAAATCCATTTTGCCTATCAGTGTGATCAAAGGTCTTCCAATGAGCTAGTTAAAGTGATTGTAAAGTCGTCTGTTATTTAAAAGAAAAAAGTTCTACTTGTCTCCTCTGTGTAGTTTGTTTTGCAC
This sequence comes from Glandirana rugosa, assembly GCA_018402905.1. Classification (NCBI taxonomy): domain Eukaryota; kingdom Metazoa; phylum Chordata; class Amphibia; order Anura; family Ranidae; genus Glandirana; species Glandirana rugosa. The sequence goes on along the minus strand of BLSH010354599.1, from coordinate 375,125 downwards.
AGAGCAGTCCAGATCCTCCTCTTCTCGGGTGCCGCTTTGCTGCTCCTGGCCCCTCCCTCCTATTGAGAGCCCCCACATCCAGCAGCTTCCTATGGGGGTGCCAGAGTCAGAGCTCTGTATCCATTCAGACACGAGACCCTGACCCGACCTCACCCCCTCTTTCCCCTGATTTGCTAACTGACTTTGACATCGCTGGTAAGAGATGGGGCTTGCGTAAGTAATTAGGGGTTGCTGGGGGGGGCTGCCACACACAAAAGGTTTTTCATCTTAATGCATAGAATTCATTAAGATAAAATAAAAAAAAAAAAAAAAAAAACCTTCTGCCTTTACAACTTTTTTAACATTCATCAGCTTTGAGGAACCGAAGGTCCTGTAATGACAGAAGTTTGAGCATGCAGTGTGTGAGTGAGATTGGGTCTGGCGCCGACAGAGAGGAATATATCCTTGTATACACTGCTTTTAGATTTATGGTGTCGAATCTGCCTATGACTAATTATTGTACCAGTCCTGCCCTTGTGCCGTGCCCGCATTCTCTGCCCATCTCTTGTGCCATGCCCACTTTCTCTGCCCATCTCTTGTGCCATGTGGGGTTTGCATTGTGGAGGGGAGGGGGGGGGATGCACCTTCGCCTAAGTAGACAAAAATCCTTGCATCGGCCCTGTATGAATATATATGATACTCCACGACATGCTGTGGTTTCTCCTGCCATTTATACGTCAATTCAGGGTGTATAAGATGACAGGTGGAATCACTTCATGAGGCACCAATAGACAAGTATTTGACAGGTCAATTACTTGCAGCGAACAGGGAGCAGCATTACGTCTGCACTTCCAAGACATGGGCCGCCGGATAGGCAAGTATTGTGCCTTTTTTGTTTACAAGTTTATCTTTTCATTATCATGACTCCTTACCTTGTTTCTGTAGCAAAAAATGTTTTATTCCTCCCTGTGACATCGCCAGCCTTCTAAAATTCTGCACCGACCATATTAGCAAAGTCCAAATACACAACATCCGCAGCTACAAATTTGTCTACGTTTTTTTGATTGGTTAGCCAACATGTCTTTCATACCTCTATGATGGCTATCCCTTTATAGCAGATAATAAATAAAAATTATATAATATATATTCTTGATTAGCCCCAGAACCTAAATTAAACTTGTTGGTCTGAGGTTTACTGAGTGAAGACCTTGAACCCTCAAATGACCACTATGCAAGTTCAAGGTTGAAGTTTACATGGCATTAGGGACCCACCCCCAGGCTTCATATGACAGTGCCTGGGCTTGAAGATGGAACTCTTGGGCACTCAGCACTGCATGATGAGAGTGGCATGCTCATCTGTACTTGGGAGTTCTGTTTTCTGGCACAGTAGGGCATTGAATTGAAGCACAAGCACCCTGAGTGGGAAAGGCACATATTTGCCTTATTCTAAAAATGTTATTGTAAAGGCATCTTTGCTATTTTAGCAAGGCACATATTCCATCGGGACGTTTAAACAGATTCTAGAATGTCTTGCAAAGTTGGGATCATAATGAGAACATAAGTGCTGCTTGTTGCACATTAAGTAGTAATTATGATTGCTGTTGCAAAGAAACTGCATCAAGCCCTTGTAGCATACAACTTAAAGTGTTACTAAGGCCCCTTTCACACTTATGTGACTTGTCCTGCGACTTGGGACTGCAAAATCGCAGGACAAGTCGTTCCCCATGATTTCCAATGAGTACCGTTGATATCTGTATGACTAAGTCGTGTCGACTTCAAAGTAGTCCCTGGCCTGCATTTTGGTCCAACTTTTGACGCAACTTGAGGTCCATACGCTTCAATGTTAAACCCTCAAAGCTGCATGCAAATCGCACCTGAATAATATAGATGCGACCTCTGTACGACTTTGTAGTATGTTTTCATTGTGCCAAAGTCACACTGATCCCAAATTGAGGTAAAATTGCGTTGCACATGTGTGAAAGGGGCCTAAACCCAGGACCCTGCGTTCACTATATCTGATCTCCCACAGAACATGGAAATGCAATGATTTTAGTAAATATAAACTGCTAAATACCTTTTCTCATCAGCAGTTAAAACGGCCTTGTGACTTCTTCGATCAGTGTCGATCAGTGTCTGCCCAAGCACTGGTTAAGGTCCCTTTCACACGGGCGGCTGTTCTGCCGCTGTTAAAAGCATATTTTGTTATTTTGAAATTCCAAGACTCCAGGCACAACGATCACTTGCAGTTGTACTTTGCGTTTAGCTGCGTTTACATGCAGCTACGTTTAGCTGCTGTGGAACATTCTTGACATTTCTGATGTGTTTCCTGTTGATTTTCTTTGCTTGTTGCCACTGCTATCCGCAGGTGAAACAGTGCACTGCTTTTACCTGCAGTTATGTGCAGATAGCTGCACTACATCGTTCCTGGACGCAGTCAAATCCCATTTTTTCTAATCGCACAAAATCGTCTGTAACAAAACCGTTGTTAAATGCAGAGTGTGAATGGGGCCATAGGAAAGCATTGTCAGAGTGTAGCTGCAGTAGATAACTTCATCTATCCGCAGCTGAAAGCTGAATTCTATCCGCCCTTGTGAAAGCTGCCTAAAGCTTGTAGGAGTTTTCTGACTGTCCTATTAACCACTTGACCGCAGCGCACTTAAACCCCCTTCCTAACCAGACCAATTTTCAGCTGTACCCATATGAAGTTTTTGTCCTTTTTCACACAAATAGAGCTTTCTTTTGGTGGTATTTAATCACCATTGGGGTTTTTATTTTTTGAGCAATAAATGGAAAAAGACTGAAAATTTTGTTAAAAAATAAAAAAAAAAATGCATTTTTCTTTTTCTGTTATAAAATTTAGCAAATTAGTAATTTTTCTAAATAAATTTTGGCCAAAATGTATACTGCTATATATCTTTGGTAAAAATAACCCAAATAAGTATATATTATTTGGTCTTTCTGAAAGTTAGAGTCTACATCTATGGTGCCAATCACTGAAAATTGATCACACCTGATGTACTGACGGCCTATCTCATTTCTTGAGACCCTAACAAGCCAGGAAAGTACAAATGACCCCTTTTTGGCAAGTAGACAGGTCGACGTATTTAGTAAGAGGCATGGCGAGTTTTTTTGAAGTTGTAATTTTTTTTCCCCACAATTCTTTGCAAACTGAAATTTTTTCACAAGATTGCCATATTAACAGATTATTTCACACACTCAACATATGCATACCACAAATTACACACCAAACACATTCTGCTACTCCTCCTGAGTATGGGAATACCACGTGTGAGACTTTTACACAGCCTGGCCACATACAGAGGCCCAACATGCAGGGGGCACCATAAGGCCTTCCAAGGACATAAATTACACATATAATTTCCTGACTATCTCTCACAACTTTGAAGGTCCTGGAGCACCAGGGCAATGGAAACGCCCAAAAAATGACCCCATTTTGGAAAGTAAGCACCCCAACGTATATTCTATGAGGCATAATGAGTCTTTTGAACGGTTTATTTTTTTCCACAAGTTTTTGGAAAATGTGGAAAGAAAATGAAACCGTGTGGGTCGTCTTCTTCCTTTTTTTTTTTTTTTTTTTTTTTTACACAAGGTTGTCCATTTTATAAAATATTTCTACCACACAACATCTTCCTTGCAAAAATTTCACCCTAAGATATATTCTGCTACTCGTCCCGAGTATGGCGATAACACATGTGTGACACTTTTACGCAGCCTGGCCACATGCAGGGTGCACCATCAGGCGTTTTAGGGGCATAAATTTCAAATCTAATTTGACTACCTATTACATTATGGTGTAGCACTGATGGGTGCTGTAGTGGCATGGATGAGAACTGATGTGGTATGGATGAGCATGAATGAGGCATAAATGAGCACGAATGGAGGTGGATAAGCTGTGGATGGGTGAGCACGGATGCATGGGTGAGTACAGATGTATGGCAGAGTATTATGCCCTTAGATTCCACAATGAGTATTAGGCCTCATGCACACAGGATGTTTTTTGACTTTTTTCAGCTGCAGACGGTTTTTTCTACAGTCAATAAACCCTCCATCATGTTATCCTATGTGTTAATGCACACACAGGCTTTTCAACAATTTTTAGCAGTGGTGTTTTTGAGCTGTAAAAAAACCCCCAAGAGCTGAGGGTTTTTTGGACTGTTTTCAGCTGTAAAAACATTCAAACGCTTAAAAACATCAATCCCCAACTTTTTCGGACGTTTTAGACCAATTGAAAAAAAAAAAACGCTGGCCCTTTAAAAAACGCGAAAAAACTGCAGTAATATAACGCTGGTAAAAGCTGAAAACATCCCTGATGAGCTACTGACTTTTTTTTTTTAAAGTCCTGTGTGCATGAAGCCTAACAAGCATGCTTTACTGCATATACAGGCTGACTTTACTGTTGTGGGTTTAGTAACACTTTAAGCACAAATGGACAGATTTCTTAAGACCCTGTCATATTTCCATACATACATGGGCAGGAAGTGAAAGGAAATATCTACAGTAGATGGCAAACAAATGAGTATTTTAAAACCAAAAATACTGTATGTGTGGTGGTGGGAAACCAATCCATTTGTAGTGATTCTGTCCCAAAGTGGGGTTCACTATACGAAGCAAACTGCAAAGAAGATATAGAAAGTAAATGAGGGCTAATAAGAGTGCTATGAGGAAGGGTACAGATAAAGGAAGCAAGAATGAATCCTTTAGTTGCACAGGGTAGTTGGGATCATTGTGAAGTGAGAGAGACCACATACACAGCGTGGTAGTGGGGAATTCCTGTCTCGTGTGTGTTTTGTTTACTTACAAATATCTTACAAGTCTGTTTTATTTATTTTTGGCCAGATATTCCTATTCTGTGCCTGTGCAGATTAAAGCGGTTGTCTACCCAATTTGTTAACTTTTACCTACAGGTAAGCCTATAATAAGGCTTACCTGTAGGTAAAATTAATATCTCCTAAACCTATACAGTTTAGGAGATATTCCCCTTCTAATCTTCTGCGGCGTTGCGGCCGGATCTTGCCGGAAAGACTGGTCCCGCGTGCATGCGTGGGAGTGACGTCTCGCGGCTCCGGCCAGTCACAGTGCCGGAGCCGCGTTCCCGGAAGCAAGATCCGAGGGAAGATGCTCCCTCAGAGGGGACCGAGCAGCCTGGTCGGAACTTCGTTTCAAGGTGAGTATTTTATCATGAGCTAGTATGCGTTGCATACTAGCTCATTATGCTATTGTCTTGCAGGTTTTTATTTTATTTTTTTTCCCGGGTAGACAACCGCTTTAAGGCTTTACATTATTGCTTCAGATGTGGTTATCTGGGATATGTTGCTTGAAAAGCTTGGCTCGGATCATTTCAATGGGATTCAGCAGTTGAGATGGGTAGTGTTAAAGTTCGTTGTATAGGGTCTATTGGTGTAGACTTCGTTATTACATTTCGGAATTTCGCCAACAGATGGGCCCTTTTTTTTATTTTATTTTTGGACGTTCTGTTATCGTATTA
>BLSH010354599.1:276649-286931 GCA_018402905.1 Glandirana rugosa | reverse complement strand
CCCCCCCCCCCCCCCCCCCGGTGTCCCGCCTGAGTAGGGCGACCACCATCCTGCCCGGCTGACAGGAAGGCCGAGGCTTGAGTCAGATCCCTATTTGTTCTAACGGGGTCTGACATGCGGCCCATTGTGGCTTCTGCGCTGGTGTCGCAAACGCTCACTGAGTGGGTGAAGCTGCTACACAGCTAGTTGTGCAAGACACAGGCTTCTCCTGAGTGTGTGGATCTTGCAGACCGGATAGTCCAGGGGGCTCAGTATCTGTGCAATGCTGCTCTAGACGTGGCCTCCCTGATATCCAAGGCATCTGCGGTCTCTGTGGTGGCCGTGGCTTTGGCTGAAGTGCTGGTCCGCGAACCAGATTTCTAAGAAGGCCCTGGCAGACTTGCCTTTTAAGGGGGGGCGGCTCTTCGTGACTCCTTGGACAAGATGATCAAAAATCTCACGGGAGGGAAGAGCACCTTTCTCCCGGAGTCTAGGAGGAGTTCGGACCCCCGTCGCCAGCAGGGCCCTTCCTTTTCCGGCCCATAGGCGGCCTTTTCGTCCCTTCCGCTCCTTGGGCAGGGGTTCACAGCCCACCAAGACCCCCGCGGGTGGACAGAAGCGCCCCTGGCCGCGTAAGCGCACCAAGCCAGAGGACAAGGTCTCCTCCGCATGAAGGGTTGCTCCCACCCGGCATTCGGGTGGGGGGACGTCTCCTGGGGTTCACAGGCAGTTGGTCCTCCCACTGGGTCCTCCGAGGTGGTCTCCTCGGGGTACAGCATAGAATTTCGTTCCCGCCCCCCAGACAGGTTCTTCGCCTCCAACCTGCAGCTGCCTGCGGGCAGGCTACGGGCCCTGTTTGGGGCTCTGCAGGACCTGCTGGGTCAAGGGGTGATTGTTCCCGTTCCACGGGCGGAACGTTCCCAAGGGTTTTAGTCCAACCTTTTCGTGGTTCTGAAGGACGGGGTTTGTCCCATCCTGGACCTGAAGGACCTCAACAGGTTTGTGCAGGTTCGCAGATTTCGCCTGGAGTCGGTCGGCTCGGTGGTAGCGGCCCGGCACAAAGTCGATTTCCTGGCCTCCCTCGACATCAAAGATGCATACCTGCATGTCCCTATCTGCGCCCAGCACCAGCGATTCCTAAGCTTTGCGGTCAGGGAAGAGCACTACCAGTTTGTGGCTCTCCCGTTTTTGGCCTGGCCTCGGCGCCTCAGGTCTATACCAAACTACTGGCCCCGGTTCTGGCTCTGCTGAGGCAGAGGGGCATCGCGGTGGTGGCGTGCCTGGACGACCTTCTCCTGCGTGCGGAGTCGGCTCCAGCGTTCAGGGACAATGTGACGATTACCCTGCACACTCTGCAGGAGGTCGGGTGGGTGATCAACCTCCCGAAGTCGGTTCTGAATCCGTCTCACCGCCTGGAGTATCTGGGGCTGGTCCTGGATGCAGCCCAGGCGAAGGTCTTCCTCCCGCCAACCAAGCGGCAGACGCTTCAGTCGGCGGTTCGGTCCCTACTGTCCCAGAAATGGGCCCAATCCGTTTTTACATGCGGGTCTTGGGCCTCATGGTGGCCACCTTCGAGGCAGTCCCTTATGCTCAGTGTCACACCCACGTTTTGCAACGGGAAATTCTCCTGAGATGGGACAGGCCCCCATCTTCACTGGATCAGGTGATCAGGTTGGATCACCAGGTGAGGGCATTGCTGCTCTGGTGGCTGCAGCCCTGGCTCTTCAGTCGGTGAATTCCTTTCTCCCACTTCACTGGACAGTGATCACGACGGACGCCAGCCTGAGAGGCTGGGGCGGAGTCCTGGGGCTGCTCTCGGCCCAGGGACGGTGGTCTCAAGAAGAGTCTCGATCAATGTCCTAGCATTGGGCACAGCACCCACCCCTCTGATATTGCACTTCTTGTTACGAACTGAGCCAGCAGGAGCTGGGTGTGGGGTTATCTGCCAGTGGGGACTGCCTCCTGGGAGGGGCTGTGCCTGTTACCGTTCTTTTTGCTGTTAGAACTGCCTGTTCTGCCTAGTAAACTCCTGAAAAGGGCAGTATAACCCAATTATTCCTAAGAATCGCCGTGCCTGTCGACGAACTCAGAGGGATTTTACGGTAAGTCAAAAAATCCATTTTTTTTTTGTAAATACATTTGTTTTTTGTTCTTGTTTTTTTTATGCATTAATTTTTCAAAAAATCGGGTAAAATACAACAGGAAAGGTACACATTGTAATATACAGTGCATCTGGAAAGTATTCACAGCGCTTCACTTTTTCCACATTTTATGTTACAGCCTTATTCCAAAGTAGATTAAATTAATTCTTTTCCTCAAAATTCTACAAACAATACCCCATAATGACAATGTGGAACAAGTTTATTTGAAATCTTTGCAAATTTATTACAAAAAAAAAAAATTGTAAAAAAAAAACTTTATGTACACAGGTTTTCACAGCCTTTAGAAAAAACGCCAATCCAATCTTTCGCACTTAAAGGTAAAGTATGTAAAAATAAAATTAAAACAATGTTGGCTGTTGGCACAATCAGGGATAGGCACGAACCAAGGCTGTGGTGGACATTTTCCAAAGTACAGACCTTAGTGAAGGACACCGAGGTACATTTCAAATTAAAACCTTCAAAAAACACTGCCTACTCTCTTGCCTAGTTCTACAAGTACAAATGCGTTTAAAATAACATTTATATAAAAACTGCTTGTGGTATACGGTTAAAAAATGTTTGAAAGAATAGTTCCCCATCATTGGTGTCAGTGGGAGGAATAAGTGCCCTGTTTTTGATGTCAGTAACAGGAATTCTATTCCATTGTTGGTGTTAGTGGGAGTAATAGTGTCTTGCATCAGTGAGAGAAGTTCCCCAAGGGCCGGATGAAGGCAAGTAAAGGGCCACATTCGGCCCCAGGGCCGCTGTTTGGAGACCACTGATTTAGATTACTACCCAACATATAATAAACAGGTCAGGGCCCTGCTAGTTGAACTGGTGGTGAACTCATTCCTGAAAACATGGGCTGCTGCAGTAGTGCAGCAGCTGCAGGTCTGTTTGATGCAGTGCCAAGCAAAGCAAATGCTTTGCTGCATCAAACAGACCTGCAGTTTCTGCAAATCTGCACTAATGTGCAGCAGACCAGGCCAGCAGCCCATGTTTTCCTTAATGGAGTTCAGAATCATCAAGTTCTAGCAGGGCCTGGTTGGCCTATACAGATGATCATGAATCAATGAATGATTGCAGTGCAGAATGCAGATAGGCCAGGCCCCCAATGCCCCACTGCCCTAGGCAGGCCATGCCCCAGCCCTAGCCCAGTCCCAGGCAGGCCAGGCCTCAGCCCTAAGCCAGGCCCAAGCCCAGTCCCAGGCAGGCCCAAGCCCAGTCCCAGGCAGGCCCAAGCCCAGTCCCAGGCAGGCCCAAGCCCAGTGCCAGGCCCAGTCGCAGCCCCGGCCCAGTCCCAGGCAGGCCCAGTCCCAGGCAGGCCAGGCCCCGGCCCAGTCCCAGGCAGGCCAGGCCCCGGCCCAGTCCCAGGCAGGCCAGGCCCCGGCCCAGTCCCAGGCAGGCCAGGCCCCGGCCCAGTCCCAGGCAGGCCAGGCCCAGTCCCAGGCAGGCCAGGCCCCGGCCCAGTCCCAGGCAGGCCAGGCCCCGGCCCAGTCCCAGGCAGGCCAGGCCCCGGCCCAGTCCCAGGCCAGGATTTGGATGCACAAAAACAAAAAAAAAATCTAACCAACTAAACTTCTAAAGGCATATACTGTAAATCAGCCAGTGCTATGTGATATTTATGTTAGCCAGCTTAATCTTTTTGCAGAATGAGAATATTTTACAATATATCTGAATTTGAGCAAACCAACCATCGCTCCCTCTCTGTCCCTCCGCTGAGGTGCTAGGCAGCTAGAGCACTTCTTCGTAAAATAAGAATATATATCTATCCACCAACCGGTCACCGGTCCACACAGACAGAGGCTCTCACCATGGGCATGTCCCGTCCGGTTCTCCTGTTCTTCTCCTCTACCCCGCTGCCGTAAGCTTCAGTCACTGAGTCCCAAGTCCCGTGCTCAGCGTGCTGCCTGGCACACTCGATAGTGAGGTTGTGACTTTAACTCCTCTCCCAGGCCAGCCCCTCCCTCAGACTCTGAGAGATCACTCCGCAGTGCGCCACTAAGTGAGACTCAGGAGGAGGAGGAGTGGGTGGCACAGCACGCCCCCCCCCCCCCGGCCAAACCAATGACATTACGCCTAGGAAGGGACTCAGGAGAGATATAATAGTAAAAAAAAGTCCATGGCAGCCGCGGACACCTCCAGCAGTGGTGGAGGACACTGGTGTCCAGAAGCGGACACTTTGCCGATCCCTGAGCACAATATTGCTGGAAACAACAGAAGCAGTAGTGGTGCAGCGTAAACCAACATAAAGTCCATACATATATCCACTGATGTGCTTGTTATAATAGTGCACATGTGTCAAAGGCTTAGGGAGACCATCACCAGCACCCGAACACAGACTCTTACCCTCCAATATGGACCCTTAAACAAGGCTCAAATGCACAATGGGTATCAAATGATGGCTTCAGCAGTAATCCACCTCTGGAATGTTCCCTGCCATCTCCACCACTGCATCAGAATTAATTTGACTTTTCCAAACTTCCAAAGTCTGGAAAATGAAGCGATCATTTGATACCCATTGCGCATTTGATCCTTGTTCAATGTTCCATATTGGAGGGTAAGAGTCAGTGTGTTCGGGTGCTGGTGATGGTCTCGCTAAGCCAGGGCTTGACAAATTTAGCTTTAAATCTAGGAGCCAGCTAAAAAGTTAGGAGCCAGTTTTTTTTTTTAGCGTAGTGTGGGTTGTCAGTGCCCGGGGTAAGGCAAGTAATTTGCGCCCCCTAACTTACAGCAGAGCAGCCAGTCTATAACTCCAACGTAACACCGTTACATCAGGATTAGAGGCTGGCCAGAAAGAATGATATAGGGGGGGAAACTCCTTATTATGCTTAATGCATTGTGACTGTGGCATGTAAAACGCTCTCATCTGCTGCCTAATGGAGCTTATGGGTGGCCGTTGGTGGGTTGCAGAAATATGTCTCTACTGCACATTTTTACCACCCAACTGCACATCTAAATGAAGCCTTATGCTAGATATTCACTATACGAAAAATCTGCTGAAATTTGGTCATTTGGACAGTTTGTTGTTCAGCTAGTTAATGGCCACAAATTGGTAATCGGTTGGAACGTTATTGAGCCAAAAAAAACGAAGGGCAAGTTTGCAAAATTGCTAACAAACGATAATTTGAAAGGTTAATGGGTTTCATGTCCAAACTGTTTGCACTAGGTATATGTGAAAAAAAACAAACAAACGGATTAATTTATGTCCATTATAGGATTTATCAGTCATTACATGATGGCACTATCGCTTGCACACACGGTCGAGTGTTTGTTTTTCGAAAATGGGTGTGAACGATTTTTCGGATAGTGTATGGCCAGGATAAGTGACGCTTTAAGTACAAAAAAAGGTGAAAGAAGCATTCCAGTGCTGCTGATCTTCTGCTGTCTCTTTGCAGCCACTTCCTGCCTACATGTGTGTCCCCCACACTATTCATTGGTCTGGTGGGTTTCCCGTCACCATGAAATACTGGAGACCAGCTGCACATAGAGAGAGGACATAAAAGACTCTTCTAAAGCATATCCAGCTGCGTCCTCTCCCCTCCTCCACCTCACAGCACACACAGCTGCACGATTCTTGCTAAAATGCGATTTTGTTAGTAGAATAAAGATCACGATTCTCTCGGTGTAATATATTTCACGTTGTACAAAAAAATGGGTTAACTTTATGCTTTCGTTTTGTTTTGTTTTTTTTTTTTTTTTTTTTTTTTTTTTTTTTTTTTTAAATTCATTAACCACTTCAATACTATGCACTTAGAACACTTTCCTACCAGACCAATTTTCAGCTTTCAGTGCTGTTGCGTTTTGAATGAGAATTGCGCGGTCGTGCGACGCTGTACCCAAACAAAGTTTTTTTTATCATTTTGTTCCCACAAATAGAGCTTTTTGGTGGTATTTGATCACCTCTGCGGTTTTTATTTTTTGCATTATAAACAAAAAAACCCCGAAAATTTTGAAAAAAAAAAAAATTCTCTGTCACAACTTTGTAAATAAGTAAATTTTCTCCATCACTGATGGGCACTGATGAGGCTACACTGACGGGCACTGATCTGGCAGTACTGATTGGCACTGATGAGGTGACACTGATGATGAGGCACTTATATGCAGCAATTATGAGCACTGTTAGGTGGCACTGACGGGCACTGATGAGCGGCACTGACGGGCACTGATAGGTGGGCACTAGTAGGTGGCACTGGTATGCACTGATAGGCATATGTACAGAAAGGGGCCCATTCCCTGGTGGTCTAGGGTGGCATCTGAAGGTGGCACTAAGTGCCATTCATATTGGGCTCTATGCCCCTTACCTGGTGGTCTAGGTCAGCTCCCTGGTCTGCTCCCTGGTGGTCCTGGGTGGGGACATTGCTGGTGGTCCCTGGGCAGGCTCCCAGGTGGTCTAGTGTGGCAATCCGAGGGGGGGCTGTGCTGATAAATCATCAGCACAAACCCTCCCTGTCAGGAGAGCAGCCAATCGGCTCTCCACTCCTCAGGTCTGTAGGATAAACTGCTTTCCTGTGTTACACTGTAACCAGCCGTGATTGGTCACGGCTGATCACATGGTAAAGTACTTCGAATGGAAGCAACAAATATCAGAAAAGGTTTAGGCTGGGTTCACACCTATGCGAATTGGATGCGGATTACACCACATCCAATTCACATGACACTTGAAAACATATTGTTTTCAATGTGTCAGGTTCACATCGGTGTGGTGCATTCGCACTCCTCATTGCAGAGAAAATGTGTGCGTTTCCTGTGCAATGCAGTGCGAATTCCCAGTCTATCAAGTTCAATGTGAACGCATCTGCCCCGCAGATGTGTTCCGCACTGAACGGGGATTTTTTTCCCCGGCTCATGGCACTTCCACCTCCCTGCCCCCTCACTTCCCGGGCAGCTGCTGTGCTGTGAGAACAGACAGGAGCCGCCGAACGGCACCTCCGTTTGTTCTCAGCAGCAAACAGGCTGGAACTCACATCGAACTGGTCTTTAAGTGGTTAAAGTGACCACCTTTACAGACCGGAGTTCATTCCTTTGATAAGAACCAAAAGATACAATGTTTATACTTATCCATGTTGTGAGAAACTTGGCAGGCTGCCTGGATTTTTGTTGTTCCTTAACAGGTGTCAGATTGAACAGAGAACGGCTCTTCACTAAATCAGAGATGCTGTTTTAGAATGGTGAGGGAAGAGAAGGATCGGCTGCTGCTAGCCAGGACGTGGTTTCTGGTCGCCATGGCGACTCGGCGCCTGGGGTTTGTCAAGCCCTGCCCTAAGCCGTTGACACGTGCACTATTATAGCAAGCACCTCTGTAAATATATTTATGGACTTTTGTTGCTTTAGCGCTGCACCATTGCTACCTTTTTATTCACAGCCTTTGCTCAATACTTTGTTGACGCACCTTTGGTACCAATTACAGCCTCAAGTCTTTGAGTATGATGCTACAAGCTTGGCACAGCTATTTTTGGGTAGATTCTCCCATTCTTCTTCGCAGAACCTGTCAAGCGCCATCAGGTAGGATGGGGAGCATTGGTGCACAGCCGTTTTCAGATCTCTCCAGAGATGTTAAATCGGATTTAAGTCTGGGCTCTAACTGGGCCACTCAAGGACATTCACAGAGTTGTCCCATAGCCACTCCTTTGTTATCTTGGCTGTGTGCTTAGAGTCATTGTCCTGTTGGAAGATTAACCTTTTGCCCCGGTCTGAGGTCCAGAGCGCTCTGGAGCAGGTTTTCATCAATGATGTCTCTGTACATTGCAGCATTCATCTTTCCCTCAATCCTGACTAGTCTCTCAGTTCCTGCCGCTGAAAAACATCCTCACAGCATGATGCTGCCACCACCATGCTACACTATAGGGATGGCATTGGCCAGGTGATGAGCGGTGCCTGGATTCCTTGAGACATGACGCTTGCCATTCAAGCCAAAGAGTTCAATCTTTGTTTCATCAGACCAGAGAATTTTGTTTCTCCTGGTCCTTCAGGTGCCTTTTGGCAAAGGAGGGCTTGTAATGTACCTTTTACTGAGGAATGGCTTCCCTCTGGCCACTCTACCATACAGGCCTGATTGGTGGAGTGCTGCAGAGATGGTGGTTCTTCTGAAAAATTCTCCTCTCTCCACAGAGAAACGCTGGTGCTTGGTCAGAGTGACCATACTTCCAAAGTTCTTCCATTTACGGATGATGGAGGCCACTGTGCTCATTGGGACCTTCAATTCTGCAGAAATTTTTCTGTACCCTTCCCCAGATCTGTGCCTCGATACAATCCGGTCTTGGCAGTCTACAAACTATTCCTTGGACTTCATGGCTTGATTTGTGCTCTGACATGCACGGTTAACTGTGGGACCTTTTATATAGACAGGTGTGTGCCTTTCCAAATCATGTCCAATCAACTAAATTTACCACCGGTGGACTCCAAGTTGTAGAAGCATCTCAAGGATGATCAGTGGAAACCAGACGCACCTGAGCTCAATACCAATATACATGTGTTTTTGTGTTTTTTTTTTTTTGTTTTTTTTTAACCACTTCACCATATCTTTGAACATCTCACGGACCACTGTTCAATCCATCATCCGAAAATGGAAAGGGTATGGCACAACTGCAAACCTTCCAAGACATGGCTGTCCACCTAAACTGACAGGCTGGGCAAGGAGTGTGTTGATCAGAGAAGCAGCCAAGAGGCTTGTGGTAACTCTGGAGAGCTGTAGAGATCCACAGCTCAGGTAGGAAAATCTGTCCACAGGACAACTATTAGTTGTACACTCCACAAATCTGGCCTTTATGGCTGTTCACAGATGCTCTCCATCCAATCTGGCAGAGCTTGAGCTATTTTGCAAAGAAGAATGAGCAAAAATGTCACTCTTGATGTGCAAAGCTTGTAGAGACATTGCCAAAAAAGACTTGCAGCTGTAATTGCAGTGAAAGGTGGTTCTACAAAGTATTTGGACTCGGAAGGGCTGAATACAAATGCACGCCACGCTTTTCAAATATTTATTTGTAAAAAATGTTAAACCATTTATCCGTTTCCTTCCACGTCACAATTATTTGACACTTTGTGTTGGTCTATCACACAAAATCCCAATAAAATACATTTACGTTTTTGGTTGTTACATGACAAAATGTAGAAGATGTCGAGGGGTATGAATATTTTTTCAAGACACTGTACATTACTATATATTACATCACTTTCAGTAGTGATGTATTCTGATGTATGAGAGTTTTCATTAGTAACATATTGGTTTTTCATATGAGACTAGCCTGCAAAATAAAATGGATGATTATTCGTCCGATATTCTTATTGTGTGTACTAGGCATTAAAAAAAATCAGCACAAGGGACACAATCCTGCAAGTTATGTCCCTTGTGCTTATTTTTTGTTTTTTGATTTTAGCTACTTGGGCTTAAGGTTTAGACTAGCTGCTTATTGCATTTAAGTGTGTCTTCTTATGGCCCCTTTCACACTTGTGCGACCCGATTTTACATCGTTTTTATTTTTTTATGCGATTTTGACACGATTTGGGATCAGTACGACTTTGCTCCGACTTTGTTGCAACTTTGGCTCCATGAAAACATATTACAAAGTCGTACAGAAGTAGTGAAAGGTGCGATTTGCATGAGACTTTGAGGGTTTAACATTGAAGTCTATGGACCTCAAGTTGCATCAAAGTTGGACCAAAGTAATGCAGGGACTACTTGAAAGTCGCACAGATATGAATGGTACTCATTGGAAATAATGGGGACTTGTCATGGGACTTTGCAATCCCAAATCACAGGACAACTCGCACAAGTGTGAAAGGGGTCTAAGGCTGGGTTTTCTTCAAAGTTTTGAAAGCATTGGGACAAGCTGCAATTACCGAAACTTTTTTCTATTGCTGTAAACATGAGATGCTCATGTGACTAGAGCTTTCCTGTATAGTGGAGAAACTGTTATAGGGGGCACCTAGAATTGTTAATTGTGTCTAATATGTACACTGTAAGATTTGAATTCCTCCTGAAAATAGCAGAACACTTCCTGGTTTATATGAGGGTACCTAGGCATTTCTGTGGCTTCAGTCTCAGCTGTATTCGTGCAGCGTGCGATTATCAAGGCAGGTTTCTCAACCCGTGGTAGGGGGCATGCCCAGTGCTCTGTCTCCTGAGTCCCGTCCCGTCCCCCCCCCCCCCCCCCCCCCCCCCC
>BLSH010354599.1:223216-245213 GCA_018402905.1 Glandirana rugosa | reverse complement strand
AGCTTTCTACAGGGGTAGAGAGAACCTAAAGAGCACAAATTTGTAGATTGTCAGCCACACCCTAAAACACTGTCTGCTCTCAATGACACCCCCCCCCCCCACACACACACACACACACACACACACACACACACAAACACACACACACTGCCAATTAGAGGCAGCAGGAATGCGTACACAAGGTAGACGCATTTAAGATTTTTTTGCAGGCTGATATAGATCCTATTTCCAATGGTCCATAACAGCTTGGTGACCGGCTTGTCTGCCCACATTGTACTGTGGAGCAGCGGCCGCTCTAGGCAAAGCAACCAGGGGAGGGCTGGGCCGGGGGTCAGGGTGGCAATTGCCCTCCAGGCCACCCTAACTTACATTCAAAATGGCTGACGGCTGCTGCCCGCTCACAGAAGGGGCCAGGGGCGCAGCCACCAACTAACTGCAGGCAAAGGGAGGGCACCCAGGGCTGGCCCTACCATGGACCCCGCTGGGCCCATTGGGCTGCCTCGGGGGTGGGGATTTACACAGAGCGGGGATCTCCTGCTTACAAAGTCCTACCTCCTGGACCAGCTTCTATAATAGACAGCACACTGGTGATGTCTATCATAGGAGAAGGTCCAGGAGGCGGGACTTCATATGACAGCAGCCGCGCCAGGTAAGCGGGAAATCCCCGCTCTGTGTAATCACATTGTATCATATTTTGTCTTGCTTCATAACATCAATATCTGTTCTAAAACCAATTGGGCATGGATGGTGAGCTGATTCAGTGGTTCAATTGGCCACTTGACTGGACTTGCCCCCCAGGCCTAAGGCTGCCAGCCCTCCCCTGAAAGCAACCTACTGGTACGTCGCTGCCTACATCTGGGTGTAGGGGGCCCAACCCTAGAAATGAGTTAGTAAAAGCAGCACACTGTGCACACATTACACATTGTTAGACACATATTAAACCCCTTGATCACCCTAGATGTTAACTCCTTTCAAGCCAGTGTCATTAGTACAGTGACAGTGCATATTATTATCTCTGAATTAATGTCACTGGTGAGGTCAGTGGCAGTTAGTTCCCCTCAGTGACAGATTCCCCGCAGTATCATAGTCGCACTACAAGTCGTTGATCACCTCCATTAGTAGTATAAAAAAAAAAAAAAATTCCAGTATATATCCCATAGTTTGTAGATGCTATAACTTTTCATGCAAACCAATCAATATACTCTTATTGGGATTTTTTTTATCAAAAACCTGTAGCCGAATACATTTTGGTCAAAGTATATGAAGACATTTGGTTTTTTTTTTTTTTTTTGGTTTTTTTTTAACTGGGTATGTTTTATAGTAGAAAGTGTGTATGGGTATACAGTTGTGCTCATACGTTTGCATAGCCTGACAGAATTTGATTTCTAGGACATTTTTCAGAGAATATGAATGATAACACAAACTTTTCTTTCACTCATGGTTTGTGTTTGGCTGAAGCCATTTATTACCAATCAACTGTGTTTACTCTTTTTAAATCATAAAATCCTAATCATAACAGAAACAACCCAAATGACAATGATCAAAAGTTTACCCCAGTTCTTAATACCGTGTATTGCCCCCTTTAACATCAATGACAGCTTGAAGTCTTTTGTGGTATTTGTGGATGAGGCTCTTTATCTTCTCAGATGGTAAAGCTGCCCACTCCTCTTGTCAAAAAGCCTCCAGTTCCTGTAAATTCTTGGGCTGTCTTGCATGAACTGCACGTTTGATATCTCCCCAGAGTGGCTCGATGATATTGAGGTCAGGAGACTGAGATGGCCACTCCAGAACCTTCACGTTGACTTGGCCTTGTGTTTTGGATCATTGTCATGTTGGAATGTCCAAGTACGTCCCATGTGCAACTTCCTGGCTGATGAATGCAAATGTGCCTCCTTGTTTCACAGGCCTTGTTGACTCCTCTCCAAATATAGCGTTAATGGTTGTACCCAAAAATTATCAATTTTGGTCTCGTCACTCCAAATGACTTTGTGCCAGAAGGTTTGAGGCTTGTCTCTGTGCTGTTTGGCGTATTGTAAGCGGGACACTGTGTGGCATTTGCATAGTAATGGCTTTCTTCTGGCGACTCGAACATGCAGCCCATTTTTCTTCAAGTGACTCCTTTTTGTGCATCTTGAAACAGCCACACCACATGGTTTCAGAGAGTCCTGTATTTCACCTGAAGTTATTTGTGGGTTTTTCTTTGCATCCCAAACAATTTTCCTGGCAGTTGTGGCTGACATTTTAGTTGGTCTTCCTAACCGCGATTTGGTTTCAACAGAACCCCTCATTTTCCACTTCTTGATTAGAGTGTGAACACTGCTGATTGGCATTCTCAATTCCTTGGATATCTTTTTATATCCCTTTTCTGTTTATTACAGTTCAACTAACTTTTCCTGCAGATCCTTTGACAATTCTTTTGCTTTCCCCATGACTTCGAATCCAGAAACGTCAGTGCAGTCCTGGATGAAAGATGCAAGGGTCTGTCAGGAGTCCAGAAACTCATTTACTTTTTATACTCGCACACTAATTACAAGCAAACAGATCACAGGCGAGGGTGCTTACCTTTAATAACCATTCAAACCCCTTTGTGTCAACTTGTGTGCATGTTATCAGGCCAAAATCACCAGGGTATGTAAACTTTATCAGGGTCATTTGGGTAGTTTCTGTAGTCACTATGGTTTAAAAAGAGTAAACACAGTTGATTGATAATAAATGGCTTCAGCCAAACTCTAAGGGGCCCATCCTGCACCCTGCTTTACACTCGCTGGCTTTGACGGCCTGGCTATTGAGTCCCAGGTATTGAGGGATAGGGGGGTCTCTGAGTCGGTGATCCCCACCATGCTTAAGCCACGCAAGTCCACGTCACGCAAGATTTATCACCGCACCTGGAAGGCTTATATTGCTTGGTGTGAGGCAGGGGGGTTGAACCCCCGTTCCTTTTCAGTGCCTCGTGTGCTGGCCTTTCTTCAGCAAGGCCTGGATCAAAAACTGGCATTGAGTACCCTCAAGGGGCAGATTTCTGCCCTAGCGATTCTTTTTCAGCATCCGTTAGCGACGCACTCTTTGATTCGTTCATTTGTACAGGGGGTACGTTATGTCTCCCCTGGCGCCGTGGGATCTGAACCTGGTACTTTCAGTACTGCAGGAGCTGCCATATGAAAAGATAAGAGACATTTCTTTGCAGTTGCTCTCGCAAAAGGTGGCCTCCTTGGTTGCCATCACATCCGCCGGGCGGGTGTCTGAGTTGGCGGCTTGGTCTTGTAGGTCTCCCTACTTGGTCTTGCATAAGGACAAGGCGGTGCTGCGCCCATCTCCTTTGTTTCTACCGAAGGTGGTTTCTTCTTTTCACATTGAGGACATTGTCCTTCCTTCTTTGTGTCCGCGCCCATCACATCCTAGGGAGGTTGCTTTGCACTCCTTGGATGTGGTTAGGGCTCTGCGGGTGTATTTGACGGCCACGGCCTCCTTCCGGAGGTCGGACGCACTGTTTGTGGTGGTGGATGGACCGCGCAAGGGGCTGGCGGCCTCGTCGGCCACTATCTCTCCTTGGATCAGACAGACTGTGACCCGTGCGTATGAGGTTTGGAGTCAAGAACCCCCTTTTCCGGTCACTGCATTCCACCAGGGCGATTAGTACTTCCTGGGCTTTTCGACACCAAGGGTCGGTGTCTCAGGTGTGCAAGGCTGCCACTTGGACCTCTGTGCACACCTTTGCTAAGTTTTACAAAGTTGATGTGTCAGCATCTGCTGATGCTGCGTTTGGCCGCAAGTTTTGCAGGCTGCGGTGTAGGCGCGCCTGGCGCCTCCCGAAGAGTTTTCCGTTGGGTACAGCTGTTGTTGTTTCCCACCCCTCTTTGGTTGACACTGCTTTGGGACGTCCCCACATGTCAAGATTAAGAGGCTGCATCCGTCAATGAACGAAAAAGAAAATTTTTTGACTTGCCGTAAAATCCTTTTCTCTGAGTTCATTGACGGACGCAGCACCCACCCCTCTGTGTTCTGAGTTTGTACTGCTTGTTACGAACTGAAGTGCTAGCAGGGCGGAGGGGGTTATGCAGAGTGAGGACTGCCCCCTGGGAGGGGCTAGTTTGCTTTTTGTCTGAACTATGTTCTGCCTAGTCTACTCCTGGTAAAAGGTGCATACCCCACATGTCAAGATTAAGAGGCTGCGTCCGTCAATGAACTCAGAGAAAAGGATTTTACGGTAAGTCAAAAAATCCTATTTTTTTTTTTCTGAATAATTTCCAGGCTTTCTTTTACAGAGGTAGGCGGATGATGTCAGTCTCTGCCTCAGCCAATCAGAGGAAGCGTTGTGTTCGTTCAGAAAATGCAGCTTTCACCGCAACTCTATTTTGTTACAGCCACCAGAAAGTAGTGCTGTATACTGTATATAGCCAAGGCTAAATACAGTTCTACAACACTGCATGAGTTAGTGAAAGAAATTGATTGTACAAAGCTGGTCCAAATGATCTATTTAAGGGCCACTAAAATGTTAGGCTTTAATCAAACATGCTAAAGTTTTTGCTGCAGTGTTTTAATTTACATTCTACTAGCTCATGTGCAGTGTAAGCTACATTCAAACCATGCCCCTGATTATAACTGTCCAGTTGCCAGTGTGCTTCTCTCCACTCCCAAGTGCACTTTTAAGTCCTCAAGTGGTTAGTATTATAGCTGGTCATTTGTGCTGCACCATGAAGCTTCAGCTCTGAACAGATGCTGAGATGGCACTGTCCTAAGCACATACAATGAGGCAGAAAAGTATTTGATCCCCTGCTGATTTTGTACGTTTGCCCACTGACAAAGAAATAAGTCTATAGTTTTTAATGGTAGGTTTATTTTAACAGTGCGAGACAGAATAACAAAGAAACACACATTCAAAAAAAGTTATAAATTGATTTGCATTTTAACCACTTCAGCTCCGGAAGGATTTCCCACTGTAGGACCAGAGCACTTTTTGCGATTTGGCGCTGCGTCACTTTAACTGAAAATTGCGCGGTCATATGATGACGTAACCAAACAAAATTTGCGTCCTTTTTTCCCACAAATGGAGCTTTCTTTTGGTGGTATTTGATCACCTCTGCGTCATTTCTGATCACCACTATAAACAAAAAGAGCGTCAATTTTGCAAAAAAAAACAAACAAAAAACTATTTCTTACTTTTTGCTAAAATACAAATCCAAAAAAATATAAAAAAAAAAACAAATTCATCGGTTTTGACCGATTTCTATGTTCATATTTTTGGTTAAAAATAAAAATCGCAATTGCCATTTGATTGGCTTGCGCGAAAGTTGAATTCATTTCTGGCGGCGTGTTTTTTTTTTTTTTTGTTTTTTTTTAATACTGTTAATGGCGGGGATCTGCAATTTTTATCGGGACTTTGATATTGGGGCGGTCATGTCAGACATTTTGACACTTTTTTTGGGACCAATGACATTTTATACAGCGATCAGAAATGTAAATATCCACTGATTACTGTATGAATGTCATTGGCAGTGAAGGGGTTAACCTGCAGGGGGCAGTGAAGGGGTTAACTGTGTTACCTGGGCGTGTTCTAACTGTGAGGGGACTGGGCTACCATGGGTATAAGAGATCTAACTGATCCCAGTGACAGGAATCCATAGATCTTTTAAATGCCCACTGACAGAGTGGGGAATCGCCGTGTTTACATTGGCGGTTCCCCGTTCTTTCTCTCTGCCAGGTCATCGTGTCTGCCCGAGCCATGGGCACACTCCTGCGGTGGGCGCAAGAGCACGCCGGTGCGCTGCTGCCCGTGCCGTCGTTTATAGACAGTGATTTTGCGTAATAGTGCCACAGTAAATGTACGCGAGCCGTTACAAACCGGTTAAGGAGTGAAATAAGTATTTGATCCCCTATCAATCTGCGAGAGGCCTGGCTCCCAGGTGTCTTCAATACAGGTAATAAGCTGAGATTAGGAGCACTCTCAAAAGTGAGGGCTCCTAATCTCAGCTTGTTACCTCTATAAAAGACACCTGTCCACAGAAGCAATCAATCAGATTCCAATATCTCCATGGCCAAGACCCAAGAGCTGTCCAAGTATGTCAGGGACATGATTGTGGAGCTACACAAGGCTGGAATGAGTTAAAAGTTCATCGCCAAGCAGCTTGGTGAGAGGATGACAACAGTCGCTGTGATTATTCGCAAAAGGAAGAAACACAAAACTGTCACTCTCCCTCAGTCTGGGACTCCATGCAAGGTCTCACCTCGTGGAGTTTCAATTCTCATGAGAACGTTGAGAAATCGGCTCAGAACAACACTGGAGACTGGGACCATAGTCGCCAAGAAAACAATTGCTTAAACAAGATACCATGCAGGACTGAAATCCTTTCAGCTCCCGTAAAGTCCCCCTGCTTAAGAAATCACATGTACAGGCTTGTCTGAAGATCTGAATGATTCAGAGGCGCACTGGGTAAAAGTGTTTCGGTCAGTTGGGACCAAAATCGAGCTCTGGCATTAACGCCACTCGCCGTGTTTGGAGGAGGAATGCTGCCTATGACCCCAAGAACACCATCCCCACCTTTAACATGGAGGTGGAAACATTATGCTTTAGGGGGGCTTAGGAGACAGGACAACTTCCCCGCATCAAAGGGATGATGGACGGGGCCATGTATCGACAAATCTTGGGTGAGAACCTCCTTCCCTCAGCCAGGGCATTGAAAATGGGTCGTGGATTGGTATTCCAGCATGACAATGACCCAAAACACACGGCCAAGGTAACAAAGCAGTGGCTCAAGAAGAAGCACATTAAGGTCCTGGAGTTGCCTAGCCAGTCTCCAGACCTTAATCCCATAGAAAATATGTGGAAGAAGCTGCAGGTTCGAGTTGCCTAAGGTCGGCCTCAAAACCTTAAAGTGGAAGTCAACCTTAAATCTAAAATTCCTGCATCTATAGACCCCCCCCCCCATTCTAACACGATCATCTCTAGCCCTGAAAGAAAGAAAAACTCACTATACATACCTTCTCTGAAGCCGCTCCGACCTGATCCCACGCTGAGCTGTCAGCTGCGGCTTCGCTGTGGAGGTGAGTGCAGAGGACACGATCGACAACGGAAGCCCCATAGTAAGTCTATGGGTGACGTCACATCCCATTCATTTCATGGCCATTGTTCGCCATGTCCTGTGCAGAGCTTCCGCCTCTGGAGATCTGGTCGGATCGGGTTTCTTTACAGGGCTAGAGAGGTTAGTGTTTGAATGGGTGGGGAGGGGGGGTCTATAGATGCAGGGATTTTAGCTTTAGGGTGGACTTTAATGACTTGGAGTGGATCTGCAAAGAGGAGTGAAACAAACTCCCTCCTGAGTTGTGTGCAAACCTGGTGGCCAACTACAAGAAATGTTTGACCTCTGTGATTGCCAACAAGTGTTTTGCCACAAAGTACAAAGTCATGTTTTGCGGAGGGGTCAAATACTTATTTCACTCATTAACCACTTCCCGACTGGCTCCTGCACATTTACGGCGCCAGGTTGGCAGCCCTGCGCGAATCACCGTATATTTACAGTGAATCGCGCTCTTGTGCCCGCCACGTGAGTGTGGCTGCGGGTCCCGTCATCGCCTAATACAGAGGCAGAACAGGGAACCGCCAATGTAAACATGGCGGTTCCCCGTTCTGTCGGGATATGACAGAGATCTACTGTTCCCTGCATTCGGGAACAGTAAGATCTGTCATGCCCCTGCCAGCCCATCCCCCACACATTACACGCCTAGGGAACACATTTAACCCCTTGATTGCCCCCCCCCCGTGGTAACCCCTTCCCTGCCAGTGACATTTACGCAGCAATCAGTGGCTATTTTTAGCTCTGTTTGCTGTATAAATGCCAATGGTCGCAAAAAATTGTCAAAAGTGTCCGATCTGTCCGCCGCAGTATCGCAGTCCTGTTAAAAATTGCAGATCGCCGCCATTACCAGTAAAAAAAAATAAAAATAAAACCGCCATAAATCCTCATAGTTTGTAGACGCGATAACTTTTGCACAAACCAAACGCTTATTACAATTTTATTTACCAAAACTAAGTAGAATACATTTTGGCCTAAACTGCTTTGGATATGTATTCTAGCAGAAACTAAAAAAAAAAAAAAAAAATTTTTTTCAAAATTGTCGCTTTGTTTATAGCGCAAAAAATAAAAACCCCTGAGGTGATCAGATGCCACCAAAAGAAAGCTCTATTTGTGGGTTAAAAAAGGACATGAATTTTGTTTGGGTACAACGTCGCGCGACCACACAATTGTCAAAACAACGCAGTGCCGTATCGCAAAAAGTGCTCTGGTCAGGAAGGGGGTAAATCCTTCCGTGGCTGAAGTGGTTAAAATACAAATCAATTTATAACTTTTTTTTTTAAATGTGTTATTCTGGATTTCTTTGTTCAGTCTCTCACTGTTAAAATAACCCTACCATCCTTCAAAGAATGTTGCTCCGAGGAAGGAACCTTACAAAGGGTCCTCTCTCTTATTGATATCTCCTATTCAACAACCAGATCTACCCTGAGGCATTGGGGGACCAATTTACAGTGCACTTTCACAATAAAACAAAACTAACCATTCGGTTTTCCCTCAAATCGTCCATTTGTACGAAAATCCAGGAAACAAATTTTAAAGTTCTAACAAGTTTGTACTGTACACCATACCTTTTACATAAATTCTACCCTAATACCACAGACAGATGTTGGAGATGCCAAGAGGGACAAGGTATGCTGCTCCTTATTTTTTGGTAATGCCCTAAACTGGAGCACTTCTGGAAGGAGGTGCGGAGAATTACTCAGATTACTCATAACGAGATCCCTGCCGACCCAGCTTTTTTTCTTACTACAGGTCAATCCATTCCTGAGAAAATCTATAAAAAATCCACCTTGCGTCACCTGTTAAATGCCCCCAAGTCTTGTATACCTTTGAACTGGAAAGGCCCATACTCACCTACTATTAGTCGCTGGCTCAAAAAAGTGGAAGAAATCAGCAAGATGGAACATTTGATATTAACAGCACAACCTAAAAATGAAAAATATTCCAAGACCTGGAGAATGTGGAATATCTTAATCTTTTCTGATGAAGGGAATGCCTCTTAGATCCATAAATAGCATAATATATGCTACCACCAACATACGGTCTTTAGCTGAGCTCCAACACTCCAGATCCCCTTACCCCCCCCCCCCCCCTTATTTATATATATTTTTTTCCTCTCTCCCCTCCTCTTCCATCTCCTTCTTAACTGCTTATTCTCCCTCTCTCATATTAGCCTCTCTAAAAAGGGGGAAATGGGTAAGTCCATGCCTCTCTTCACAAGGCGGTGGTTTTATTTTTAACTTTATTTTTATTTACATTGTTACACATAATTACATGGGGACAAGTACATGCTATGGAATCACTTTTGGAAATGCGCTAATTGACGTGTACATTCCCTTACCACGGACTTCCTGTTTGGTTACTTGCCTTACCTGTTAATGAGCATATACAATGTTGATGTGTGGTTTTGGATTTGCCTATTCCTGTTTCCATAAATAAAATACTTGAAAAATAAATAAATAAACCTACCATTAAAATTATAGACTGATCATTTCTTTGTCTGTGGGCAAATGTACAAAATCAGCAGGGGATCACTTTTTTCCCTCACTGTAGGAGCATTTAATATCGTCTAAGTAGGACTCCTCAGTTTTACTCATTTTAGAGCTGAATATTCCGATTTTTACATAAACCCAGCTGTGAATGTATGTACAGTTTAATGCAGGGGTTACTAACCATGTGTTTTATTGTTTCCATCATGTAGATACCCAGCCTAAAAAAGTGCGCAAAATACCCCCAGGACTCCCTTCATCTGTAAGTAGTGTGTGCATATGAAATTATAAATACTGTAATATTGTATTGAAAGGGTGGATTGTATCCTTTTTGTCTTTTACTGCATTTTCTTTGTAAAGGGGAACACAAATTTGCTATATATTAATCCAAGAAGAAATTCATACAGAATAGAATTTTTATATAGGTGCTCTCTGCTGCATTGTTCCTCTGCCACCAACAGTTTGCATATTGCATGCGATTCAATGCCTCCATAGCAAATTAAATCAAGTACAACAACATTACCAAGCCAGAGCACACAACATAAAAGCAAATTGTATCTCAATGAAAAAAATATCAAGCTGTGACAGCACATACCACACTAAGACTGCATCTTATCACATTACAGAAGCAAACTGTTGAATCCAGCAGCATATTTCAGGAGACAATTGAATTAAACTAAGGAATGGCTTAGAATGTCACCCATTTTTACTCCCACCCTTTTTAAATGCCCCTCAGCAGAAATCCTCATCCCTTTTCACATCAATCTGACACTCAGCAGGATCATTTTCAAGTCTTTTTTTAAATTTTGGGTCTTTCTTTTCCATTTAGATCGCAAAAATAAACCCATTGGTGATCAAATACTACCAAAAGGAAGCTCTGATATAGATTTTGTTTGCTTACAGAATTGCATCACCACACAGTCGTCCGTTAAAGTAGCACAGTGCCAAACTGAAAAAAATGGTCTGGTCATGAAGGGGGTAAAATCTTCCAGAGCTCAAGTGGTTAATGGATAGAATGCAAACCTTCTGCCTTTAGAACCATTTTAAGACTTGGTAATGACCAGTATTCTGTGTTCCCTTGTGCCTTGCAATTGCCTCCTTCAGAGAGGTCTTCATACCCTCATGATATCAATTTAAAGCGAAACCAAAAAACCTATTACAGCTTACAAGTCCTTGGATGTGGTGGCTGCCTTAGTTTCCCATTTTTTATTTTTTTATCCTAAGAACATTTTCAGAAATTGTCATTTCCTGTAAGCGTTAAAAACATAAAAATACCCTTATTAATCTTGAGTAAACTACTAGTCCCATCAATCCATAGAATTGAGATGAAAGAAGGCAGACATGTTTGAAGTCCAACACACAAGATCTAGAACTCAAGCCCACACTCAAATCGATGTGAATCCGCGCCAATGGAAAAGATAAATCAGCACTAATAAGAAAAGCTGCTACTTTAAAGAGATAATGTCCACCTAAAAAAATGATATCCACAAGATATAAGTAGCGCTATCTCAAGGGTAAGGAGAGAAATGATGGTCCTAAAAAATGTAGGTACATGCAAATAGTCCACTTGAAATCCCCACTTGATGTGATAAGTGTCAGTCCATACAGCCACATGAGGCTCTATATCCAAGCTCCTTTAAAGAGAGAAGGAGATCTTCCATATAGCTTCCACCACGTGACCAAACAGGTGTGCAGAAACCCCCAAAGGGTAGACTCTTACCAGAGGAATATGCTAGGCACCAGAGGAATATGCTAGGTATTCACATGCTCTAGCAAAGATCGCTTGTTGAGCTATCCTGTGCACTAAGATGTCCTAGATATTGGCACTGGTCAAATCCTCAATATGGGTCAGAGTTCCGTGTATGGAGTCATAAAAACAAGGGTCGCAACATAGTGTAAAACTGTCTCAAATCATTTATTAATCAATCAATCCGTAAAAAAAAAAGGGGGGATTTTTTTTACGGATTGATTGATTAATAAATGATGTGAGACAGTTTTACACTATGTTGCGACCCTTGTTTTTATGACTCCATACACGGAACTCTGACCCATATTGAGGATTTGACCAGTGCCAATATCTAGGGCGTCTTCGTGCACAGGATAGCTCAACAAGCGATCTTTGCTAGAGCATGTGAATACCTAGCATATTCCTCTGGTAAGAGTCTACCCTTTGGGTGTTTCTGCACACCTGTTTGGTCATGTGGTGTATGGTGGTGGAAGTTATATGGAAGATCTCCTTCTCTCTTTAAAGGAGCTTGGATATAGAGCCTCATGTGGCTGTATGGACTGACACTTATCACATCAAGTGGGGATTTCAAGTGGACTATTTGCATGTACCTACGTTTTTTAGGACCATCATTTCTCTCCTTACCCTTGAGATAGCGCTACTTATATCTTGTGGATATCATGTTTGAAGTCCAGTCTGTGCGACAACCATAACTGCCTTCACAGATATAGTGTGGAAATGAAAATAATCATGAAAGGACAGGCAGTGTTGTTTTGCAGGATTACCAAGTGAAAATAAAGGGAAAGCATAAAAAGAAAACAAATGCAGCCCCCTCATTTAGATACTGGGTAGCTACAATATCTTAACCACTTCAGCCCCGAAAGGATTTCATACTTTAGGACCGGAGCCCTTTTTGCGATTCGGCACTGCGTCGATTTAACTGACAATTGCGCGGTCGTGCGATGTTGTACCCAAACGAAATTTGCGTCCTTTTTTTCCCACAAATAGAGCTTTCTTTTGGTGCTATTTGATCACCGCTGCGTCATTTCTGATCGCCGCTATAAACAAAAGAAGAGCGACAATTTTGCAAAAAAACCCAAATTTCTTACTTTTTGCTAAAATACAAATCCAAAAAAAATATAAAAAAACATTTTTTTTCATCGGTTTTGGCCGATTTATATTCTTCCTCATATTTGTGATAAAAAAAATCGCAATCGGCGTTTATTGATTGGTTTGCGCAAAAGTGGTTACGTTTACGGATGATGAGAATTCATTTCTGGGGTTTTTATTTTTTTTTTATTTTTTACTAGTAATGGTGGCGATCTGCGATTTTTAGCGGTACTGCGATATTTTAGCGGACATGTCGGAACATTATGACACTTTTTTGGGACCATTGGCACTTATACAGCGATCAGTGCTATAAAAATGCACTGATTACTGTGTAAATGCCATTGGCAGTGAAGGGGTTAACCTGCAGGGGGCGCTCTAAGGGTTAACTGTGTTCCCTGGGCGTGTTCTAACTGGGGGGGGGACTGCCCTAGCTGGGGAAGGGAAGCGATCACAGCTTCCGTGTAGAGGAAGGCTGTAATCACAGCCCTTCCCCCCCCCCTCACAGAACGGAGGTCCGTGTTTACTTACACGGACCTCCGTTCTTTCACTCGGGGGGGGGGGGGGCAGTGCGGGTGGCCGGTGGAGATAGACTCCGCCGCACCCGCTCCCTGGCCCTCCCCGAACACAGTGAGCGCGATCTCGCGGCCGCCGTCATATGACGGCGATCCGCGTTAGAGCCACTCTGTCGCCGTCAAATGCCGATCAGCCGTCGGCAAGTGGTTAAAGTAGTTGTTAATGTAGTTTTTTTTTTTTTTTTTTTTTTTTTAACCTTTTAGGCCCCTTTCACATGGGCTATCCAATCAGGTCCACCTGTTAGTTTTTCAGGCAGACGTGATCGGACTCTCCAATCACTCATATGGAGTGCTGGCCGTCATCAGTGACATGTCTGCTGACACCTGCTGCTATTCGTTCCGAACCTGTCCTCCGGATGGGGGTCCTATTTTCCATCCGTCTGGCGGATCGTATGGGATCGCATGAAAACGGACAGGTGGTCCGTTTTTATCTGATTTCCCCATAGCGGAGAGCGGAACTCTGTCTGGAACGGACCTGTATCCGCCTGTGCAGCTGGATCAGCGGAGCGATGCCACGCTAGGGTTGCCACCTCATCCCTTTAAACTCTAACACATATCAATTACACAGGTTTTGTGGCTGATCAAGGTAGCAATTAAACTCCACTTATCTGCATTAAATTAGCCTCAGAACCTGTGTAATTCATATGTGTTCGAGTTTAAAGGGATGAGGTGGCAACCCTATACCACGCTGAGCAAACGAAGTCCATCAAACGGATCCACCCCCTGTGAAAGGTTCCTAATTCATTTTGAGGAACCCCAGAAGAGAATGATTGGGCCTACTGTGTGCAAAATCATAGCACAGAGCAGCCAAGTAGAACATGTTGTAAAAAAAATAAATAAAATAAAAGCTTTACAATCGGGTTTTGGTTTCAGCTTCAATTAATGTGAACCTTTACCTTGTAAAACAATCCATTCAGTTTAAAATAGAAATGCAAGTCAAAACAACATTGTGTGTGTATGAACAGTTGGCCTCATAAGTTTACATACCCTGGCACAATTTGATTTCTTGGCCGATCATGGCCATTCATGGTTAGTGTTCGACTAAAGCTATTTATTATCAACTGTGTTTACTCTTTTTAAACCCTAATGACAACAGAAACTACCCAAATGACCCTGATTAAAAGTTTACATATCCCAGTTCTTAATATCTTGTATTGCCCCCTTTAACATCAATGACATCTTGAAGCCTTTTGTGGTATTTGTGGATGAGGCTCTGTATTTTTTCAGATGGTAAAGCTGCCCATTCCTCTTGGCAAAAAGCCTCCAGTTCCTGTAAATTCTTGGGCTGCCTTGCATGAACTGCACATTTGAGATCTCCCCAGAGTGGCTCAATGATATTTAGGTCAGGAGACCTCTCCAGAACCTTCACTTTATTCTGCTGTAGCCAATGACAAGTCGACTTAGCCTTGTTTTGGATCATTGTCATGTTGGAATGTCCAAGTATGTCCCATGCGCAGCTTCCCTGCTGATGAATGCAAATGTTCCTCCAGTATTTTTAGATAATATACTGTATTCATCTTGCCATCAATTTTGACCAAATTTCCTGTGCCTTTGTAGCTCACACATCCCCAAAACATCAGCGATCCACCTCCGTGTTTCACAGTAGGAATGGTGTACCTTTCATCATAGGCTGTTGACTCCTCTCCAAATGTAGCGTTTATGGTTGTGGCCAAAAAGCTAAATTTTGGGTCTCATCACACCAAATTACTTTGTGCCAGAAGGTTTGAGGCTTGTCTCTGTGCTGTTTGGCGTATTGTAAGCGGGATACTTTGTGGCATTTGCGTAGTAATGGCTTTCTTGTGCCTCCTTATTGTGCATCTTGAAACAGCCACACCACGTTTTCAGAGTCCTGTATTTCGCCTGAAGTTGTTTGTGGGTTTTTCTTTGCATCCTAAAAAATTTTCCTGGCAGTTGTGGCTGAAATTTTAGTTGGTCTACCTGACAGTGGTTTGATTTCAACAGAACCCCTCATTTTCCACTTCTTGATTAGAGTTAGAACACTGCTGATTGGCATTCTCAATTCCTTGGTTATCTTTTTATATCCCTTTCCTGTTTTATACAGTTCAACTACCTTTTCCCTTAGATCCTTTGACAATTCTTTTGCTTTTCTCCATGACTCAGAATTCAGAAACGCCAGTGCAGCACTGGATGAAAGATGCAAGAGTCTGTCAGGAGTCCAGAAACTCATTGACCATTTATACACACACACACACACTAAAAGCAAACAGATCACAGGTGAGGATGGTCACCTTTAATAGCCATTCAAACCCCTTTGTGTCAACTTGTGTGCATTTTCTCAGGCCAAAATCACCAGGGTATGTAAACTTTTGATCAGGGTCATTTTGGTAGTTTCTGTTGCCATTATGATTGAAAATAAGTAAACATGGTTGATTGATAATAAATTGCTTCAGCCAAACACTAACCATGAGTGAAAGAAATGTTTGTGCTCTCATTCATATTCTCTGAAAAATGGCCAAGAAATTATAAATTCTGCCATGGTATGTAAACTTATGAGCACAACTGTATGTGTGTATGTACAGTATCTCATAAAAAGTGAGTGCACCCCTCACATTTTTGTAAATGTTGTTATTATATCTTCATGTGACAACACTGAAGAAATTACACTTTGTTACAATGTAAAGTATGTAGGTGTAAAGCTTGTATAACAGTGTAAATTTGCTGTCCCCTCAAAATAACTCAACTCACAGCCATTAATGTCTAAACCGCTGACCATAAAAGGGAGTACGCCCCTAAGTGAAAATGTCCGAATTGGGCCCAGGTGTCCATATATTCTCTGGCCACCATTATTTTCCAGCACGGCCTTAACCCTCTTGGGCATGGAGTTCACCAGAGCTTTACAGGTTGCCACTGGAGTCCTCTTCCACTCCTCCATGACGACATCAAGGAGCTGGTGGATGTTGGGAGACCTTGTGCTCCTCCACCTTCTGTTTGAGGATGCCCCACAGATGTTTAATAGGCTTTAGGTCTAGAGACATGCTTGGCCAGTCCATAATCTTTACCCTCAGCTTCTTTAGCAACGCAGTGGTCGTCTTGAAGGTGTTTGCAGTGGTCATCATATTGGAATACTGCCCTGTGGCCCAGTCTCCGAAGGGAGGGGATCATGCTCTGCTTCAGTATGTCGCAGTACATGTTGGCATCATGGTTTCCTCAATGAACTGTAGCTCCCCAGTGCCGGCAGCACTCATGCAGCCCCAGACCACGACACTCCCACCACCATGCTTGACACACTTGTCTTTGTACTCCTTCCTGGTTGCCGCCACACACGCTTGACACCATCTGAGCCAAATAAGTTTATCTTGGTCTCATCAGACCACAGGACATGGTTCCAATAATCCATGTCCTTGGTCTGCTTGTCTGCAGAAAACTGTATGCAGGTTTTTTTGTGCATCATCTTAGAAGAGGCTTCCTTCTGGGATGACAGCTATGCAGACCAATTTGATGCAGTGTGCGGGTTATGGTCTGAGCACTGACAGGCTCTGGATATGGCGCTGAGCACGTGCACTCAACTTCTTTGGTCTACCATAGCGAGTCCTGTTCTGAGTGGAACCTGTCCTGATAAACCGCTGTATGGTCTTGGCCACCGTACTGCAGCTCAGTTTCAGGGTCTTGGCAATCTTCTTCTAGCTTATTGAAATGTCATGCTGTGCCTCGTGCTGCACTGAAAAGTAGTGCATGCAGTACTATTTTCAGTGCACCGTGCCCACACACCACTGTAACACAGTGGTATGAACCAGGCACACAGGAGACTAGACAAGGCAATCACACCTAAAAATGTTTGAGATCACTCCTTTGTGTCTGGATTTTCTGGTGGCATTTCCAACTCAAGTCAAATTAAGCCTGTGGGGAATGAAAGAAATGGGGTTCTCTTCAAACTAAAAGTAAAACTTCAAATGCAAATTTGTTGCAGGCCCTGCCAATTGTGGTCCCTATGGCCTTTTTTAAACAAGTGTGATCTCTTTTCAGGGAGTTTACCTGGTCCCACAAACCACGAGATTGAGTTTCAGTTCTCACCCTCTCTAAAAGAAGTGGGGGTATAGGCCTCCCCGACGTCTATAGATACTATAGAGCGGTACATCTCCCAAGGGTGGTGGATTGGAGTTGCAATGAGGGCTTTAAGCAGTGGCTCTCTATGGAGATGGAGGACGCATCCATTCCTCTCCAATCATCTTCTTGGCTGATATCTCAATTTTCTGAGGATATGCGGAACCACCGGTTCGTGCCTCTCTACAAATGGCGAGATCAGTTTTCTGTACATCAGATCTTTCCCGATTTGCCCTCGGCCTTGACACCGGTCCTCGGTAATCTTGACTGTAATTAGGCCATCAGGGGAAAGTCTGCCTTCTAGATTTTTGGCGACAGGGAGGGTTTCCTTTCCAGGCCGACCTAATCAAGATCTCGGAACCTCCCTTGAACTGTTGGAGTACCGCCCACTTTTTGCAGACCTTTCAGAGATCCCATTATTCACCTAGGGCCCTTACACCATTTGAGTCGCTCTGTAGGAATGGGGAGGGGACCAGACACACACTCTTTTCTCTTTGGATATATGGCGACACCCTTGGATGACTCATTCCCGTCGTTCATACATCAATGGGAACAGGACATGGGGACTAAGTTTACACCCGCTCAAACAGTCGAGATGTTTATCTTGGCACACAAATCTTCCTTAGCTAACCAGTACCAAGAAGTGGGATATAAAATTCCCTCGAGATGGAACTGCATACCGTACTTGCTGACAAAATGGATAGCAGTGTCTTGGAAATGCGCTGGCGATGCAATCAAACGGTAGGTCCGGTGGTCCATATATTGTGGCAGTGCCCCCTTCTGGGGTTGTTCTGGGCTGATGTGACAGATACCATTTTAAACATCTGACATCAGTGGATCTAAGTGGGAATCCAGCTGCTTGCCTCTTGCACCTGATGGGGAAACTCTTCCGGAAATCTGGTGAATGCAGCTAGAGCTTGCATTCCTTCACTCTGGAGGCAGTCGCAGCCCCCAACTAAGGTCCTGTGGTACGCCAAAGTCCATGATATCTTACACATGGAGTTAATTGCCACCCGGAATAATACTGAGGATGTCTTCAGCGAGCGTTGGAGGCCATGGAGATATTTCATCTATACAGATGATTACCTGCAGACCGTGGCCCAATCGGCGCCAGCTGCTGGTCACGCCTCCAGCGAGTTGCTTCTGGGGATAGTTAGTAGTGCCTGCTCTCTGGAGGGTGCCCCCACCCCATATCTCCTGTGGTTCTTCTTTCTCATTCTTGTCTGCTTTCCTCCTTGCTACTGATTTCCCAATCCTTGCTCTCCTTTTTAGACTGGTTACTCCTTTTACAGCGGATTTCTCTGATCCATGATTCTGTTTGAGGTACTAATGTACTACTATTCTACTATTCGCCTTGTGCTTGAGTTATAACCAGAAGATAGTTTGTTCCTCTATTCCTATACTTCCCAAGTCCTTTATGTGCACACTTTGACTAGTCTAGATTAACCATTTTACCTAGGATAGATTGAATGACATACGGCAAACCTTATCAGTCCTATGATGCAGACTCACTGGCTATAAGGCCACAGTTGAAGCCTTGGTTTGTCAATTTTTTGCTTCTGTGGTGTTTTTTTTTTTTTTCTCTTTCATGCTGATTTGGTTTTACATTCTGAGGTCCTATTGCTTCGTCTGTTTACATAAGATGACCAGTTATAACATTGACATGTTATGTCTTATATGAGTAAAGTGTTTGGTCAACCATGTTTTTGTCCGATCTTTTGTACTTTATTGTAGCCATTAATAAAAATGGAATTTAAAAATAAGACAGGAAGAGAAGATCGCCTTCAAGTGTTTTCCTGGCAGCAATAGAATACACCAACAAGGAGTCTTCAAGACTGATTTACTGCAACTTTAGTTTGGGACATTCTTTTTGGGACAAAATGTTGCATTCCTTTTACAGGCAGTGTCTGGGTTAGCATGATTCAAGATTCTGTAGGTTTGCATTTAAGTTGAATTTGTATGCAAATTGGAACAGGTACATTTTTTTTTTTTTTTTTTTTGTTTTGGATAGATAGCCTAGAGAAGGGTAACCTGTAACGTTTGTTCTGTGCCCCTGTTCAGAAGATTTCACCTCACTTTCTGTCCCTGTGCCAATTGGATTTTGAAACTTTTGCCTTGTCGAAGCAAGGATTTGGTGTTAAAGCTTCAGTGGAGATATCTTTTTCTCCCCATAACTGACAGAAGTGAATTTCCTAGGAGTAGATTTCCTCACACTTCCTGTTATCTCCCTCCGTTTGCAAGTTTGAGTCGGATGTATGTAACTCGTGGACTGCCTGTAAAGCATTCCATCTCATGGTTTTTAGAACTCTCTAGGAGACTTTTTGCCGATTTCATCTGAGAGTTAGGAGTCTGCTACCAGAAGTCTTCACATTCATTTTGAATAAACAAGGCCATCCTCGGGTGCGTCTGGTTGCCCCACAATAGAATGCCAAAACAGAGTTGCTCTTATTTGTGATATTGACCGGCTATCTGTGAATTTCATAGTTACATGGTTAATCTGGTTGAAAAAAAAAGTCCATCCAGTTCAACCCACTGAGGGAAAAACACACACAAATGGAAAGCCTCCATATACACAATCCTATACCCACAGTTGATCCAGAGGAAGGCAAAAACCCCAACAAAGCATGATCCTATGTGCTCCAACGAGGGGAAAAAAATTCCTTCCTAATCCCCCAAGAGGCAATTGATCTGAATATTTAACAGTTTAGTTGATTCAGGGAATACCAAAGTCTTCAAATTAGCATTGAACTCTTGTATTTCATCTGTTGCTTTTTTTTCCCCCATTCCAGATAATTCCACATGCTTCTCAAAAACTTTCTATTTTAAACAAAAAGACTTTGGTTCTCCAGCCTGCTCTTTAGCTGAGACGCATCCTTGGATACTTCCAGATGCAGATATTTCCGGGTCCATCTGGGGGCATGAAAATGCTTACATTTTAGAGAAGCATACTAAAGGAGAAAGGGCTTGTTGTACAAAGTAGTTATTCAATAGGATTTAAGTAAAAAGGTAAAGAATGTTATCCTAACATCTCATATTCCCGATATGTGCATGTTGTACCATGTACTTGTGTTAAAAAGTATCCCCATGCTTTCCGATTTTAAACTGACCTCACTAGACATGAGCTCATTCATCTCAACGTGGTCCGTTTTTTGGCTGGACTGGGAAAGTCCAATGGTCAGACTTGTTCTGAACTTGAACTTACCCTTTAAAGTGATAGTAAAGGTTTGTTGTTTTTTTTTACAGTTAAAATTATATATGTGTGTGGGTGTGGGTGTGTATATATATGTGTGTGTGTGTGTATATATATATATATATATATATATATATATATATATATATATATATATATATATATATATATATATATACATACATTCACAAAAGTGAACACTGAAAAAACACTGAAGAAATGACACTTTGCTACAATGTAAAATAGTGAGTGTACAGCTTGTATAACAGTGTAAATTTGCTGTCCCCTCAAAATAACCCAACACACAGCCATTAATGTCTAAACCACTAACAACAAAAGTGAGTACACCCCTAAGTGAAAATGTCCAAATTGGGCCCAATTAGCCATTTTCCCTCCCCGGTGTCATGTGACTCGTTAGTGTTACAAGGTCTCAGGTGTGACTGGGGAGCAGCTGTGTTAAATTTGGTGTTCTCACTCCCTCTCTCATACTGGTCACTGGAAGTTCAACATGGCACCTCATGGCAAAGAACTCTGAGGATCTGAAAAAAAGAATTATTGCTCATCATAAAGATGACCTAGTCTATAAGAAGATTGCCAAGACTGTGAAACCGAGCTGCAGTGCGGTGGCCAAGACCATACAGCGGGTTAACAGGACAGGTTCCACTCAGAATAGGCCTCGCTATGGTGGACCAAAGAAGTTGAGTGTACGTGCTCAGCGTCCTATCCAGAGGTTGTCTTTGGGAAAAAGACGTATGAGTGCTGCCAGCATTGCTGCAGTGGTTGAAGGGGTGGGGGTCAGCTTGTCAGTGCTCAGACCATACGCTGCACACTGTATCAAATTGGTCTGCATGGCTGTCGTCCCAGAAGGAAGCCCCTTCTAAAGATGATGCACATGAAAGCCCACAAACAGTTTGCTGCAGACAAGCAGACTAAGGACATGATTACTGGAAAAATGTCATTTGGTCTGATGATAAACCTATTTGGTTCAGATGGTGTGAAGCGCATGTGGTGGCAACCAGGTGAGGAGTATAAAGACAAGTGTGTCTTTCCTACAGTCAAGCATGGTGGTGGGAGTGTCATGGTCTGGGGCTGCATGAGTGCTGCCGGCACTGGGGAGCTACAGTAAATTTGAGGGAACCATGAATGCCAACATGTACTGTGACAAAATGAAGCAGAGCATGATCCCCTTCCTTCAGAGACTGGGCCACAGGGCAGTATTTCAACATAACGACCCCAAACACACCTCCAAGATGACCACTGCCTTGCTAAAGAATCTGAGGGTAAAGGTGATGGACTGGCCAAGCATGTCTCCAGACCTAAATCCTATTGAACACCTGTGGGGCATCCTCAAACAGAAGGTGGAGGAGCGCAATGTCTCTAACATCCACCAGCTCCGTGATGTCATCATGGAGGAGTGGAAGAGGACTCCAGTGGCAACCTGTGAAGCTCCGGTGAACTCCATGCCCAGGAGGGTTAAGGCAGTGCTGGAAAATGGTGGCCGCACAATATTGACACTTTGGGCCCAATTTGGACATTTTCACTTAGGGGTGTACTCAGTTTTGTTGCCAGCGGTTTAGACATTAATGGCTGTGTGCTGAGTTCTTTTGAGGGGACAGCAAATTTACACTGTACACTCATTGTAGCAGTGTGTCATTTCTTCAGTGTTGTCACTTGAAGATATAATCTTTACAAAAATGTGAGGGGTGTACTCACTTTTGTGAGATACTGTGTGTGCGTGTGTGCGTGTGTGTGTATATATATGTGTGTGTATGTGTGTGTGT